>JARHVA010000928.1:2640000-2982500 GCA_037957365.1 Torreya grandis
TCAAGCCACTCTTACTAATCTCCTTTAAGTTTTCAAAACAAAATCATTTCAATAAAATCATGAAACCTTTTAGAGATCAAACTATCCCATAGAGACCTAATTCAAATAGATCCACTCCTTCTCACTCAACACTGACTTATTGGGCCAAAAATAACACCTTAGATATGTATGAAAAAATTCATATAATCCTCATAGTATCAAACACAATCCCTTAAAGCATCATAAGCCATCATGGCTCATACCACTACAAGGCACCTTATTTGGTTAACATAAAGTCATACTAGGTTTTTGTACACACAAAAAACTGCCTTTAACTTTTGAGGCATAAAAATACTAAAATATATTAACTATGATGAACCAATAACATTTACATAACCTCCATGACCTTAATAAAATAATCATATGTAGTAGACATCACAACTCAAGTCACAAGGGATCAAACTCACTCTTGTAGTTTGCTCACTGATACACCAAAACCAAGTTAAATACTATAAAAGCAGAGTTAATAACTTTTGATCATATCTAACCCTTAAGATCAAACATACATTACAATAATTATATCTACTGAAGAATTTTTTTCAATTAATACCTCTAACACACACTAAATTCTAGAGGTCATGATAGAGTCATTTGCTTCATGAAAGCACACATAGGTTTTATAGTCAAAAAATAACTTGAAACCCTCATACCTCTATTTTCCAAAATTTAAGATTAATATTCATATCTAAAATAAATATTATAATATATAATGGATTTATAAAATATATGACTTTAATAACATCTCCAAACACTTATAAAACTCACCTTTAGTGACCAAGAACTCTATACAACTCTACAAAATGTCCTTGTGTACCATTTTTAGCTAATAGTCTAGCAATATGTCAAATTGAGTGACCAAAATAGTTGACATAAAGGATATAAATTTAAAAATTAACCCCATGGAAAAAAAAAATCTTGACCTTCAACCTCCATCCACTTTCATGCATTGACTCAGTCAACCCTTCCTATTATATCAAATTCTTTAGAAACAAGGGTTTTTATGCAGTTTATGTTCACTTCCTTGACAAACCACTGCAGCCTAGAGATGTATGGAAGATTAATATACATTTTTAAAACATCATACTATTCTTACCAAATAATTATGGGCACTTTAAAACAATATCTTTCCAATTAGGTCACTATGAGAGCTTTGAGAGGGTTTTAGACCAATTTTCATTCTTAGTATTTGTTCATATAGATCTATCCTTGAAACCACTTATTCTTGGAAAGCCTTATCAGGAAATTTTTAAATCTCTCCAAAAGAGATCATATTACCATTAAATTATCAAATATTCCAATGAGTATAGTAAAAACCTTCTTGGGCTTGGAAACCTTCATTTTGCATACACAGGAGACCTCAAAACATGTTTTATTGCTTTCTTCTTCATCTTAAGACCTAAAAAATCATAAACATGATTTAATCAACCTATTAAACCTATTTACATTCTTACATGTTCTCTATCACCTTGGAAACTCATATTGACCCTTGATTAGACCATACTAGGTATATATGCATGCTAGGCCTTATTGGGTGAATATTTTTTCGATCAGCTAACTAATGAGAAAAATAGGTCTCTTCAACCACAACATAGGGAAATTGGTTGGCCAAATGTGTAGGTTTACTACATCAAAAGGGGACAAATCTCCCCTCTCATCAAGGGGAGGTTCCCTGTAGATATGCAGGAGCTATATAATATATATATATATATATATATATATAGAAAATAACACTCAAGGGTAGGATAAACCATACATCTCTCTTTTTTTAGAGATGATGTTCACAAATCAAAGGAGAAATATTGATGAAATTATGAAAGACACTCTTATTCTTTTAGAAGTGTTGTTTAGGGAACAAAAGGAATCTTTCAAGTGATGATAAGTAACTATAATAGGGTGCAGTAACACATCAAGATGAAATGAGGCATAAAGTCTCTACCTCAACTACCAAAGAGTGAAATCCGAAAGATAATGAGGGCACAAAGTCATCCCAAGTTATTTTACACAAAAATAGAATATGAAGGATAATGAGGGCACAAAGTCATCCGAAGATCCTTTACATAAGAATAGAAAAACAAACAAACTAAAGATAATTATGGTAGCACAAAGTCTCTCCACAACCAGCTTCAGGACACCTTCCTGATCACTTTCACTAATTCTACTTATTTAATCAAATGGACAAAAAACATATTAAGAAAATAGACATAAGAACAATTTCCCTAATAACCAAGTTGTTCCAACACAAAGTTTGAAAAGTCACTTGTTTTCTTATTCAAATAATGAAATATGATCAATAATCTGAGCTCAAAGTTTTACTAATGCCTTTCAATTTAGGTAGAGTTTCATTTCTGATTACAGACCGAGATCCCTAAAAGAATAAGAGAGAGTCCAATATATAGTGCTCCAAGAAAGACTTGGGTGCTTTATTTCACAAAAATGTGTTATAATGCATTTAATGTCTTTAATTCATTTTAAAAAAATTCCATGGGCTATGCTAGGATTGAGCATCAATTTTTAATAT
The DNA here is from genome assembly GCA_037957365.1 of Torreya grandis. Lineage (NCBI taxonomy): Eukaryota > Viridiplantae > Streptophyta > Pinopsida > Cupressales > Taxaceae > Torreya > Torreya grandis. The sequence goes on from JARHVA010000928.1 coordinate 2,642,558, forward strand.
GGGCCGCCTGATGTGTTTCCAGTTGTTCACTTTGCTCAATGCAAAAAAATGGGCCACACCATTGAATGTTCATGCTCTTTCAATGTCCACCTAGTGGGTTGCTTTACCTTCTAGAAACATATCTTATGCATGGATATTTCTGATCTTTCTCCATCATTCCCCCTTTCCTTGCTATATTTCATCCTTATCTATGTGATTTGAGCTCTCAGGCTATCTCTTTCAGTCTTTCTGACTCGTTACACTCTTCCATCAGTGATTTTCACCTTTGGTGTTTTAGCCTTTTGCATTTGGGTCTACATTCTAGCTTTCAAAGATCAATGGCTATTTCATTTTCATGAATTTGACATTTTCAGGCCTGTCATCACTTGAAAGCCAATGGCTAGTTCATTGCCCTGAATTTGATGGCTATGGGGACATCACCAGATGTTTGGATCCCAATGGCTAGTTCATGGTGTTTAACTTTGATGTCTTTAGACCCATCATATTCCTTGGCAATTCCTTATGCTTTCTTGTTTGATCCTTCCCAAAGGGAACATACCCTTTGGGGTCTTGAGAAAGGTCCATTTTTCTTGGTGAGAGCCCCTCATAATGGCACATACCCTTTGAGCAGTCTTCAGATGGCCTTCAGGCTTCTTTCTCCTCAACAGGTTTTGTCTTCATCGATGGACTTTTGCTTTGAGCTTTTCCTTCATTCTTTCTTTTGGTGGGCTTTTGCTTTCCATCAGGCTTTCTCCCTGGGTGAATTTCTTTAGACAAAATGTCTGAAGAAATTCCTTCAAATATTTTGTCTGAAGGACTTGTGCCTTGTTTACTTTTTTACAAGAACTTTTTTGAAAGAATTCTTTGCTCTTCACTTGGTCTTTGAAACGGTCTGCCTGTTCCCCACTTGCCCTCTACAAGAGCTATTTGAGTTTGGTTCACTTTTCTAAGGGAATTCTCTTTGCCACTTTTGCTCACTGCTCTCCATAAGGGTGCTCAACTTGGTTCATTACTCTTTCAAATTTTTACAATGGTCCACTTTGGCTCCTAAGTGCCCTCCACAAGGGCACTTGTCCTTTGGGCTCTTGAAAGACCCCTTTAAACTTCTTGATTGAAAAAATGACTAAGTGTTGAACCTATTTCTTTCCTATAGAGTTTGTAGTTTTGAGGTATTGAGAGTCCATAGATTTGAGTCTACCTACAGAGTCCGTAGAAATCAAGTCCATAGTTTTCTCTATTTGAAAGAGTCTATAGAAATCTAGCTGGCAGAGTCTATAGAAACCATGTATGAAGTCCATAGTTCCACCCTACAGAGTTCATAGAAATGAGTTCATAGAACTAGGGAAGTCCATAGATTTGAGTTCATAGAACTGGCAGTGTCCGTAGAAATGGGCTTGTAGAGTCTGTAGATTCAAGCCTGTAGAGTTTGTAAAACTTGAAAAATCTTGAAAAATGGAGAATTTGAATGCCTAGAACAATTTTTGAGAAGGGGAGAGACAATTTTGGTTTGTTGGACCAAAATAGTCCAAAATAGTTAAATTTTTTTCCAAAAAATGACTGATATTTCTAGGAGACAACAGCTAGCTCTAGTTGGGGAACTTCTTTCAGTTAAAAACTTGGAACAGCTGAGGGGAGTAGAAACTAGACTCTCTAGTGCCTTGAAGTATGCCATTAGGCCATAGAGTCATGCTACCCAAAAATAAAGGTGACAAAAACAAAAATGAAAGCACAAAAATAGAAATAAAGACTATACAAATATACATATGTACAAGCTAATCTTATCTAATACTTTACAAATTGAAGTGTTTCAGTTGTTGCCCACTATGAGGCAATGAAAAGGGCATACCATCTTGATATTTCAACAAGAAAATATTTTCACCATTGAGTAAATGACTAGTAAATGGGCCCCTCCAAAGGGATTCAAACTTCCCATGCATCCCCTTTGATTCTCTTCTCTTGTCCCACAGCAAGACTTGATCTCCAACCTAGAAATCACAATTTTTTACTTTTCATTCAAAGAGCTTCTTCACCAGGCTTTGACAGGTAGTGATTCGGTCCACCACCATATTTCTCTATTCATTTAGCTCAATTAAGCACATGATCCTCTTATTAAGGGGGCTTTCATATGTTTGATCTTTAATTGTCTTAGCCAATTTTAATGCTGGCAATTCTAAGGTGATTGGTATTTCAGCATTGATACCATAAATAAGTTGGAAATGAGACACACCAATTGCCCTCTTTGGTGTGATTATGTCTACCCATAGAGCATCAACTAATTCTTTATGCCATGTCCTCTAGTTGTCATCCACCAGCTTCTTGATTATAGTCACTAGGTTCTTATTGCTTGATTCAGCTTGTCCATTCCCTTGTGAAAAGTAATTAGAAGAGTGGGATAGAGTAATCCCATAGTAGAAATAGAATTGTGTAATCTCTTAGGCAGTGAAACAAGCTGTATTGTCAGTAACAATCTTGGTTGGGACCCCAAACCTAGAAATAATATTCTCCTTGAGGAAATTGCACACTACTTCTGAAGTAGCATGCTTAGTTGGGATAGCTTCCACCCACTTGGTGGAGTAGTCAGTTGTTATAAGGACATAATCATGTCTAGCACTTGAAGATGGGTTTAAAACTCTAATAAAATCAATTCCCCATTGCTAGAATGGTTCTTCTATGACCATTATCTTGAGAGGCAGAGCAACTAACTTGGGTCTCCCAACAAATTGCTGACACAGTTCACATTTTCTCACCCACTTATATGCATCTTGGAAAAGAGTTGGCCAATAATACAAGGCTCAAAAAAATTTATGGGAAGTCACAAGAGCAAAAACATGTCCTCCACAGGCTAGATTGTGGAAAGATTTCAAAAGTTGGCTTTGTTACTCCTTGTCCACATAGTGAAGAAACACTCCATCAAGGCTCCTCTTGTATAGGCCATTGTCTCAAAGGACAAAATTGGTAGCTTTCAACTTGATAGTCCTCCTTTCTTTGTAAGATAGGTGAGCAAAACACTCACCATAAGTAAGGAAATGAGCAATACTTGAATACCACTCATTCGTGGTAGAGACAAAGAGGATTGTTGATATGTCTTCCACCTTTGCTTGTTCATTCTCTATTCCTTCTGGTTTGTTATCAACAATTAATTGGCATATGACTTTTCCCCATACCAACTTTATTGGCTTGATGACTAGATCAAACTCCTATATCTTTGTAATCTAATTACCTCTTTTCATCCCAAACTCTTGTTGAGTCAGTACAGATTTGACCATGGTATCAGGAACCAAGGTAGTAGTGTGAGAGTTTAAGATGTAGAACTATAAATACTTGACTGCCTTCACTATTGCATAAGCATGCTTTTCCATATTTGAGTACTTCAACTCATGAGATTTGAGAAGGTAGCTCATAAAATAAATGGGAGATTTTATACCTTCTTTATCATATTGAATCAAAATTGTTGAAAGCATGTGTTCAAAAGAATAATTGTATATGATGAACTCTTTGTTGTAGTCTGGACAAACTAGAATTGGGGCATGGGCAATGGCAGTCTTGATATCCTCAAATGTTGACTTGCCTTCTTTAGTCCAGCTGAAGGTGGCCTTTGACAATGTGTCGAGTCTTCTCAGCAAACTCAGGGATGAACCTTTGTAAGAAATTCACCTTTTTAAAGAAAGAGTGAACAACAGTCTTACTTGTAGCAAAGGTAAGCTCTTAGATAGACTTAACTCTGTCTGAGTCAATCTTTATGCCTCCTTTGGACACAATATGTGTGATAATTTTCCCCTTTGTTACTCTAAAAATTGACTTCTTGGGGTTCAAGGAAATGCCATTCTGGCAACAACATTCTAGCACTTGTTGCAAGTAACGTATATGATCCAAGTGATGCTTAGAAAAAATAGTCAAGTCATCAAGATATACTACAATGAACTTACCCATCTCATCTTTGAAATAAAGGTCCATTTCTCTCTAAAAGGTGGCACCAAAATTTATCAAGCCAAAAGCCATCTTTCTATATGTAAACATGCCCCAAGGTGTGGTGAAGGCAGTCTTGTGTTGGTCTGCTTCACCAACTTCAACCTAATTATATCCTGAGAAGCCATCTAGCATTGATAACATCTCTGAACTAGTCACTGTCTAAAGCACTTGATCCATGATGGGCAAAGGGTAGTTATCCTTTAAGGATGACTAATTCAAATTATTGAAATCCACACAAATGTGAATTTCACCATTCTTCTTCTTTACAAGGACTATGTTGGCAATCCATGTGGAATGATGGATTAGGAAAATTATCCTAGCATTCAATATTTTCTATATCTCAGATAGAATAGTACCTAATATCTTTAGATTATACTGCTAGGATTTCTACTTGTAAGGCACTGAGTCAGCCTTGAGAGGAATGTCATGGTAGATTTCATCAGGCCTGAGAGACTTCAGGTCATTATAGGAGTATGCTAAGACATCCATGTATTGGCTGAGCAAAGTAGTAAACTTGAAATTATCCTCTAGAGTACAACATTTACCAATGCTAACTATCTTGGGACCTTCCTTTGTACCAAATTTATCTGATCAAACCCTTGAGAGGAGCTTGAATCCATTTGTTATTGTTTGATGAATCTGTCATATTTGTCAAATAGCTTTTTGAGAGAAACTAGTCCTTTGGAAATTTTATTCCCTTTTAGCTACAAGAATTCTTCATCTATGTATGAGTTCATTTCAGGAGCTAATTCAAGTTTATGAGGATTCTTTCCTTCAAAATGTAGTCATTCAAAGTTGTCTCTTTATTCTAGAAAGGTGATGATTTGGTTGTCATTGTTAAACACCTACCAATGACTAGAATTATCAGGTATGCTTGGTTAGAAGACTAGGTAAATGGTGTATTTGCCTCCTGTGAAGTCTGGGTGAGGGACTAAGAGAGTTGTTGAAATAGCCAGTGCATCAGCTCAGTCATTGAATTCCTTAGGTATGGCAGAGATGTTGAAAGCATCAAAGCTTTCAATTTAATCCCAGACTAGGTTGTGGTAGTGGCACAATCTCTCATTTTTGGTTTGGTATAGGTTTCTCACTTGACAAACCACCAACTCGGCATCTCCTTTGTCATGAAGGAGTTTTACACCCTTGTCTTTAGTATCTTTCAATCTAAGTAGAAGGGATTCATATTCAGTAGTATTGTTAGTATTACTGAACTGCAACTTGTATGAAGAGGGAAAAATATTTCCTTGAGGACATATAAACACAATCCCAACCCCTAAATTGGTAGAGGAACAACTACCATCAAATTCTATCATCCATACCTTATTTGAAACTGATCCTTTCTCAGATTTCTCTTTGCTTAGGAGGGGGAATTCTTTTATGTTTACATTGCATTCTATCTTGTATTCTGTTGTTCTATCTGAAATAAATTTTAGACTATCATTTTTGGGGGTTTCATCAACTGAAACATGAGTATCTTCTCTGGTCAAAAAATAATTACCCATACCTAAAGACTCAAACAAAATTTGGGCTTCAGGGGCTGATGTCTAAGTGACAACATATTTTGCTTCCTTTTCAAGAAACAACCTCTGAATGATGCCTTTAACAAGGATCCTCACTTCAGATAGGTCCATGCTCAATTCTCCACCAACATCTTTGTAGAAATTTTGCCCTAAAATAATGCCGTATGAGGCTGGAACATTGACCACTAGGACTGTCATCTTGATCCTTTTGTCTAGGAATATTGCAAATGCAAATTGGGCATCCTTGATTTGTCCCAGCTAAGGTACTTGTTTGTTCTCCATGGAGAAACATCTCCCAAAGGTTTTGGTCAGTGTGAGTCTAAGATATTTTGCCACCTTGGCAGGCATGATGTTGTCAGATGCACTTGAATCTATGATACAATTGCTCAATTTATGACCATTTATCAATAGGGAAACATAGAAAGGCTCTATTTTCCTAGGGGCAGCTGGAGGAGTAATGATAAGATTTTTTGGGATGGGCATGTTCTTTGGGGAATCATGAGTTACCTTCTTAGCATCTTGTCCTATAGGTACAACTTTATTCTTCACACACTGAACTAACCTATCCAACTGTTCAAGATTGGCTTGTAGGAATTCAAATTCTAAAATTTGAATTTTGGTCTTCTTGACATGGTTGATTATGTCAAATGACTGAAATGGATTAGGAACAGAGGAAGGCAGTTCATCTTTCTAGTTTTTAGGAGGCGGAGGACTAATATGTGGAATTGAAGTTGGAGATGGAGGAATGCTTGATGTACTTACCTTTTTATTACTAACGGGGTCTTTTAGTTGGAAAGGCAGAGAAATTCCTCATTTGGTAATTAAGATTACAGGTTGAGAACTTTCCCCTATTTTTCCCTTATCAGCTTGCTGGGCTAACTGGTTCTAGGATTGGGTGAATACAACATATGATCCATCAACTGTTTCAATTTTACCTCTGGTTTCATCCTATTAATTCAGGAAACCAATGTTGGATTCACTAGCTAATTCTTCCTAGCCTTCTATAAGGAGATCAACATCATTTTCTTGATTCAATTTAGGGTAAAAAGAGAAATTAGATTCTATTTTGAGATATCCAATTACTGAATTGGTTGGAGGTGCTTCAATGGCAAGTTTCCCCTATGGGGGAGGATGACGATTTGGCTGTCCTTGATTTTTGGTAGTGTTACCTTGGTATGACTGATTAGGGAATGTCCTTCTTGGCATATCTCTGTATGAAGGAGCTAAAGATATCCCTTGTGCCATTTGCTTCTTGAGATCTAACAACTCATTCGCCAGCTTCTACACCATTAGATTAGTGGTACCTGTAGATGTATATTTAGAAGATGAAGAGGATTTACCTCTATTTAGATCTCTCCTTATCTTTTCTACCAATATAAGGTCATCTTCCACCTTAGTGGCCAAATCTTGAGCTATAGCAAGGTCTATTTGGCTAGCATGTCTTAGCAAAAAACTTACTTTAAGCAGCTAAGAGTTGATGAAGAAACATTTGAGATTCTTAGGTGTTGACTGAGCAATGGTAGGAATCTTGTTCCTTAATTTGTCAAACTTAGCTATGAAATCGCTCATTATTTCATGAGGCTCCTTCTTCATTTGTGTGAGTTGAGCCAGTAGGGCATGTGCATCTTCTATAGGTTTGAATCTGGCTTCAAACTTGGCTTTGAGGGTGCTCTAATCAGTCACTGATCTAGCCTATAGATGGTAGAACCAATTTGCAGTAGCACCTTATAGTGTTTATATGAAAATCTTGACTACCACATCCTCAAATTCCACTCTTATTACACCACAAGCTATTCTGAAGACTGCAATATGTTCATCAGGATGAATCTTTCCATCACTATATAATTTGGGGAAATTCTTTCTTGAGCTACGTGGAAGTTCATGCAGGGGTGGAGTTAGATTAAGTGGGACAAAAGAGTCACCCCAATGGCCTTGAACTACCATTGTATGACTATGAAAAGGTGGAATAACAAATATCATAGGGGTAAGTATTGACAAAGCTTTATTAATAGTAGAAATGGATGTTTTGCCTGGTAATGGAGACTTGACTTTAGTAAGAGGAAAGCTCTTGGTTCATTGGAGGTGAGATGGTGAAGGAAACATATCAGAATTACTTTGTTGTACCAACTCAAATATAAGGTCAACAATAAATTTATCCCTTTGGCTTTGCGTATAACATGGAGTTGCCAGATTGTAAAATAGAAATAGGAAAGAACTAGCCCTACTTCAGCTTGAAGCTTGAGGCTTCAAACTGTGCTGTTTCTATGCAAAATTGCTTTCTACATTCAAAGAAGAAATAAGAAACTGAAATAAATGGTTAAGGCTAGAAGTACCTGATAAAGTTGAGCACACCGAAATCAGACGTTGGAAGATTCTCCTCTTTGGCTGTGGAGGAATGACACCTGCGAAAAAGAGACTAAAACACGGAAAGATGTTAGTCAAAGATATGGTGGGTTGTCAGGCGAACGCCCGATCCTGAAAGTATGAAGACTCCCTAAAAGGATATCAACCCACTGATAAAAAGCGTAATGTTGGACGAAAGTAGATAATAAAAGATGAAATGATAGAAATAAATGACAGAAAATAAAATGTGTACCTGATAAGCAGCACTGTTCTGCACAGTCACCGGTGTCGGTCTCTGTGGTGCCGGCGTCAGTCTGGGAAGGTGCCGACGTCGATTGAAGTACCGTCGTCGGTCGGGTCAGTGACCGGCGTCGGTCGGGGCAGGTTCTGGACAGAGTCTAGGTGAGTTGCAGAAGGTCTTGACAGGGTCAGGACAAGGGATTTTAGGTCGAGTCAGGACGGGGTTTGAAGCTTCGGGACGGGGTCTGGGCAAGGTAAGGTCGGGACAGGGTCTGATAAAAGACAGGGTCTAAGAGAGTCGGGACAGGGTCTGGGCAAGGTAAGGTCAGGACAGAAGCAGGGATGTAAATGAGAGATGCTGGGTCTGTGGATTCAGGATGACAGAGCTAATGCAGAAATAGTAACCAAGAAGAAATAAAACAAATAGAGTAAAAAATTACCTGCCAAAAGATGCGATAAAAGCCATAGTTGTGGTGCCGAATTGAATGCAGATTGGTTGATGCCGAGAGTGGGTTGATGCTGAGAGTGTTGATGTCAGAGTTCGCAGGTTGATTGAATGATTGCACGGGTTTTGATTGATCCGCGTTTCGAATGGTTGGCGAAGGCTGATGAAGGCGAGGGACGGTCCCAGAGACGGTTCGACAACCATTTTGGGAAACTGAATGATAACTGATAACGGATAACGGCAAGGTGACCGACGTCGGTAGGATTGCCGACGTCGGCCGATAAGTGACCGACGTTAGTGACATCGGCCAGGTAAAGACCGTCGTCGACAGATGCACAATGGGGATAGAGTCTAGCTTTAGCTCTGTGGTCATTTTTACATGCTGCCAGGGTCAAAGTTGGTGGAACAAGTGATCGACAAGGGTTAAATAGGCAAAGAAGAATAAGACGGGGAATGACCAGGGGAGTCAACACGATTTCGATGTCTACATTTGCCCCTTTTTGTCTTGTTGGTTGTTGTAATGAACTGCAATATAAAAATAGGAGTGATTGCCCCAGGTGAGGGATAAGGTTGATTTCGTCTTGTTGGTTGTTCGAATGAACTGCAAGATAAAAATAGGAAGCGGATAGGTTGCCCTGATTATGGATGAGGTATTTCCCCTCAAAGCAGGAGTCGAGGGAAGGGAACCGAGAATCAGGTGTTGATTTGACAAAGAGTGGATGAAAAAAGGGGTGAGGGTGAATGCTGCAAAAGTCGTGATTGCGCGCATACCACTGCATGAGATGGTCAGGTCAAAAGTGTCGCAGGTCAAGGGTCGAGGAGTGCCAAAATTGAAATAACTGGGCCCCAGCATTTAGTCATCTACTGATCGGTTCACTCAATCTAAGCTGAAGTTCCAAATGGTCATCGTGTTCCAGGTATCCTGGGCTCAGGAAGTGCTAATAGAAACACGAAAAAGCCACAAGTAGTGCAGATCAACCGGTTTGCGATCCTATACTTGTGAGGGTCCAAAAAGGTCTGCGCATAATTTTGCTAACCAGTCATGAGGTAGCATATATGCAAAAAACAACCAAGGCAACAGTGTCTTGGAAGTAGTCGAGGTCAGCGGAGATAGGCATGATCTCCAATGGTTGGTGGTCGAGGGGAGGAATGGACGAAAGGATGTGGCCGAGCTAACCCCAGAAAACCCCATGTCAACTGAGTGCTGCCTACATAGCCCTGGTGATAGGGCCTCAGGCCAATGTAGTTCTCCCTAGAAGGGAGGGAGGGTCAAAGGGTCCGAGTGGTAGACAGGTGGTTAAAATGGTTGATAGGTTGGTCGATGATTGGATGAAATGATGAGGAAAAAAAGATGTTGTAGCCTTTTCCAAATGGTGTATTCTGCAACATTGGTTGAGGGGTTTTTCATCCCTAGCAATATTCCATATTCGTGATGGATGTATGCTAAAAATGAATTGAGGTTTATTTATGCTTCAGCAAGTATTGGTTTATGCTGAACATAAATTGTGGTGAGTCGATAGTTTCCATGTGTATATTGGTGTCCATAGAAACTAGGATGAATAGGCTAGGTCAGGTTGATGGTCTGAAAAGAGAGTTGAGTTGAGTCGATTGACAAGTGATGAAGGTGAATGTGACCAAAGTGTAGAAGAAGTGAAAAGCATATTGCTCTTTCATTGACAAGGACCAAAAAGATAGCATAAATAGGGGTTATGAGAACCAAGAGCCCCATTCATGCGTGACGTCGTTGACCGTGGTTATGTTAGAGCAGTAATCGAATCAATTCGACATTAAAGTGAGCTCGAAGTCCCTTGAGCGGGTGATAGGAGGAGGAAGAAGGGTAACCCATTTTAAGAGCAAAGATAACGATGCCCCTTTTTGTAGGAGACCCTGAGACAACTATAAGTCAAGTCCATGACTTATTCAATTTTTTTTTTTTTTTTTTGGCGCAGACTGATCAATGCGGGAAGCCTGCATAGAGATGTCATTTGTTTGGTGGTCAGGTTGTGAAGCTGATCAATGCGGGAAGCTTCTAAAATAGTGCTGTTTAGTGCCAGATTTAGTCATAGCCATCCTTCAAGGGAGTGGTCTAGATTTTTGTTTAATAAAAGGGCTTTTGAATAGCTGTCCTTCGAGGGAGCAGTCTATTAATTACAGCAATGATAGTATAGCTGTCCTTCGAGGGAGCAGCCTGCTTTTTGATTTTGATATTGATATAGTGACCATGGATAGTGTGATATCTTGATTTGTTTTGACAAAAATGTGAGTCATGGACAAGATTATAGAAGGTCAAGGGCTCCCTTTTATGAGGACAAAGCATCCATACCGCATAAAAGGGTTATAGGAATTGTTAAGAGGAATAGGGTTAAAAGGAGGTAGGATTAAGAGGATGGGGATTGCTCAAGGGACGAGCTCAAGTTAAGTGTCAAGTGGATGAGTACTCGACTAGCAGTAAAATGGTTGCAGATGCAACGCATTAAGAGGCTCAGGTTCTGGGCATCCATCAAGAGAAGACAGACGGTAAGTCCCTGATCCATACTTGTGTGTGATAATAAAAGGTCTGAGCCAATTAGGAGCAAACTTGCCTCGTTTACTTCGCTCCATATTGGTCACGTGTTGAAGGTAGATAAGTGGACGTGAAGTTGACTGATATGGTCGTTGATTGATCGAGACTGGTTGAATATGTGGATAAAAAGGTTGGTTAATGTTTGGTTGCTAGTCTGGTTGAGGCTAAGTTGAAAGAGTGATTGATATGTGGTCGAGACTGTGTTGAAAAATTGGTCGAAGTTTGGATGAAGGTTGAATTCCCCCAGCGGCTAGGGAGAATGTTTGACGGATTGGTTAAGGTTGGTTGAGGTTTAGTGGTCAGATGGACTGTGTTGATGTCGAATAAGGGGGTTAAAGGTGACAAAGGAACCAGAACCTGGCGTGGAGATCCCGATTTAGGTGATGAGGTTGGAGAGGTATGAGTTGGTGTTGATGATTTATGGGAGGGATGGTCTAGAGGATCCTTGATGAGAAGGGAATCTTTTCTCCATTGGTGATGAATGACAGCTTTAAGAGCGCAACAACGCTCAGTGTCATGTCCCAGAGTATGATGATAGTGACAGTATTTAGAGTTGTCGAACCAAGAGGGTCTTGATCTGAGAGTTGATGAGAGGGGCGGTGTTGAAGGCTTGATAACGTGGTTAAGAAGAAAGGTGTCATTCCCCAGACATTGGCGAATGGCGACCTTGAGGGCACAACAATGCTCCGTGTCGTGTCCAGGTGTGCGATGATACGCACAAATACGAGTGTCGTCGAACCAAGGTGGTTTAGGTCTGAGAGAATGATATGGTTTGAGAGGCGGAAGGTTGAGGCGAGATGACTGCAATAAGTGCCGTAACAACAAGGTATAAGAACCTGCTAACGGGTCTAGATATTTTATTGCAGTGAGGGTTGATGATGTTGGTTTGAGAGGTGTAAGAGACGTTGGTCGATGATTTAGAGAAGATATATGTTTGACAGGTTGATAGAGTAATGGAGGCGACGTGCCTCTGTGAAGGATGGGAGTAGGTAGTACTCCTATTAAAGTGGACGGATGCGGGCCCAAGATTGAAGGTAATGACGAAGGTGGGGGAGGAGTCCTCCGGTGTGGTCTAGTGGTCTTTGTGGGTTTGAGTCGAGGGCTACTATTGTGCGAGGTGAGGTTAGATACGGGTTTGGGTTTAGATGTGGACAGAGGTGAGTGAGATGTAACAATCTCAGGCAAAGGGCAAGAGGAAACCGTGACTGGGTCTTCCTCAATCGAAATGGGTGAAGAGATAGGGTCTTCTCTTGGTGGAGAAGAAATAGGAGAGGGTAGCTCCTCAAGTGGGCAGATGGTAGGGATGATCATGCCTTCTACATGTGCTTGAGGAGTAGGAGAGGTAAGGTCTTTGGATGAAGGTAGGGCTAATGGCGTAAGTGTGATCAAGGCGTCCTCCAATATAGGAGAAATAGATGGAGGACTAATAGGAGAAGAGGGTTCTTCATCCTGTGAAGAAGGTTGGTCAGGGACAAGAGGTAAGATAGTGTTGACGGTGTGTATATCATGGTCTTGAGGGTCATTGATCATGGTTTGAATGTTGTCTTGAGTAGGCGGGTGATTAGGAAAAGGTTGTTTGAAGATGTCGAGGTTTTGGTTGGGTGGTGCGTTCGGGTTATCCAAGATAAGATCGCCCTTGTCTAGCATGTTCTGGATGAGGTTTTTAAAAGTTTGACAGTGATCCGTATCATGGCCTTTGACACGGTGATAGTTTCAAAAGTGATTCTCCCTGTACCATGCAGGGATAGGTGTTGAGGGGTCGAATTGATGTGGCCGGATTGAAGGGAGATTGAGGACCCCCTGCTTGATGAGTTTATCCAAGACAAAGGCATATGACTCTCCAATTGGAGTGAATTGACGCTGTATGGATTGACGTTGAAAATGTTTATTGATGTAGTCTAATGTTGAAGATATTGGTCGGTTAGTTATTGTTGAAGATGATGGTCTAAAGATGACAGTGTTTGCCGACCCCTTAGATTGAGAGTGGGCAGAAGAAGGTCTGAAAGAAGAATGGTCATTGGTTTTTGTGTTAGTGTTACACAATTTGACCTTATCTTCTTCAATAACGTAGAGTTCAAGCTTTCGGGCCATGGTGAAGGCCTCATCGAAAGTGTGGAATGTTTGAACCCGCAAGGTGGATGAGATGTGACTGACACATGCTCGGGAAAAGAGCTCAATGAGCTCGGGTTGAGGCAAGGAGAAAGAGAGCTGGTTGATCAAGTCTCTTCAACGGGCGACAAAATCAACTACTGATTCGTCGTCAAATTGCCTAATGGAGTAAAGGTCTGTGATCGAGACTTGTTTAGTGATATTGATTGAGAAATGGTCAACGAATAATTGAGCGAGTTGAATGAAGGAAAAGATAAAATGTCTGGCAAGGGAGCTATACCAGTCAAGGGTAGGGCCAGAAAGAGACATAGGAAATGTGCGTAATAATAACGCATCGTCATGGGCAAAAAGATAGCAGGCATGTCTGAATGCCCGTAGATGTTGTTGTGGGTCTTCCTTACTCTGAAAGCGAGTAAATTTAGGAAGCTCCCAATGGTTGGGGTATGGTCGGATAGGGACAGAAGGATGAATGGGCTCGTTGTAAATCTGGTCATATGAAGAGATATTATTTGAACTGGAAATAGAAGCTTTGAGACTGGACATTTTATCCATCAGCATCTTGATGACGTCTGCTGACAGATTGGTGGACGGAGCGCCCCTAAGGTTGTAAGGCACTTGAAAGAGGCTAGAGGAGGTATGCGACGTAGTCAATTGTACCAATAAGGGTGCAACGTATGGATGACTAGTCGTAGGGGCAAAAGTAGAGGTTAAGGGTGGTTACGTCATGAAGGTCGAAGGTATAAGTTGACTAGGCACCGCCAAAGGTGGTTGAATAGCGACACTGGTAGAGGGATAGGTTGGTACTCCTACATTTGTGGGCGCAAGAGTGTAAGGGGTCGAGACAATCAAGTTCTGATACGATGTAAAACTTGGTTGATTTGTAGATGATTGAGGGGGTAACAAAACCCCGATGGAGGTCGGTCTAAAAATAGACGAAGAGGCCAAACTTTTTGTATTGGCCATGGTTGAGTTAACGGTTGGGGCAAAAGGTTGAGTCAAAAAAGGTTGGGTGGTGAATGGTGTGGATGTCGTCGCCATGTCACCCGAAAGGTCTCGCGTTGGATTTCTCACGAGATAGTTATGGAGGGCTGTGGTATTGAGGTCCAAGAATTTTTTAAAATCTTGGTCCCCTTCAGGGATGATGGGAAGTTGAGTCGGGGTTAGGGTCGGTCCTGTAGGAGTTCTTTCAGTCTCCGAGTGGAACTCCATGATAGGACGGGTTAGAGATGAGGTAGACAAAAGTAGTTGACGGCCAGAGTGGTCAAAAAGGGCCTTGGTTTGACTGTGTGTCAAAACCATAAAAGGCAAGAGAGAACGTCCTTACACGCTCAAACAAGCAGATAAGAACTAAAAAGATGAAGACACAAGCAGATCCTAAAAACCCTAGAAGTAAATTATTAAGATTATAGTGGCTTATGCCTTAGAATGTGTGTTTGGGGAGGTTGGCTTTGTGAGTCGGGTCCTAGAAGAAGCAGTCTATGGAAGGTTTCGGGTTTTGTTATGGTGCTCAAGAAGTCTATGTTAGGGTCTGGTACGTGGCCTGGTGCTAAGGAGTAAGCTCCCCTCACTTCACGATTCCAGTGGTTAGCTGGTTTTGCTTAGCCAAGATATACCTCGCCTAGAGATTATACTCCACCAGAGAACGGAGTGGGCTTCCCCCTTGGTGATGAAATCCAAGTAGGGTTACCGGGACGGGTAAGGTATCCGCTGGGGGATGAAATCCCAGTCGGGCCTTGTCTCAGGTAAGTTAAAATGTTTGTTTTGTATAGGTGGTTTGGTCGTGTAACATGAAGTGATCTAGATTAATTTAATATGCAGTTTAATTACTATGTGTGGTCTAAGAGATGCAGACAAACAAAAATGAATGTAAAGTGTTTTAATGTCCAAGTCGAAATGTTTGTTCGTATGAAGACGAATGGAGAAAGAGTCGAAGAATATGAGTTTTAGCTAGTCTAGAAGTGCAAGAAAGAAATGTTTGTTTTAGTTCTGCTTATGATGTCGTTTAAGAAGAGACGAAAGGAGGCAAAAAGGAAGAAACCTAATGCGCCTAAATGAACAAAAAGAAAGAAAGAACCCAAGGAGGACCTAGGGTCCCACCGGGCGTGCCAGAATGTTTCTATGCAAAATTGCTTTCTACATTCAAAGAAGAAATAAGAAACTAAAATAAATGGTTAAGGCTAGAAGTACCTGATAAAGTCAAGCGCACCAAAATCAGACGTTGGAAGATTCTCCTCTTTGGCTGTGGAGGAATGACACCTGCGAAAAAGAGACTAAAACATAGAAAGATGTTAGTCAAAGATATGGTGGGTTGTCAGGCGAATGCTCGATCCCGAAAGTATGAAGACTCCCTAAAAGGATATCAACCCACTGATAAAAAGTGTAATGTTGGACGAAAGTAGATAATAAAAGATGAAATGATAGAAATAAATGACAGAAAATAAAATGCATACCTGATAAGCGGCACTGTTCTGCACAGTCGCCGGTGTCGGTCTCTGTGGTGCCGGCGTCGGTCTGGGAAGGTGCCGACGTCGGTTGAAGTACCGTCATCGGTCGGGTCAGTGACCGGCGTCGGTCGGGGCAGGTTCTGGACAGAGTCTGGGCGAGTTGCAGAAGGTCTTGATAGGGTCGGGATAAGGGATTTTAGGTCGAGTCGGGACGGGGTTTGAAGCTTCGGGATGGGGTCTGGGCAAGGTAAGGTCGGGATAGGGTCTGATAAAAGACAGGGTCTGTGAGAGTCGGGACAGGGTCTGGGCAAGGTAAGGTCGAGACAGAAGCAGGGATGTAAATGAGAGATGCTGGGTCTGTGGATTCAGGATGACAGAGCTAATGCAGAAATAGTAACCAAGAAGAAATAAAACAAACAGAGTAAAAACTTACCTGCCAGAAGATGCGATAAAAGCCATAGTTGCGGTACCGGATTGAATACAGATTGGTTGATGCCGAGAGTGGGTTAATGCTGAGAGTGTTGATGTCGGAGTTTGCAAGTTGATTGAATGATTGCATGGGTTTCGATTGATCCGTGTTTCAAATGGTTGGCAGAGGCTGATGAAGGCGAGGGATGGTCCCAGAGACGGTTTGACAATCGTTTCGGGAAACCGAATGATAACTGATAACGGATAACGGCAAGGTGACCGACGTCGGCAGGATTGCCGACGTCGGCCGATAAGTGACCGACGTCGGCGACATCGGCCAGGTAAAGACCATCGTCGGTAGATGCACAATGGGGATAGAGTCTAGCTTTAGCTCTGTGCTCATTTTTACATGCTGCCAGGGTCAAAGTTGGTGGAACAAGTGATCGACAAGGGTTAAATAGGCGAAGAAGAATAAGAAGGGGAATGACCAGGGGAGTCGACACGATTTCGGTGTCTACATGTGCATTCTATCCCAATTGGCATGGAGGTGGAGGGATATGGTAAGGATATAATGATAATGGGTAAGATAAAGAATGGAGTCACTAGAGTTGATAATGGACAAGGGTATGGACTGCTTCAATCTGAAACTTGAGGCTTCAGATTACACATTCATCCCTAGCGCAGTCGCCAAAAACTATTGGGTGAATATTTTGTCGATCAGCTAAATGATGAGCAAAATAGGTCTCTTGAACCATAGCATATCAAAATTGGTCAACCAAATGTGTAGGTTTACTACATCAAAAGGGGACAAATCTCTCCTCTCATCAAGGGGAGGTTCCTTGTAGATATGCAGGAGCTATATACTATATATATAAACAAAAAATAACACTCAAGGGTAGGATAAACCATCCATCTCTCTTTTTTCAAAGATGATATTCACAAATCAAAGGAGAAATCCTAATGAAATGATAGAAGACACTCATCTTCTTTCAAAAGTGTTGCTTAACAGACAAAAGGAATCTTTTAGGTGATGATAAGTAACTGTAACAAGGTGCAGTAACATATCAAGATGAAATGAGGCATAAAGTCTCCACCTCAACTGCCAAAGAGTGAAATATGAAAGACAATGAGGGCATAAAGTCATCCCAAGGTCTTTTACATAGAAATAAAATACAAAGGATAATGAGGGCACAAAGTCATCCCAAGATCCTTTACATAGGAATAGAAAAATAGACAAACTAAAGATAATAGTGGCAGCACAAAGTCTCTCCACAACTAGCTTCAAGACACCTTCCTAATCACTTTCACTAATTCTTCTTATTTAATCAAATAGATAAAAAACATATTAAGGAAACATACATAACAACAATTTCCCCAATAACCAAGTTGTTCCAACACAAAGTCTGAAAGTCACTTGTTTTCTTATTCAAATAATGAAATATGATCAACAATCTAAGCTCAAAGTCTCAGTAATGCCTTTCAATTTGGGAAAAGTTTCATATTTGATTACAGATCAAGATTCCTAAAATAATAAGAGAGAGTCCAATATATAGTGCTCCAAGAAAGACTTGGGCACTTTATTTCACAAAAATGTGTTACAATGCATTCAATGCCTTTAATGCATTATAAATTTTGTCCATGGGCTATGCTAGGATCGAGCTGTAGACACCTAAAAAGTGTCTAACCCTTGGTCACTTTCCCCCTTAGTCCATTCCTAACCCATCCCTAATAATTACTAATTTAAAATAATTAATTTATTTTGAATTAACCCCCCTCCTTGGACACTTCACCCATGACACCTCGCCTGGGACACCTCACCTTGGACTAATTCTCCTCCTATGACTCACTCAAGATCTATTCCTAATTCTTCTAACCTCCTAACAAACTCTCGTGTGTATTTAGCACAACCCTCGACATTTTCTAACAGATAGGGCACTTGGTGGATGAAAAACAGGCTTGGTGGCTTGTTTTGCCCATTCTAAGCCCACCGACATCGGCCAAGTGTCGACCGATGCCGGCGGAATTGCTGACATCGGTTATACTTAACCAGTCTTTCAATCTCTTTTGAGGATCCGAATCAAAAATCAAAAAAATCTCTAAAAGCAAATCAGGAATCCTAGTCTTGGACTATCTGTCAATCTGCGAAATCTCTCAATCAAACCTCCCACTCTCTCCCTCATGTGCAGCAAGAGATTCAAGTTTCTCCCTCAGCGATAGGTTCTCTATACAAGCTACATCAACAGTAGGTACGGGAATCATCGGTAGCACATCTTCCATAAGGCACAAGTAAGTATATTATCTGTGTTCTTATTCTCTTTTTAGTTATTTCTTTCAAGCAATATTTCCCTAGACTAGACTGTAATCAATCCAGACCCGAATCTTGATTTGTCCACCTCCCTGTTTCTCCCATCCTCTCTCAGATCATACATTCTGTCCATTTAACCCGACTCTCAGACTCAGACCCCAGACCATTCAACCAAGCCTAAAACATTGTCCATAGACCAAAACCCTGATTAGACTCTATCCACAGACTATTCAAATAAACCCAGACCCTGACCAAACTTTGTCTACGGACCACAGACTTACCCAGACTTCATCTAAAGACCTTTGCCCTGACCGACGCTGATCATTACCCCAATCGACATCGACATATTAACCGACGTCGACGCCTTGACCAACCGACGCCGGTAGTCTTACCGACACCGGTGACTGTTATCAATCTGACAGCTTCTCTCAAGTAAGTCTTTACTTCTCTTTTTCATTCCATTTCTTTATCATTTCAGTTCTTCATTATTCAACAATTTATCAGATATTTCTTTCTGTTGATTTAGTGGGTTTATATCCCTTAAGGAAGTTTTCATACTTCTGGGATCAAGCTTTTGCTTGACAACCCACCATTTGTCTATTTAACATCTTCTTTTGTCCAAGCTTCTTTTCTTTGCAGGTGTCATTCCTCCACAGCCAAAGAGGAGTACTCACAACGTCTGGATTATGGTGTGCAGACTTTATCCAAGTACACAAGCCTTGACCATTCTTTCTTTAGTTTCTTAATCATTTGAAATCTGAAAACAAAATTTGAATAGAAACATTCTGGCATGCCCGGTGGGACCCCTTTAGGGCCTTCCTTGGGTTCCCTTTCTTCTTTGTTCATTTAGTTCCATTAGGCTTCTTAACCTTCACTTCTTTCTTCTTTTCTAAAAAAAAATCATAAGCAGGAAATAAAAAGAACTCTTTCTTACTTTTTCTTGCATTTCTAGTCTAGTAAGAAAATCATTTTCTTCAACCCTTTCTCCAACTTGTCTTCATTCCAATTCAATATTTCGATTTGGGGCTTTAAAACTTACTGCATTTCATTTCTTGCTTTCTTGCATCTTTCTAGTCCACACTTAGTAATTAGTCAAATGCATATTGAATAAAACGTAGATCACTTGATGTTACACTACTAGACCACGTGCACTCAATAAAACATCAAACTCACTTGAGACAAGGCCCAACTGGGATTTCATCACCTAGCGGATAACCTTACCCAACCCGGCAATCCTACTTAGATTTCACCACCAAGGGAAAAGCCAACTCTGTTCTCTAGCAGAGTCTAAACTATAGTGAAAGTATATTTTGGCTAAGCGAAACCAGCTAACCACTGGAATCGTGAAGTGAGGGGAGCTTGCTCCTTAGCACCAGGCCTATACGGAAGCTAATACAGATTTTTGAGCGCCTTAACATACCTGAAACCATCTTTAGACTGTCTATTCTAGGACCCTTCTTACAGCCAACTTCCTCAAACATCATATTAAGGCATAAGCCACACGATCTTAATAAAATTGTTTCTAGGGACTTAACGCTAGGCTCTGTCTGTCATCATCATATTTTCTATTTTTATCTGTCTTTTTTGAGCTGGTAAGGACGTCTTCTCCATTTCCAAAAACTTTTTTTCTGAGTTTCTAGAAAACATAGTTACTGACATCGGTCCTGTAACCGACGTCGGCAACTTTTCTGTACTGGCATCGGTCATTTGACCGACATCGGCAGTCTCCTTCACCGACATCAGTTTTTATATCGACGTCGGTCTCTGTCTATTTTCTTTTTTCCAAAAACAACAAGCATAAAATCCAACTTTCTGACTGTCTAAACATCCATTCTAGTTTTCTGAGACTGACAGAACATAGTTTTCTGAAACCTGACCCTTTCTTGCCTTGAATGGTTTTGACACGCAGTCAAACCAAGGCCCTTCTTGACCACGCTAGCCAACAACCGCTTCCACCTTCACCACCTACAACCAGTCCTATAATGGAGTTCAACTCAGAGACTGAAAGAACTCCAACTCGCCCAACCCCGCCTCAAACTCCTATCATCCCAGAAGGGGACCAAGATTTTGCACGATTCTTAGACCTTAACGTCAAAGCCTTACAACACTATCTCGCAAATAGCCAAATGCAAGACTCCCTAGGCAACCTAATCTATGGGATGCCAACTTCCTTAGTTGACACAAGAATCACATCAACCGCCCCTACCATTCAACCATTAGACAACACCTCCACCAATAACCCAACCGTATCTTACCTTCAGAACGTAACCTCTCCATCTAAACCTACCTCCATGGGGGTTCTGATACTCCCTCAACCTCAAGTCACTCAACCAAACCCCACACCTTTCCAAAACCTTTTAGTCTCTATTCCCCCTACTCTTGCACCAATAAATACAAGAGTAACCATTTACCTGTCAACAAGCATAGCCACGCCTCAACCATCCTTGATGGCTCCTATCCAACTTGTGCCAACCAATTCCATAACACAAGTGCCATTGGCCTCAACTTTTGCTCCCATAACCAGCTATCCATATGTTGCGTCTATGCAACCATCCACATCATATGCCCCTCCAAATATCTTTCAAGCGCCTTATAATCTAGGGGGCGCTCCACCTACGAATCCGTCAGCAGATATCATTTAAATGCTAATGGATAAAATGTCTAGCTTAGAGACTTCCGTTTCTGGCTCACGCAATGCTCTATCATATGAGCAAATTTGCAATGAGCCTATTCATCCTTCCGTTCTAATTAGACCATACCCCAGCCAGTGGGAGCTTCCCAAATTTTCTCACTTTCAAAGCAAGGAAGACCCACAACAACACTTATGGGCATTTAGACATGCCTGCTACCTTATCGCCCATGATGACGCATTACTCTTGCGCACATTTCTTATGTCCCTTTTTAGCACTGCACTCGACTGGTATAGCTCCATTGCCACCCATTCCCTCTTCTCATTTACACAATTGGCCCAGCTTTTTCTTGACCATTTCTCCATTAATATCACCAAAAAGGTTTCGATCACAGACCTTTACACTATCCATCAATTTGAGGATGAATCAGTAGCTGACTTCGTTGCTCATTGGAGAGGCCTTATCAATCAACTCTCCTTTTCCTTACCTCAAACTGAGCTTATTGAACTATTCGCCTGAGCTTGCGCCAAACACATTTCTTCCACTTTAAGGGTTCAGACCTTCCGTACCTTTGATGAAGCCTTCACGATGGCCCGTAAACTTGAATTACGTGCCATCGAGGAGAACAAAGTCAAGTTGCGGAGCAAAAACCCCAACTCCAAGACTAATGATTCTTCTTCTTCTAAGCCTTCATCATCAAATCCTAAGTCTAAAACTTTAGCTAACGCTGTGGCCGTTAGACCTTCATCCTCTTCATCTAATCAACCTGAGCCATCAACATCTCAGAGTGCCACCCATCAATTCCAGCAAAGATACATGCAAAGACAATATACTCCTCTTAGAGAATCTTACGCATCTATACTGGAAAAGCTTGTTAAACAAGGGATTCTCAACCTTCCCCAAATTTGACCACCGCCACAATTTGATCCCTCACGTGCCATCCCTGCGTGGTATAGGGAAAATGACTTCTGTAATTTCCATCGTGTCAAAGGTCATGACATGGGAAACTGTAAAACCTTCAAAAACATAGTCTAGGACATGCTTGAAAAGGGGGAGCTCATTCTAGATAATCCTAATGCACCTCCAAACCAGGGCATCGACATATTCAAGCAACCATTCCCCAACCATCCACCGACCCAAAATAATGTCCAGACCTTAATTGACAACACGCATGAACATGATATTCAAACGGTCAATACGGTCTCACCTTTCATCCACAATCAATCTCAAGAGGTTAACCCATCTACCAGTCCATCATGTGTGGATGAACCTCTTTCCCCAGTCAGTTCTCCATCAACCTCTCTCATCCTGGAGGACGCCTCAACCTTATCGATGCCACCGATTTCACCATCCTCTTTTCTTCTACCTATGGAGGACCTGACTTTACTCACTCCTCGACCACAAGTGGAAGGCACCATAATTCCTGCCCTTTACCCACTTGAGGAGTCACACTCTTCTATTCCTTCTCCACCAAGATAAGAACCTGACTCTCCATCTTCCTCAACCAAAGACAATCCAGCTATAACTCCCACACACCTTGGGTCTGAAACTACTGCTACACCTAACACATCTTCTCAAGGATCTGAAACTCATCCAACATCCTCCCAACCATTTTCCCAATTAGTGGAGAAATTAGAACTTCTCCCTTTAAGGAAAGTGGAGCATCGGGGATTGTGGGAACATCTTAAAGTTCTTCAACATTCTCATACCCTTTCATCTCATGCTGCCAATCCTCCCAAGGCAGAATCATCCAAAACTCCAAACAAAGACCACACCCCCACTTATCAACCTGCATCTACTCAATCCAAACCAATCAAGTCACTTGGCATTCGCCCTCTCTCTGCTCTCACTCACCCACAAGTGAAGGTGGACTTGAACCAAACCTCGACCAAAAGTGGTCTTCCAACCAAGCCAAAGAAGACTGCCAAACCACAAAGACGAACCCCTCCTCCTCCCTCAACATTACCCTCCATCTTAGGTCCTCATCCTTCTACCCTACTCGGCGTGCTTCCTACTCTGACTCTTAACCAACACAAATTTCCTCCATTACTTCCTTCACCAACAACAAGTCAACTCCCTCTCAAAAATTTGGCACCTCTCACAAAGAAAGTGCCGTCTTCACCTGTCACCACACCACCAACCCAAAAGGTGGTACGAAAACCTTCTTCAGCATCCCCCAAGTAGAAGTCACCAGCGCGTCATGTATTAACAAGCACGGACCCCTTAGAAGGTTCATACACTTTAATATTACGTCAAATTTTGCAAACTTCTAGCATTACCCTTCCTTCCATCAAGCCATTCCAACCTCTCGGGTTAAAACCGTCTTGGTTCGATGATACAAAGATTTGTTTATACCATCGCACATCAGGACACGATACCGAGACTTGTTGTGCCCTCAAGGCAGTCATTCACCGCTTTATGGAGAAAGATACTCTTCTCCTTGAGGACACTCTTGACCAACCCTCGTCACCTTCCCATCCAGCCTCATCAACCGCATCAACGTTTCACCAATAGACTATAACCCCTTCTTCACCTACTATCTTCGAAATCAACACCATTCATATAACCACTAGGTCACAGAAGGACAAAGCGAAAGAAAAAGCCGCTATCCCTTGGACCTATCCTTTTGTCCAAGCACCTCAACCACCAAAACCCAAGATTTCCATCTTAGGTGCGTCCCAACCCACTTCTTCAGAGGCAATCACAAAATCTATGATAAAACAACTTCACCAAACGCCTGTGAAGATGACCCTATATGACCTTATTCAAAGCTCCCCCCAACATCGCCAGGCTCTAATCAAAGCCTTACAGGCAGCTGAGGTTCAACCTAAAGACCCTCAACCACTTGCTGCCTTAGTCCATTCTTTATCCCCTGTCGCCTCCATCACTTTCAGTAATTCTGAGATTCCTACCTCTACCGAGGAAGATCAGGACGTCGCCCTTTTCATCACAGCCTACGTTGATCAAACCCGTATTAAATGAGTTATGATCGACGGGGGCGCTAGCATTAATATCATTTCCTCTCATGCCTTTGACCAATTATCCCTTCCCAAGAATTGTATATCAAAAACTGATGCAATCCTTAGATCATTTAATGACATAACTGCTAACACTATCGGCACTGTTGTCCTCCACATCCGCGTTGGTCCACGCACAATCCCGGAGCTCTTCTACATCATTGAAGGAGAATTCCAATACAACATCCTCTTAGGGTGACCCTGGATCCGTGCCATGGTTTGCATCCCTTCAACACTTCACCGTTGTGTCAAATTTGAACACGACAAACAAATCCATGTCATTCCCGCCGACCCATCCCCTTTTAAGACCTGTAACACGACCTATAGCCCAAACAACGTTCTTATCCTGCTTAAAGCATCAACCCAAACATTGCCTCCATCTGCAGAAGCATCAACTAGTGCGCAAACCACAGTTGCCACCACATCATCTTCTCAATTACCAACCAAGGACCCCATGGATGACATCTTCCAAAGACTTTCACTAGGAGAATATCGTCTCCTTACTCTAGACATGTTCCAAACTCCTCAAGAGTATGGACAACTTTATCAACACCCAAACTATGACTGTCAGATCGGGATGGTCATTCCTTATGGTCCTCCTAGCCTTCGCACCAATCTCGTCTATGGGGGGCTAGATCAAGCCCCTACTGAATCAAATCCTTCTTCCTCACCTCAAACCTTCACATCAGATTTCTCCTTTCTTAGCAACCCCACCTTTGCACATACCTATCTTTATAGGTGTGCATGGAAGGGTTTCAGCTTTGAACGTTACGAACAAGGCTCCCATCAGCCTGTCAAAACACCCAATGACGATAATGCAAAGAAACGGTATGGACTGGGTTTCCAAGAACCCACTGAGACTTCCACAAACCTTTCCCCTAAACTAGACATCGACCAATTTCTTCTAGACTCACTTATTCTTCTTTCCTCACCTACAGAGTCGATGGTTTCCATCCCTCCTAGTTTTTTTT
Organism: Torreya grandis; assembly: GCA_037957365.1. NCBI lineage: Eukaryota > Viridiplantae > Streptophyta > Pinopsida > Cupressales > Taxaceae > Torreya > Torreya grandis. The sequence continues at coordinate 2,667,498 of JARHVA010000928.1, forward strand.
TTGCATAAACACCATTCGCTTGAAACCCCTAACCTATCAACTCAATGGGGTTCCTAAGTCTCTCCCTCTCATTTATCCCAGCATGATAGATGATGAATCGGCAACCATCAACATAGTCCATTGCATAGATGACGATGCCATTCTTACATATATGGGTGTTGACGATTCTTTTATTTAGCGCTCCCTCCCTTCTGAAACACAGGTTATGTTAAATGAATCAACCATTGACATTAACCTTTCATCTTCTGATGTTCCTCAAGTCTTAAAGATTGGTCAGTCTTTAGACACCCAGGAGCAAATCAACTATACCACATTTCTCTCTGACAATCGCAAAGCCTTTGCTTGGACCTACGCCGATATGCCTGGCATCGACCCTAACATTGCCACTCATAACATTGTCACAAACCTAGAGGCTAAGCCTGTCAGGCAAAAGCTTTGCAAAATGCATCCTCGTGTTGCACTTCTTGTCAAAGAAGAGCTTCAATGCCTTCTTTCTATCTCCTTCATCCAACCTATCGATTATCTATAGTGGGTCTCTAACATCATTCCTGTCACCAAGGTGACTGGGGGGATTCGGATCTGCACAGACTATCGTGACCTTAACCTGGCTTGTCCCAAATATGACTTTCCTCTTCCAAACATTGACCAACTTGTTGATCTTACGGCTGGCCATGAGATGTTATCGCTCATGGATAGATTTTTAGGATACAACCAAATCCTGATTGCGCCAGAAGATTAACACAAAACCACCTTCATTACCCCATGAGGAACTTTCTGCTATCGAGTCATGCCTTTTGGTCTAAAAAATGCAGGTGCCACATATCAGCGTGCCATGACTTATATCTTTCACGATCTCCTCCACAAAATCATGGAGGACTATGTCGATGACCTGCTTGGCAAATCCAAGCTTCGTCGTGACCATTTGACTATCCTCAAAATCATCTTCTCTCACCTTCTTCATTACCAAGTCCATCTTAACCCCAAGAAATGTGTCTTTGGGGTCCTCTCAGGAAAGCTCTTGGGATTCATTGTCTCTTTTCATGGCATCGAGATAGATCCTACCAAAATCCATGCTATCCTCAAAATGCCACCTCCAACTAATCTCAAGCAACTCTGCAGCCTACAAGAGAAACTCCAATCCATCCACCGTTTCATTTCAAAACTTTCTGACCTTTGCCAACCCTTTCATCATCTCCTCAAGAAGGACGTCTCCTTTAAATGGGATAAGGATTGCCAAGAGGCCTTTGAAGCCCTTAAAAGCTATTTGGTTTCTCCACCATTCCTTATTCCACCAAAAGACGACCAACCCTTCTACCTCTACATCTCCGCAACCAATCATTTGTTAGGTGCCATGATCGCGCATCGAGACGAGTAACATCGTGAGCAAGCAGTCTATTACATAAGCTGAACACTTGTTGATTATGAAACTCGGTATACTCATACCGAGAAACTCTGTTTGGCATTAGTCTTTGCCACTACCAAGCTCCGTCATTATCTTCTCAATCGAGAGGGCAGCGATAGATTCAATCGAGAGGGCGGCGATAGATTCATCGGGAAACTTGCACTGAGAAGGTTGATTGTCAGGAAGAGGGGCATATGCTAGTTGGTCAGTGATTGTTTGTCCTTTGATAGATTTCTGTTGAACAAATTCTAAGTCAAATTCAGCAAGAAGCATGAGCCAACGAGCCATACGCTGGTTTTGATATGGTTTAGAATGCATGTATTTGAGGGGATCAGTGTGAGTGATGAGCCATCCCCTCAAATACATGCATTCTAAACCATATCAAAACCAGCATATGGCTCGTTGGCTCATGCTTCTTGCTGAATTTGACTTAGAATTTGTTCAACAGAAATCTATCAAAGGACAAACAATCACTGACCAACTAGCATATGCCCCTCTTCCTGACAATCAACCTTCTCAGTGCGAGTTTCCCGATGAATCTATCGCCGCCCTCTCGATTGATGACACATTCTACCAAATGACGATGTTTTTTGATGGCTCTAAATGTCAACTTGGTGGGGGTGCGGGGGTCATCCTCATTCCATATGAAGGTGAACCCATGCCCCTGTCTTTTAAACTTGACTTTGAATGTACCAATAATATGGCCAAATATGAAGCCTTAATTTTGGGACTTCAAATCGCCTTTTCTTTAAACATCAAGACCATCAGCATCTTTGGTGACTCACAACTTGTCATCAATCAAATCAATGGTTCATATCTTTGTAAAAATGAAATTTTACAAAGATACAAGCACCGTGTTGACACTCTTCTAGCATCTTTCGACCATCACATATTGCAAACTGTTCCTCGATCGACGAATAAATTTTTTGACACCATGGCTTCACTTGCCTCTCATATTCCTTCATCATCATCATCCTCATCAAGAATTTATGTCATGGTACATCGTGTGCCATTGCCTTCATACATTTCTACTGACCTCAATCTCGTCCACACCATAGACTCTAGTTCACAAGATGTTTGGTATAAACAACTTGAGGACTACTTGACTCATTCTCTTGTTCCTCCCAACCTCTCTAGCAATGCGCGGTAGGCTTTCATCAAGCGCACCGCTCGCTATACCATGCTAGGGGGCCTTCTCTATAAAAGAGGTTTTGACAGCCTTCTTCTTTGCTGTTTAAATTTCACTGAAGCTTCTCATGCTATCAAACAAGCCCATGATGGGATTTGTGGTGGACACTTCAGTGGTAACTCGATTGCCAAGTGCATCTTTCGCCTGGGTTATTATTGGCCCACTCTTCATCAAGACTGTAGCGATTATGTTCGACATTGCATCAAGTGTCAGTAGCATGCTAACTTGCTTCATCTCCCTAGTCACGCCTTACAAGTTGCTCAGGATTTCTAGCTTTTTTCACAATGGGGCTTAGATCTCATCGGCGAGATTAACCCTCATTCATCTCTTCGTCATCAATCTATCATCACTGCCACTGAGTATTTCACCAAGTGGGTGGAAGCTATCCCTCTCGTCTCCACAAAAGCCAACAAGATTGTCGACTTCATCAACACCCACATCATCTGTCATTTCGGTGTACCTCACAAAATCATCACCAATAATGGCAAGTCCTTTAAAAACAAGACCGTCCAAAAACTTTGTGACTCTTTCAGCATCAAACTCAGCTTTTCTTCGCCTTATTACCCACAAGCAAATGGGTAGGACGAGGCTTTTAACAAAACCCTAACTAAAATTCTCATGAAGGTGATCAACGACACTGGAAGGGATTGGCACGTTCAAATACCCTTCGCTTTATGGGCCCACCGCACTAGCATCCAAACCTCTACAGGTGCTACCCCTTTTTCTCTAGTGTACGGATCAGAGGCTGTCTTACCTCTCGAAGTACAAATCCCGTCTCTTCACATTTCACTCCATGACATTCTTTCTAATGATGACTTTCGTCAAGATCGATTAGCTCAACTTGAGTTACTCGACGAGCGTCGTCTCACTGCCCTCAATCATCTCCACGTCTATCAAAATCACATCAAATGTGCCTATAATAAAACTCTGAGAGAACGAGATTTCAATATCGGCGACCTCATCCTCAAAGAGAACCAACATGTGACCAATATGGAATGGAGTAAACGAGGCAAATTTGCTCCTAATTGGCTCGGACCTTATATCATCATGCACAAATATGGATCAGGGACTTATCGTCTGTCTTCTCTTGAAGGCTAACCAGAACCTGAGCCTCTTAATGCTTTGCATCTACAACCATTCTATTGTTAGTCGAGTACTCATCCACTTGACATTTAACTTGAGCTCATCCCTTGAGCAATCCTTGTCCTTTAAATCCTTAATCCATTTCACCCTTTTTCCTTAACAAAATCCTCTACAACCCTTTTATGATGTACGGATGCTTCGTCCTAATAAAAGGGAGCCCTTGACCTTCTATAAGTCTTGTCCATGACTCAATATTCTGTCAAAACTAAATCAAGATGTCAAAATATCTAAGGTCACAAAATCAAATCAAAAAGCAGACTGCTCCCTTGAGGGACAGCTGCACTATCATTGCTGTAGCTAATAGACTGCTCCCTCGAAGGACAACTATTCAAAATCCCTTAAATTTATAAAGCAAAGTATAGACCACTCCCTCGAAGGATGGCTATGACTAAATCTTGCTATAAACAACACTTGCTCAGAAGCTTCCCGCATCGATCAGCTTCACAAATGACCACCAAATAAATGACATCTTTATGTGGACTTCTCACATTGATCAGTCCACTCTCTAAAAAAAAAAACTTGGGTCATGGACTTGACTTGTAGTTGTCTTAGGAAAGGGGCAAAGTTCTTCATACTCTAAAATAGGTTACCCTTTTCCTCTTATCATATCACCTACTCAAGGGACTTCAAGCTCACTTTAAATGTCAAAAGGGATTCGATTACCGCTCCAACATAACTATGGTCAATGATGCAACGCATAAATGGGGCTTTTTGTTCTAACAACCCCTGTCTATGTTGTCTTTTTAGTCCTTGTCAATAAAGGACACTTATGCCTTTTTTACTTTTTGCCTATACTTTGGTCACATTCACTCACATCATTTGTCAAAACAACTTAAACCAACTCTTTTTAAACCATCCACATAAGCCTAATCATTCTAGTTTCCATGGACAACAATACACATGGAAACTATCAACTACCCAATTTATGTTAAGCATAAACCAATACTTGCTGAAGCATAAATAGACCTCAATTCATTCTTAGCCAACATCCATCACGAATATGGATAGTTGCTAGAGATGAAAAACCCCGACCTATGTTACAGAATACACCATTTGGAAAAGGCTGTAACATCATCTTCTCCTTATCATTTCAAGCATGTACCCTTAGACATATGGGCAATGCTATATCTTTTATCATGACCAAAAATCAACCTCTTCGATCTTTTTCCTCCCTTCTTGGGAGAACTACATCGGCCTGAGGCCCTAACAACAAGGGCTATGTAGGCAACACTCAGTTGACATGGGGTCTTCTGGGGTTAGCTCAGCCACTTTCTTCGTCACTTTCTTCCATCTCCTTCTCTCGTCACCTGTCAATCATAACACAGTCAATCACATATTCACATAATCATTAGTATACTCTCATTTTCATTATAACATCATAAGTCATTAGACATAAATTTCATCTATCATAACTCATTAAACATTCACATAATCCACAAGTTAAACATTCCATATCACATCTATCATCATCCAATCAAGCATCATCATCATATAATCATTAAACATTAGCATCATCATAAAGCATCATCGCATTAATCATTAGCATCATCATAACATAATCATCATAATCATCATAAATATCACATCAAAACATGCATCATGACACACATGAAAAATACTGTAAAACATTAAACAACTATAACATCTCCATAACACATCAATAACCAAAATCTCATTATATATATCAAAAATAAGTTTTATACAAAAAGACACAATCTGTGTCTGTCTCTCATCATACATCTCTCATCTTCGGCTTGCAGGCTAGTATATACATCAAAAATAGTACAACTCTAGGGCTGCCCTCAAGGCTGTGGCTGTGGTGGTGGTGGTGGTGGCCGAGAAGAGGTTGTATCCTCTCCTCCCTCTGATCTCTACCATCTGTGTGACCCTGAAGCCATCACTCGTGACATCGATCTCTATCGGCTCTACTCCACCCTCATCTCTAAGTATCGCTGTATCTGAGGGAACCCCCTGATAGCCCTCTCATAATACATGATCTCATCTGGCGCATCAGTGTATCTAACCATAGATACAGTCTGCAGTGGACCCATCTGCCTTGCTCCTGTGGCCCGTCCTGACCCCTACGGCTATGGCTGACCTCGATGCATTGATACTAATGGTCTTGCCCCCTGTGAAAATGATGGCTGCTGCAGAGGGCCCTGCCCTCCAAAACTCTGCCCTGCCACTCCCTGTGCTTGGGCTACCGCCAGCTGTCCCTGTAACAAAGTGACCTGCATTGTCAATGCTACCACCTGACCTGTCATCTCTCCCAGCTACCCTGTAACTCCTGCTAGCTATCTCTACAAAACTAAGACCTGGGCTTGAGCCATGTCTCTCTCCTCTCATGTAGTGTCCCTCTCTTCGTGGGCTGTATCCTGCTCCCTAGTAATTGCTTGTAAATCTGGCTGGGGACCCACCTGTATGCCTTGATACTACCCTACCCACCATGTGTGTAGGTCTCTGTGCACCTTGGATCGGCTATCCCAGGTTCTACTAGAAACTCCTCAAAATTGGACTCCTCTGTCTCCTCTGGAAGTGGGAGCGGCACCTCTATGTCATCCCACCTGTACTATGGAAAAGTGGGAGGCACATCCTGTAGTAGCCCATACTGGCACCACACTCTCTCTGCAGGGATCCTCTCGAGCTCACTGGCTCATAAGCCTCTGATCCATCGCCTACTCTAAACTCCAACCAGCTACTCTCCCTAGTCTCTGAATGCTGGATAGACCAAGTACGGTCTCTAGACGATGTTTGTAGGAATCAAGGCCTCCAGTACCCCTCTGTAGTGGTCAATGTCCCTGACCACTCCATCCACCTGTTTCTGTGCCATCACCTCACACCATCACCTGAATCCAACTCTAAAGCTGGCCTGAATCGCCACTGGAAGGCCGAGAGGTCGTGTGACCACTATATGCTCATAGGCCCAGCAATGTAGCAGGTGGCCCACACATAGACTGTACCGCCACTGCTGGCTAATACCCCACAGCTCTCTGTATACCTGGGCCAAAAACATAGGCACCCAGGTGAACACGGTCTGCTGCTCCATCATGTCAAGCAAAACTTTGGTCATAGCAACCGAAAACCTGCCGCCCTCTACATCTGGCAATGCATACACTATGATGCCAATCATCATCAGGATGGCCAGCCGATGTGCCTCCTCATCTACTGCATACAACGGCTCATAGGCAAAACTCACTGAGTGGTAGCTCATCTCCATGGTGTGCTCTCCAAACAGTGTAACCATGTGAATGTCATGCACCTCTCTCGAGCACGCATACAAGTCTGCTCTATGCACTGGTAGCCACAAAATCTGGTACACATCCTCAACCGTGACCATCATCTCACTCGTAGGCAAGTGGAAGGTGTTGGTAGCATGGTCCCACTGCTCGATCAAAGCCACCATAAGGCTCACATCCCTCACCACTCTGTAGTAGCATCTCAGCCTGCCTAACTCGACTGCGCTCATCTGTGCCCACTCCTCGATGGACACGCCTCTGTGCATCTGCATCAGCAAGGTCGAGAGGCGATCTCGCAGCATGAGGGTCTGCCTCACCTGCATCCATCCACAGACACTTTCATGTTAACATTGTTCCTACTTTTCTTATTTTATCAACTATTCAGATTATCTAAGCCTATCTTGACACCTGAGAAGCCCTTAGTGTAGCTTCAACCTCTCGACTTGACCATTTTTCAGAACCATTTTTGACCAAGCAGCCACCGACATCGGTTAGCTTGCCGGTGATGGCACTTACTTAATCGACGTCAGTCACTTAGTGACCGATGTCGGTAGGCCAGTGACCGACACCGGTAGCTGGTCGACCGACGTCGGCGGGGTCACCGACGTCAGCGACTGGTTCGGCACTAGGGCCAAATGGGGTGAGCCCTAATTTTTAGGGCTTCCCCAAATTAACTCCCTACACCCCGCAAAACCCTCCTAAATGACTCCTAAGCTCTCCTAGACACCCTACCCACCTTCCTAGCTACCCTCCCTCTTAATTTATGTCTATAACAACAATAATTTCAAAAACAAATTCAACACTAAAATGACTCAAATTAAGGTTCAAGACTCTCCTACCTCATCTCGGTGCCGCCGGCATGGTGGCACGATGGGTGCCGCTAGTGGTGGACCTCCCGCAGGTCCTCTACTCCCCTCTACCATCTCTTCTATCCTAATGGCTCTGCGCACTTCCCTTAGTCCACACATGTCCCTACAGCATCCAATCAACTCCTTCTCTCCACCAATGTTCCTCTGCCACCTCACACCACTCCTTGGTTAGCTCTGGGTCACTTTCACTCAACAAATTCTAGAGATCTTTTTTCTCTATCAATCACATTCATAAATGACTTTTGGTGGGCTACCAATCTAGTTTTGTCAGATTTGGTAGGCCACTGACGTCGGTATCGGCGTGCCCTAGGCCACCGACGTCGACTGATTTTCGTCGATGTCGATCTCTTTTGAACACCAACGTCGGTTATATAGCTGACGTCAATGGCCTTCAAAAACTCTTTTTCCCTTTTCAGAATGATCGACATCATGTCCCTAATCAAGTTAAGTCCTTTAGACCATGTCATTTTGGCCCCTTGGGGCACATTTAGATCACTTTTACATCCATCCATCGACCACCAGACATTGGAGATCATGCCCATCTCCTAAAATTGTGACTACTTCCAAAGTAACTTTGCCTTGGTTATTTTTACATGTATTCTACCTCACGATTGGTTAGCAAAATTATGCGCACACTTTTGACCTTCACAAGTACAAGATCGTAAGCCAGTCGATCCACTCTACTTGTGACCTTTTTGTGTTTTCAGGAGCACTTCCTAAGCATGGGATACCTGGAACACGATGACCATTGGAGCTTCAGCCTCGATTGAATAACCCAATCAGCTACGACTAATGCTGGGGCCCGATTCTTTTAATTTTGGCACTCCTTGACCTTTGACCTGTGACAATTTGACCTGACCATCCTTGTGAAGTGGTGTATGCACAATCACAACTTTTGCAGTGTTCTCACTCTATCTTGCAACCTTTTCATCCACTCTCTATCAAGTCAGCACCCGATTCCCAGTCCCTTCTCTCGACTCCTGCTTTGAGGGGGGATACCTCATCCATAATCAAGACAACCAACTCTCACCTATTTTCATCTTGTAGTTCACTTGATCAACTTTATCCCATACCTGGGGCAACTGACTCCTGTTTTTGTCTTGCAGTTCATTTAGAACAACCAACAAGACAAAAAGGGGCAAATGTAGACACCTAAAAAGTGTCTAACCCTTGGTCACTTTCCCCCTTAGTCCATTCCTAACCCATCCCTAATAATTACTAATTTAAACTAATTAATTTATTTTGAATTAACCCCCCTCCTTGGACACCTCACCCATGACACCTCACCTGGGACACCTCACCTTGGACTAATTCTCCTCCTATGACTCACTCAAGATCTATTCCTAATTCTTCTAACCTCCTAACAAACTCTCATGCATATTTAGCACAACCCTCGACATTTTCCAATAGATAGGGCACTTAGCGGATGAAAAATGGGCTTGGTGGCTTGTTTTGCCCGTTCTAAGCCCACCGACGTCGGCCAAGTGTCGATCGACGCCGGTGGAATCACCGACATTGGTTATACTTAACTAGTCTTTCAATCTCTTTTGAGGATCCGAATCAAAAATCAAAAAATATCTGAAAGCAAATCAGGAATCCTAGTCTTGGACTATCCGTCAATTTGCGAAATCTCTCAATCAAACCTCTCACTCTCTCCCTCTGGTGCAGCAAGAGCTTCAAGGTTCTCCCTCAACGACAGGTTCTCTATACAAGCTACATCAATAGTAGGTACGGGAATCATCGGTAGCACATCTTCCACAAGGCACAAGTAAGTATATTATCTATGTTCTTACTCTCTTTTTAGTTATTTCTTTCAAGCAATATTTCCCTAGACTAGACTGTAATCAATCCAGACTTGAATCTTGATTTGTCCACCTCCCTGTTTCTCCCATCCTCTCTCGGATCATACATTCTACCCATTTAACCTGACTCTCAGACTTAGACCCCAGACCATTCAATGAAGCCTAAAACTTTGTCCACAGACCAAAACCCTGATCAGACTCTGTCCACAGACTATTCAAATAAACCCAGACCCTGACCAAACTTTGTCTACAGACCACAGACTTACCTAGACTTCATCTAAAGACCTTTGCCCCGACCGACGCCGGTCATTACCCCAACTGACATTGGCATATTAACTGACGTCAGCGCCTTGACCAATCGACGCCGGTAGTCTTACCGATGCCGGTGACTGTTATCAATCCAACAGCTTCTCTCAAGTAAGTCTTTACTTCTCTTTTTCATTCCATTTCTTTATCATTTCGGTTCTTCATTATTCAACAATTTATCAGATATTTCTTTCTATTGATTTAGTGGGTTTATATCCCTTAAGGAAGTTTTCATACTTTTGGGATCAAGCTTTTGCTTGATAACCCACCATTTGTCTATTTAACATCTTCTTTTGTCCAAGCTTCTTTTCTTTGCAGGTGTCATTCCTCCACAGCCAAAGAGGAGTACTCACAGCGTCTGGATTACGGTGCGCAGACTTTATCCAGGTACACAAGCCTTGACCATTCTTTCTTTAGTTTCTTAATCATTTGAAATCTGAAAACAAAATTTGAATAGAAACACGAGCGTCAATTTTTAATATGGGTTGCTTGATGTGTTTCCTTGATGTGTTTTTAGTTGTTCACTTTGATCAATGCAAAAAAATGGGCCATGCCATTGAATGTTCAAACAAACTAAAGATAATTGTGGCAGCACAAAGTCTCTCCACAACTGGCTTCAAGACAAGGTGGAACTACAAACTTCACAGATGGTTTCTATGGAATCCATCAGCTATATTTCTATAGACTCTTTCAAAGTTATAAAAAACTATGAACTTGATTTCTACAGACTCTGCAGGTAGACTCAAATCTACAGACTCTTAATACCTCAAAACTATAGACTCTGCAGGAAAGAAAAATTATACTTCTTGGGAAAAAATATAAGGTGTCAGGGTTTTTTGCAAAATCTACCTTGCATTTGGAATGTGATAAGGAACCCAATGTAGACCAAGACAATGACGAGAGTAAAAGGTTTAGAGCAGGCCTTAGTCAACTTTTAGATGTGGAACAATAATAGCTCTAAGTTATATAAAGTTAGATGGGTGGTTCCCAAAAGATTTTGTTGTAATGTTCTCTTTTCTAAATTAAAATAATTATTAATATTACTTAAGTTGGGTTTAGTCATTCATAGAATTGGGGGAGTTCATAGATTTGAGTCTATAGAACTGGCAGAGTCCATAGAAATGGGCCTGAAGAGTCCGTAGATTTAAGCCTGTAGATTTTGTAGAACTTGAAAAAGCTTGAAAAATGGAAAATTTGAATGACTAGAATAATTTTTGAGAAGGGGAGAGATAATTTTGGTTTTTTGGACCAAAATAGTTCAAAATATTACAAATGTTGTCCAAAAAATGACTGATATTTTTAGGAGACAACAGGGCTATAACTACTAGTCACACTTAAACCTTGAATACACTTGGGAATCCTCTTTTACTAATCTCAATACATCATAAATCATGTCATACATCCTAATAACCTTATTAAACAATCTCAAAATCCTCTAAAATAGATCAAGACACTTCATACTTCCACTTAGGGTCTTAGGACTAGGTCTATGAGAAGACCACCATTCAAGGACTTACCTCTCTAACTCATTTTGAGAGCCATGTGACTGACTCAACACCTTTATTACATTATCTAAGCCTTTAATTTCACACATTTAATATCTTACACATTCATATCATCACCACCATACCTCTACAATCCATTTACATGCTTGAGAACTAGGCCATCAAATAGTTCTACTAGGTACCCTACCTCTTTGAGACCTTCCTTCCATTGTAGATGCAATTTGAATCTCTTTCTCAAACCAAATAACATAAGTCCATGATTTTATATGATGAAGAGTATCTTATGAAACCTATAAAAGACACCCATTATCATAGATCTCTAGAATAATAGAACACCCTAGTCCTTGTCATAAGACTGAATGTTCTTCTCAAGAACCCTATATGGTTTGACATTGTCCTCGACATCTTCCTTATTATCCTTTGTCTGATCTAAAACATAACCCTCTTGATAAATGTTTTTATCAATAAATATATCTTCTTGAATGGTGTGATTATCATTGATTACCTTTAGTCTCCATATCTAAGTTGGACCCTTCTCATGCATTCTAGGGAAAAATCTATCTATGTGCCTAGTTTTATGAAAATTGTATCAAATGGTACTAATGAAATTAAATTTTCTCTTATTTTTACTTCTTCCATTTTCCCATGAAAAATTGTTCCTTGAGGCCATTCTATAATCCTTTGATTTATGACCAAACCTATAACACATAAAATAATGACCATGAAGTGAACTTCCATACCTTATAGCATTTGGTTGTCTAATAGATCTTTTGACCTTCTTGTATTTATTAATATTATATGCCCTCTTCTCATCCTTCTTGGCTACAACTATCTCTTTGTCTTTCTCAACCTGGTTCATCTTTTCTATGAGATACTCATGCACAAACTTCAAGGAACTTAGCTCAGTCTTCAATTTAGTACATTCATTCTCTTTTGAACTCAGACATGCCTATGCATATTTTATCTAACTATTGAGATCCTTGATGATCTTATTATCTTTTTTGACTACTTCAATAATTTTCTAAAACTTAGTTTGAAGATGACTCATCTCTCCTCCACGTTCCATATATGACTTAGCCTATTCTTTAAGATTCTTAATTATCATCTCATGTTTATCACCCTTGGAGTTAGTGTTACTCCTCCTTGTCTCAATAATAATAATTTTATCTTTAATACCTTTCACAATTGATCTTAACTATTTATTCTCTTTCCTTAGATGCTTAGCCATATTGTGCTTCTATGATCACCTTCAAGCTATCAAGCCTCCTTTAAAGGACCTGATTTGATGCTAAATGTTGGAATAAATACCAATAAGATTGGGGGAGGTGAATTAGTGTACAAAAATTTATTTAAAATCCATACTTCACTCATTAACCTTTCAAACTAATCTAGTAAATAATCAATGCATAGAGAAGGAATAACATAGACAAGAAGCAAGATATCAACACATGAACATAATATCTATGTGGAAAAACCTCATGGGGGATTTAAAAAACCATAAAAACACTTGAAGTAATCTCCTATAATTAATGAAACAACATTTATTGAGGCACCAATCCCACAAGGAGCTCCAACCCCTACCTAATCAAGCACCCACTCAACTTGTCTTTAGCAAGATCCAAGTTGCAAGGAGGATAAAAACCACTAAGTGAATTGGAACCAACCTAAATAGTTTAAGGAAAATTATAAAATATCCAAATTTTAATTCAGATATAACTCCCTCTTGACCAAGCTCTAACCCAACCAAGATAAGCTTGATCACCTTCACAACACCTTGTTAGTCAATTAATAGATGGCGATATCTTTAGATCTCTATCCTATCTCTCTAATTTTAGCATATATAATACAATTTTAAAACACATATGATTTAAATATGATAGTATATTAATATAAAATAAACTCACTTAGCTCTCCTTGACCTTCTACCCCTCTCAAACAACCTTATAGGCTCACTAGCTCAATATGCCTCTTACTAGGCTCATTAGGTCAAGTTGACCTTGTCATCCACCTGAAGATGAAATTTTAGATGTTAATAATGATTTATTTACTATTATTATGTTCCTAAATTACCTACATCTTATCCTCCATTTATATATTTTATTCACTTATGTTCACATCCTTTTAACTAGCTCAAATAGGCCAATTAGGCCTTGTCTTTATAGCAACTACTAGGTCTCACCCATATTGGTTAGACAATAACATTACCACACATGTATCACAATTTAAATATTTAATATCACACATATAATACAAAAAACACTCACCATATAGGTCATCCATTACCCTAGATCCAAAACCACCATTAGGCCTAATGGAGACATAATGTAATTAGGTCTACTCTATGTACATGTTTGACTTAGACCTCCTTGGAACACTTTGAGCTTATAAAAAATAATTTAAAAAATAAAATATGAATACAATATACCATTTATAACATCCATATATTTCCATAACACTTTTTATTTTATATGACCCCTTGAACCATGCCATTAGGACTACTTACAATTATCCCTTCATACACAGAAAAAATCTATCTTGAATATATGAAGCATATGAAAAACTATTACATAAAAAAATATACTTATTATACATTTATATAACCTTAATTACACCATTATCACCACAATTTAAAATATAATTAATCAAATAAGGCAAATGACCCCAAACTTATCCACTTCACAAGCTCACTCAGAATTGTACACAAGCCTTAAGAACCCAATCAAAAGCCTTTGACTTTTCATACCTTAATATGAGTTTTTAATGAATAAAAATATATTAAAATGAAATTATTATATCTATAAAACACCTCCATGGTAATTTTATCCTTAAACTTAGTGAAAAATGACTTAGAAATATCCTTTTTACTAACACACAGAAAATTGTCAATGACCCTAAAAACACAATCTTGAAGCATGTTGTCTTTAAATCATGTAATCATAATTTAAAAACTTATAATTCACATTTATAGTTGATATATTACCTATATATATATATATATATATATATATATATATTAGGATGTGAAACATGAAATTCAAAATGGTTTCTCTTGTTGTGTTTGAACAATGAGAGAGAAGATTGAGAAATCAGTCTATAAGACTAATGGTTGACACTATTATCTTATAAGATAATAGTGTCAACCATTAGTCTTATAGACGGATTTCTCAATCTTCTCTCTCATTGTTCAAACACAACAAGAGAAACCATTTTGAATTTCATGTTTCACATCCTAAAACTTCATTTCAACATTATATAAATCATTAATAGGTCATTTTGGTATAAAAAATAAATTTCATGTGAATTTTATACAATGCATCTTTGTCATAGAGTCTCAAACACTTCACTTCATCTTGCATACCTGGAGTTGTCATTCTACCTCGAAACATAGTCATGAATAATGTGACTTATAACATTTAAAAAAAAAAATTTAATCCAAAATACATCTATGTATATAAAATTTATTATCTTAGGTCAAAAATAAAATCCATTAGTCACCTTATATAAGGCCTTCAACACTTATAAACACTTCTTCAAAAAGCTCACTAGGTTCTTCTAGAAATTATAAAAACATAGTCAAATATGACAAGAAATAAGGTAAATTTTATGGAATATCATACATAAATTAAAATTTTAGGTTTTTATTTATGTAGTATAATACAAATTTTACTTTTATACCATTCCAAAATTCTCAATATTTTGGTCTCTAAATGTATTCCTTTACTCACTACTTTTTTTGGTTTTTACCATAGTTAGAACCTTTAACTTTGACCTGAAATAAATGAACTTGTATGGATAGTTAGGACATGCCACCACCTATAAGATGATATTCATGGGTTATACTCCAAATTTTTAATTTTACACGAACTTTATATAACTAATATCCTTCCTTATACAATCTCTTCTTTTCTCACTAGTCTAATGCACACACATAGTCATTTAAAATCCAATGTTCATACTTTTGAATTTCAATAGCTATTTCCTGAGGCCAAAACTTGAGGGTGTTCAGCATGTCACAGTCTAATAGATTAAATTTTGAGGTTTATAAATTGAGATAGGAAACACTTCATGACACCAGATTTATAGGGTACCTTCTTGGCACTATGGACAACATCACCATGAAAGTCTTTGACCATGGTTGACTTTTTGAGTACCTATAATAAATGCACAAACTTGATGGGTTATTCATATCTTCATGATGTGTAGTGATGTTATGACTTATCTTAAACTATAATAATGCATTTTATCTCTCCAAAGGTCAATATGACACACTAGAACTTCACCAAGAAATCTATGGATGCCTCACAACCTCTTCTTTGTCCTCACTAACCTACATATATGCCATATACTCTCCAAGATATCAAACAAAACTTATTTGTCATTAATTCACTAGTCCTCATTATCTTCTTGACATCAATTAAAACCTAATACATTAATGACCATGCTCAACACTTGTATATTTTTTAATATATATTTACATATAATGGGGTATATCAAATTTAGACCTAAGATTGATTATCACCTATTTTAATCAATGTAATACTTTAAATTATGAAAAGGAGGGGATTATTGGTGTAATCAGATATATAATCAAGTTTTCATTCCATTAATATAAAAAAATAGGTAAAGGAGTGAAAAGTTGAATCAAATATACCAATACACCCTGCTTTTACCCATAAACCCTCTTTACACATAACATGTAAATTTAACATAATGTAATGATAAATATGACAAATAAATGTGTGACTTCCATACTTCAAGTATTTAAGGTAGTTTAGAGGTTGGGGTGGGTCTATGAGAGGAGATATGGATAAAAATTAGTCTCAAATAATCCTAAAACCCTTATGAGATAGGTCTATAATAGAGTGTAGTTATTAGGCCTAGTCCTTGAAACTAACAAGGGGAAGTAAGTGAATAAGGTGGAATAGTGGAGGTTTAATCTTATAATAATGGTTGTTTTATATTTAAAAAGTAATGATAAGCATGAGTGTGGGGTTAGGAGTGAGCAAGAAAGTATCAGGGGAAAGAATAATTTTTAATAATGTGATTTAGGCTTACTAGGCCTTGTATCCCTACTTGGGCAAAAGTGGAAGATATGTACAAGGAAGATTTGAAACTTTTAAGGAAGGTTGTTTGGCATGTTTAAGGATAGGTTAGGAGGTTTTAATATATTTAATTTGACTCTAAGCACATATAGATAAGGTATATGATAATAGGCTTATACAAGCTTAGAAGGTGCATTGAGAGAGTGAGATGAGATTGATTGTAAAAAGAGAGTGGAGATTCTAGAGTGATTTGAAACTTTAGAGGTGACTAAGTTTAATATCAAAAACCTAAGTAAGAATAAGAGAGTGAAGCGATGTTGATAACAAGAGAGTCTAGTGAGGAAGTCCATGAACCTAGTGGAAAAGAACAAGGACAAAGCATTGAGCCAGGTGAGTTTGGGATCAACATTGCAATCATAGGTATCAGAGGTAGATGTTTTATAGAGGTTTTAAGATGATCATATTTTACTTACATCAAAACCTATTGGTCTTATGAGACTAATCTAAGAGAATAAAGTATGAAATATTGTAAACAAAGGTAATTGAAAGAGTATGAAAGATATTCAAAATTAGAACAAATTATTGAACAATATATTAACATAATTATATGTAAATTTTCCATTAATTTTAAAAATATTGAATAGAATTCAATGTTTAAAAAGTGAAATGTTATAAAATATATGTATATATATTGTCCACATAAAATCCATAATACTATTAAAAATGTGAACACAATACAATATCCGAGGTCAATGCCATATAGGCATATACATCAATCCATGTATAGGGATACAATAAAATTTCATAAGACATGATCTCCTAATCATCAAAATCCATCAATATCTTTGCCTTTTTGTCAAATCCTCTCACTTGGATGCCTTGCTCATAATTGAAGGTCTATGAGTGGATTGACTGCAAGTCCTCTTTGGATCCAAACTCACCTTTAGCTCCAACTATTCATATGCAAATATTATTATAAATTATACATGTTGTAACAAGATTATTACAAAATTAACATGTTAAAATTCATAAATCATACAAAAATTATTCATAGGTGAACTTACCACAAACTGATAGTCATGGTCAATTTAAGATTGGCACTCAATAGGGTCAATGATAGGTTCACATTGGTAAACAAGAGTGTGAAATGGATCACTACTATGAGTTAGTGACCTACTCCTGATGATCAAAGGTGTGGGTCAATAAAAATGTATATATACGTAAAAAATAAAAAATAAAAATTAGATCATAAGCTAAATCATTAAAATATAATATGAAAAATTACAAATTAAATTGTCTAATTGTATCACACCACCCCTATTAATCATTTTGATAGGACCATAAGAAATCATTGGAGGAGTCTATGTAGATAAATATTTTATGCATCAGTTATTTGCATAAGTTTGGAGGACAATTACAAAATACACACCCATATTTAAAATTATACATTATGTAATATATAATTGGACCATGTACCTCAAAGAGTTACTATGCAAATGAAATTATAGAAACAACACTTATATTTGTTTCCTCTCTAATAGATGATGGAGTGTCTTATGTTGTCATCAACTAAACATACAAAATATCATTATCAGTCACTTAAAAATTCACACACACACACACACACACACACACACACACACACACACGCACGCGCGCGCGCGCGCGCGCGCACGCGCACACACACACACACAAAGAGACAAAACATATATGTAAAATGAATAATAACATTAATTAATTATTATAAATTACCTTTGTATAGGTATAAACCACACGTGGACTCTAAGCAACACACATGATCATCTAGACTCCACAAACCTCTTGCAACATAAAAATAGTTCATATACATCAAATTACCTTTTAAATTATACAAATATTTTAAATTTATCAAGTTTGACATTTTTTTTAATAATTAAAATATTAAACATACCTTGGAAGTGTTAGGCAAGGTGACTAGATGACATATAGATGGCTGAAACATAAAAATATCAATATCACTTAGGCACATGGAAAAACCACCATGTGTAAATTACATGAAATAATCCCCATCCTCATCAAGTCTAATGCATGCATCTCCACATTATTTTAATAAGTGACCTCATTAGGTAGTAGTTCTAGATGAAGCCTCACCATGTCGACCCTCTTTAGGAGGAGTATGAGAAACCTAGCTCATATGATGGACAAGGGGGTTAGTAAGCACCTTAAGTGCATGTAAGGTATCAATCTATATAGTCTCCTTGACTATAGAGGGTATTGTATTAAGAGGATGGGGTTTGTAAACACATGCTCTCACTAGTGTACATCATACCCTTGGCCTATCCTATGCAGATCCCTTCCCCTACCCTAGAACTCTAAGAAATCAAAATAATTTAGGATTTCATTTAGTTTTCTCAAAAAATAGAGTAGTACCTCATTATTTTTATAAATTGGGTGATTAAAGACCATCCACCATCAGTACCAATTTTTTTTTTGAGAAAATCATGAGTGCACCATTAGATTGGAATCCATTTGGCCATCACATCAAACAATGTACCTATCTTACCATTAATGAATAGGGTACAAATTTGGGCTTTGGTTATGTGTTTATATTTCATAGTGGCTACCAATAGTTTATTATAATAATATGTCCTACATCTATTTTTATAGTCATCCCACCTATCAATTTGACCTGTTAATGACTCAACTTGATCTATTAATATTTTTAGTGTGTTTTCTAGGGAAATTTGATGGGGGTACTTTGATCCATTAATGACCTAATCAAATTCTTAGTTTGAGCTTATTTTATACTATGTGAATTTTTAAATATTTTTGAATACCTTAGGGTGGATTAAGGAACTATAAGAGGGCTAGGAAGGTTTGGGAGGAGGGTTTTAAATGAGGAGAAATTAGAGGGATAAAAGGGATAGGAGGGTTTTATGGGTCAGGTGCTAGTACATTAACTACTAAATGTGGAGATATCTGCACTAAAAACATAAAAATAAAAATAATTTTAAGAAAAACACAAAAAAATAAAAAAGACTAAGGTTTAATTTCACTAAAACATGCTAGCTTACCTCTACTTCAATGTGGCATTATTGAATTGAATGGTGGGTGGCTCCAAAATGTGAAAATTTTCTTTCTAAAACTTTCTACTCTAAAAGGAGGGTTTGGTATTCCTTATTTTTCTTGTGGTTTATATTATGTGAATTCCAAATGATTTGGCTTTCAATTTTTTTTGTTTTATTATATAAAACTTGTGTATACGTTTTTTATGTGTACGAAGTTTTTATGCATAAATTTTCTTACATGTACATGGTTTTTATGCATATGTAGTTTAACCTCGATAAACATCAAGGCTAAGTTAAAGAACCATGTATATGGAAAAAAAAAATTGGGGGGGGAGTGGAATTCTATCCACTTTTTGACCTGCCAACTTCATACATACACCCATAAGTGTAGTCCATTTCATTATCTAAATACTCAAATGAGTTCCTAAGAGGTGTGGACCCTATTTTATTTTTATTTAACTAAAATTAAAGTGTATTTAAGTAAATTAATATTACATAAGTATTATTTTGTGCCTAAGTTGATGAGGTTGCATGGTTTGATTACTTGTTGAGCAAACGGAAAAGCTTCTTGGATGTTGACATTGTCTTGAACATAAGTCAACCTTATTTGTTTTAGTCTACATTTATTTATATTAGAGTATATTTTTAGAATTATATTTATATTTTACCTAGTGGTTAAGTAAGTTTATTAATTTATATTTCATTTTATGATTTTTATAGACATAACTTGTGTAATTTTCTTTGTAATTGGTTGATTTTAGCCTAGTTTGTAAATAGATGATGGTGAAAAAATGTGGCACCATAATTAATTTTTAAAAATAATGTTTCATGTTATTATATATAATTTTTATATAGGTATTCATAAAGGAATACCAACAAGCATGTATATGCAATTAACTAGGATTAACTTGAAACTTATCCTATCTAAGAGATCCAAACTCAGAGAAGGTATATTAAATAGAGACTATTAGAATTTAGTTATATTGAGGCATGAAAAAATGGATATGATAAACTTAGATATATGATCACTTATAAAAAAACATCAATGTAAAGGGTTCCAAAACCTCTAGGTAATCAATATAATGACATAACCATAACTAGGTCTTCTAATGTTATTATAATCTAGTATTGTCAAGCTAATAATACAAACAAAGTGGGACGATTTAAACTAAAAAGGGTAATGAATCTACTTATGTATCATTCAATATTCAAACTATGTTTTAGATAGTCACCCATTTATTCTCTCCTTAAAGGAGGCTCGTAGGGTCAACCCAAGGTTTGTTATTTTTGGGTCATAATGTACTAGGTGAGGTCTATGCAAAATTATTCTAATTTAAGGTTCTTATTGGTTTTGACTATTATAAAATTATTTTTGTTATTGTTTAACTAATTTAATGGATTAGAGGGAAATACCAATTTTTTTGTCTTATTCATGTGGGTTTCAGTGAGTTTCAAAAATTAAAACAAATTCTATATATTTAGATTTTCCCATACAATCAAAATCATCATTTAGGGTTTTGATTAAATGAGATTGCAACTAATTTATCTATCTACTCATACTATTATATATGTATTCAAAAACTCATTTATGATAATGGAAATATATTTCAAACTAAATAAAATGATAAAAATATATTACATTTAAACTATACACTAACCCTAGCTAACAAAGAGATTTTTAAAATGATAAAATAGGAGGGAGAAAGAGAATAAAAATTGTCAAAGTTATGGCAAAATTGAAGTTATTTGAATAAGTATAACCCAAAAACAAATCTCACATCTAGTCAAAATTCACACAACCATGACAAGAATCGGTGTATGAGTATAAGGATCATGCCAGGTAGAATAAAACCCATAATCACCATATCACATGTATAGAAAATTAAATAAATCTCCATAGCTTGTATTAATAAAATGTTTGTTTGGATAACACAAATAAGGGTTAAAAATAACTCATTAAATTAAAATTTAGGTATAATAATGTAGGGAGAGAGAAATAAATAAATAAGTGACTAATCCATAATGTCTCCTATGGAGAAAAAATGAGATAGCCCTTGGAATGGATCTCATTTGGAAATATAGAGTTTGAAAGTCCTAGAGGAGAGATATTTCCCTCCAAAACATAATCAAAGTCATTACATACTATTCACCAACTAGATTTCCCTCAAAAATGCTATTCTTTATTTCCATTCTACACTTTATTCCTTTAAAAAGATAAAAATACATTAAATTTTGATAATTAAAAGACCATAAGCAAAACAACACACTCAAACACGAACATGTTTAACTCTCAAAATTTTATAAAATTAGAAGGACCAAGATAACTAAGTTGGACCAAGATTTTTGGTGATGAAAATAGTTTTAAAAACAAATAATCAAGGTGAAAGTTATGCACAAAAACCCAAAAGAGGGAAAAAATGGCTTCTTATACCTAATCAGGTTTGGGTGGGAAACAAACATTTTAAAACTTCACTTTTTCCAAAATTAAAACTTTAATTTTAATTAGGATTCAAAATCTTGATTAGCACTGAGTTAGGCATTTGAATTTGATTTAGACCTAATTGGGGCATCAAATGTTGATTTAGAATTGATCAAGCTTGAATGGGATTCCCAAGACCTAATCAGGATTGGGACCTCCTAATAGGTTTATGAGCATCATGATTAGCATGTTGATGTTAAAATAAATTAAAAATAACCACACAAGACTATGTTTTAATAAATAATGGCCTATAGACCCCATCAAAATCTTGATATTGACTATGTCTATGTTTTCTTAGGTCACCATAGCTTAGACCTAGTCAAGTTTTTTCTTCTAGTTAGGTCCGTAGAATCTTAACACTCCATGAGACTTGGTTGTGGAAATTACCCAAATACCACTTTGAACCCTTTGATGAAGGCATCATGACCTAGACACATGAAAATCCTAGAATATAACTCTGAATTTCAATGGGAATAGGCTCTAACCTTGTTATGTTTATTTCCCTAATTAGAATTATGAAATGTGAGCCTAGATGCCAATACCTAATCATGATGAAAACTATGATTAGTATTGACAAAATGAAAATGACCCTTCCCCTTACCTAATTAGATTATAAATCCTGATCAAAACTATAACACAAAATAAACCTCTACAACACCAACCCCTAAATACCTAATCAGGTTTTGAAAACTGATTAGGTCATCAGGACTTAAATAAATTTGATGAAGACCTAGCTAGAGGAAAAAGTTTGATTACAACTAGAGGATGTAGACTTGAACATTGAAGACAAAATCAGGGGTGAAAAGCCTCATCATGTTTTTAAACTTAGAATTTTTTTAAAATAACCTATAATAAACCTAACCAGGGAATCACACAATTTTTTTCCAAATCCATCTAAGTATTGAAAGGGCATCAAGAAGTCAATTTTGGACCAAGTATAAACTATGAAATTTTCTCACATGAGCTTAGCCATCTCAATGAGATATATTTTAGATTTTGAATCGACATGTAAACCAAAATGACCCCTTAGAATGGCTCAAGAAATCTAATCCAACCAAATTTTCAAATGCAAAATCAGAGGTTAAGACTTTGCTCTCATTCTAAGTGTCTTATATGATGTTTTCTCACATGGACATGGTCTCCTTAATGGAGGTGGTTCTAGGGCCTGATTTGGCACATAAAATAAGATGAATGGCCAAGGAAAATTGAGAGTACTGAGACCAAATAGCCATGAGCATAATGAGGAGAGTAGTAAGAGGCCAAAAAAGGAATTCAATCATTCTTGAGGAATTAGGGTGTGTTTTTCAAGAAACAATAAAACTATGGTTCATAAATGAGGTCCTAGGTGACATAGAGAAGGAAATGGCAAGTTATAAAAACCCTATATCCACACTAAGTATAAGTTTAGAGGATATTCAAATAAATGTTTATACATTAAAAATATTAATTATTTAATATTTATCTATAAATGAAAGAGATAGGGTTAGAAATACCTACCTTGAATAGAAATTCTTGTGCCTCAATCTCTCTATTAGTTAATGGTGATTTATAAGAGATGATTATGGTTGTAAAGCTCATAATAGTTAAATCAAGATCTAGGATAAAAGGACTCCTCTTATTACATCCAAGACTCCATAAGATAATTTTTACTCCAAGGTAAAATCTAAGCAATGGCTTCAATAAATGTAGACTTAAACAAAATTATGATCTATATTAGTGAAAAAATGAATGTTCACCTCTATTAGATTGAAATAGAACTTTTCTTTATAATTAAAGATTACTCAAAACCCTTTTAGAATTTTAGTTAACAATAAAAACCTAATTGATGTAGTTTAAAAGTTTACATCTATAATAAAACTAGGTCAACCTAGGATGACCTAATTTCAAAGTTTACACCATGACTTTAAAACTACTTTGACCAAGCTGACCTAGTTTGAATTATAGTGGGATTTAAATATACTAAATTGACCCAGGTTGATGCAGTCATAAAAGATAGGTCTTAGTCTAGTTAGGGGATATTAGGAGGAAGATTTATTAGGATATTAAGTATGGGGAAAGTGCATTAGATATAGGTATGATAGATAAATGATAATGTCTCTTACAAAAACCATTGGTCTACCCACCCATTTCTTAGTGCATCTTTTAAAGTGTGCACTCAAAGAGATTTAAACTCAACATGTTATTTTAGGAGAGAACGCATTAATGATAAAGTTTATAAATATTATATGTATACATATACCCCACTCAAATCTCTTCACATGTCACTAGAGTGTAACATGGGATGGTTTTTGAGAATTAAACTAGAAATATACTAATCAAGATAAAAGTTTGCCTTAGAAAGTGAAAAATAAATAAAATTAAATAACTAAAATATTTGAAAGAATCATATACATACCTTTTATTATTGAATGGTTGTATGTTGTATTTATAATCTTGATTATGAATGAAATAATAATTTCATTAGAAAACCCCCAAGGATACAAGGCTAGAAAGAAAAATAAAAAATCATAGGAGAATTAAAGTAAATGAAAAAATTTAGGACAAATTTAAGTACTTAACATTTTGGTAAGACAATATGACAAAGGTAATGTTAGAACCAAAAACTCCAAGCTAAATGACAGAAAAGAGGAAAAAATAGGTAATTGAAAATCCAAAGCTACTAATGACCAAAATATGTATATATGTATCTAAATTAAGAGAAGTAACAATATAAATTAAACCAAGGAATCATGAAATATAATATTGTAATCAACATCAATGTAAGAGAAGTAAGAATCCATACTCGAAAAAGATGGGAAATATCAAAATTTAAACAACATCAATGAAATATAAGTAATAATCCATACTCAATCAATGATGGAAAAATAATAGGTAATAATATGAACATGAAAAAATGGCATACAAAAAGGTGAAATGAAAAACTCAAGGTGCAAAACATAATTAAGGGAGATACATAGAAGATAAGGAAATAAACAAAAGAGTGTTTTGAAACAAGTCAAAGATGCAACTTCTATTTTATGATAAACAAACTAAAAATCATTAAATTATGATCATGTAAAAAGAGAGATGGAGAATATAAAGTAAATAAATTAGGAAAATATTTAGAAAAAAACATGGCTATCAAAGGGGAAATGAAATGGGTGGTGGGGGAAAGGAGGGTGGCATTAAGGTGACAACATAATCTTTACTAGAGATGGCATTCACATCAAGATGGAGAGACTAAAAAATTTTTAACATCAATTAACTTTAGATAATGTGACTAAACCACACAATTTTGGGTTGACTAATGGAGTATAAGTATCATCCCATGAAGGTTAGTATGCATTAAAATTAAAATGGCCTACCTTCCCCCAACTTATTCCCCGTTCCTTAGGTCCCCTTATAGACTAGTTAGTTTATTAAAAATATTGGGTACTTTCATGAGAAAGTAGGTGGGACTATGAATGTATATGATAATGAGATATCCTATCCTAGTCTACTGGTCTACTACACCCTAATGCACTTGGGCTCTATCATGAGGCCAACTCTAGAGTTTGAAATTTGACTAGAATAGGATATGTGTTGAATATAAATCATATCTTTTATAGTTTTACCTTTTGATCATTTACTTTTATTATATGATATGGATTTTAACTCTTTTTATTTTTTGTTCCTCCTCCATATGGATTTGGAAAACTAATTATGGTTGTTAAAAATTAAAAGCATAAGATAGCTTACACCTAGTGGCTACAAAAGAGAATTAAAATACCATGGTGTCTAAGACTCCTAGACTTGCCCATAAGTAAGTGTGCAATATAAAAACTAACCTATGTGTGTCTCAAATAAAAGGAAGTAAGGGAAATATAATGAGATATCTAATCATGTAATATCTAATACAATGATGAATATTCACATAGTTGATCACAAAGAAAGATAAGAATAATCTAAGTAGTATGAGGCTATGCTAAGATAGTCACATCATTAGGGAAGTTGTATTAGCCTATAAGGGATCTAACACAAACACCAATGGAATTAGTAGTCATCCCGAAATAGGGAGAATATAAATTAGGTCCTAAAAATCACAAAGAGACAAAGGCTAAAAATGAAATAAATATAATAAAAAAGAAGTCAATGGAAAACCCAAAGGTGATACCTAGGAACCACAAGGGAAATAAAGACTAAAATTAATGCGATATAAAATAAAATAACCAAAAATGAAAAAATGGTGATAAAAAATTATTATAAATGAAATAAGACATATAAAAGTCAAATAAACATGAGACATAGAACAAGAAAAACCTATGATAACATCTATATCAAAGATGAAAATTTGAAATATAATCCTACATATCCCATAAGGTTTCTTGAAGTTGAATTTATTTGTTAGTATGTAATGTATAAATAAAATAAGCATCATAAGATGTACCAAAGGGTAATTTGATGTAGGTATGGGCATCAAAATATGCCCCAAAGTCTAAAGTTATATGTGTATGGGAATCACAAGATGTCCAAGCATGTGATGTGGATTAGGGTGAAATTAAAAACTTAGAGTGAATTGTATTAGGTTGGTAGATGCAGTAGAAAGAAACCAGATTGTTATAATGAAACGTATCAAGTTAGCTAATATAATTTGATAAAATTAGACTATAACAATGAACTATATTGGGTTGTATGATGTAGTTTAAGATGGGTAAATGTGTTGACATGTTAGATTTTAAGGATGTTGAAATTAACATATGACCTATAAGAAGGATTTGAAGAGGTTGATAAGATAAAATAGGACCATTTATGATGTTTTTTGGTGTAGGAATTTGAACTAGGTGCTTCTTAGGTTTATGTGACTGAAGTGTTTGAGTTTTTAT
Source organism: Torreya grandis (assembly GCA_037957365.1). Classification (NCBI taxonomy): domain Eukaryota; kingdom Viridiplantae; phylum Streptophyta; class Pinopsida; order Cupressales; family Taxaceae; genus Torreya; species Torreya grandis. The sequence continues at coordinate 2,694,359 of JARHVA010000928.1, forward strand.
GAATGAAACTACATACTTGAAGTTGTTCATGTTAGTTATTTTGTACTAATTTATGTAGGAAGAAGGATAAACTATTGTTTATACCACATTAATAGAGGATTTGGGATTGGGATGGTGTTAAAATTGATCATTAGGTAGTTTATGTTGATGTATTTCATTCGATTTGGATTTAGAGACTTTAAGATAGTATTCATAATTTTTTTGAGTAATAGTGTCAAGAGTGAAACTTGGACCAAACAAATAAGAAATAGAAAATAATTAGATATCATGAAAATTCTCATGAGATGACCTATTGTAGAGTGCCACCATCAAATTTTTTCAAGATTGAACCATTTTTTAGAGGGTTTAGAAGAGTCAAAGCCTATATATTTATAATTTGTCATCTTTATCTTTAGTTCATGGTGAATTAAGGGAGGGTGGGTAGGATTGTAACTATTTGGTTCGTAAGCTCCCTCATTAGGTTTTGGGGAAAGTTTGACTTGAGATGACATGGTATCAATGCCATTAGTTGATTATTATTTATGACATGATTCAAATTGTATCATAATAAAGTCTCACATTTTTTATTGATCTAAGGCCTCAGGGAAAACATCCTAAAATTGAATTGAAGAGGGGATTTAAGAGTGGTGAGAAAGAGTTTAAAAATATTATCATCATTCATGTTATGATCTAATTTATGACCTAGATAATTCCATAATTTTGTGAAAGTGTGAGTTGATTCATAAGTTACTTAGCATTAATGAAATGGGTAAGGATATTTTTAGAAACATCATTATGTTGGAATTCCTTAACTAGACCATTGATTAAATCCTCTACTTATGTAATGGAATTTTTAGGAAGTTGATTATCCCATTCTAATGCATCTCCAATAAATGTTTTGGCTATAATCTTAGTACTATAAAAAGTATTAGTTTGAACCCATTCTTTATATAGATTTTCAAAAGATTTAAGGAAGCATGTAGGATATTTAGTCCCATCATACACGATATAGAGATGTATCCAATGTCTATGGACATAATTAAATGGGATAAGTCTTATTTTGAAGATGTTGAAGAATTTTTTTTTGAATTGGAGGTTGAGGAATAATGTTTACATTCACATCTCTAAGATGATGAGGAAAAAAATATGATTTGGTTGAGTCATGATGAAATGAGGTTAGATTTTCATTTATAAAATCTAGTTTTGCATTTAGAGCATTTAGGAACTATTAGAATATTTAATAAGGGTCATTTATTGGACCATTTGTGAAGGGATTTGAGTTTTATTAACAGTTAGGTTTTGAATATAGGTATTATGAGGAGGATCAACAACATTGGTATTGGGAGGAAGATTCCCAACATTAGTGTTAGTTATCCGAAATGTGGTAGAAGAATGAGGAAGCTTTGTAAATCCATTATTCTAGTTAAGAATGTAGATAGTATTATCATCAATATTATTGAAAATTTGGTAATCATCTAAATCATTAGTTTGATTTATTTCAACCATGTTACTTTGTGAAGTGATAATGCTAGATACTCTTATTATGGGTGTAACAAGAGGATTATGAATATTGGTTATAATAAGTAGAACATAGTGTGAGGATTTAACTATTGTTGAGTTTACATCTTTTATATTAGGAAGGTATAAAAGTGGTATAAGGTGTATAATTGTCATGATTATGAATTTATCATTAAATATTTTAAGGATCTACTATACGGTATGAGGTAGAGCTAGATTTGGGTTGAGAAGATATACAATGATTTTGGGAAAAACTGTACCATGAAGAATTGTCTTCCATGGTCGACAAGACGAGAAGAAAATAACAACCCATGAAAGATATAAATAGGTTGATGTTATCATAAAATAGTAAGAGGGGACATGATGATAATAGATGACTAAATTTTTTGATGAAAAATAATTTATCCTAAGAAACTAATTATAGTCGATGTAGTTAAAAAAACTAAAAGGTATAAAACTATATTGATCCTAGTCGATGTAGTTTGTAAAGGATAAATAGAAACAATGACCATAAAATGTATTATTCAATTATGGTTGATGTATTTACATAAAATGAAAGGAAGAGATAAAACTATATCAAGCTTGGTCGATGTAGTTGGTAAGGATAAACTAAAATAAAGATAAAAAAATGTACCATATCAATCATGGTAGACATAGTTACATAGACTAAAATACATAGATTAAATTATATCAATCCTAGTCAATGGAGTCAAATCTAAAGAAAATTTAATAATAATATGAATAAATTATATCATTCCTAGGAAATGTAGTCTAATAAATAGAGGTAGAAGAGAAATAAACTTAATAGACATATCAAACCTGGTCAATGTAGTATTTTCATACATAAAAAACTTTATTAGTGTTGGATGATGAATATATAACACACAACACATAACTATATTGATGATAGATGATATAGAATATAATAGCAAACAAGTAATTGGAAATTTAACTATTTTTTGTAACTATTTATCTGAAATGAAGATCAGGTAGATGTACTAAAAGGATGTGACTAATGTGTAAGATCTAAAAGATACTTGCTTATATGTTGGATATCATTGACATGATATTTCATATATTTTACTATGGAGGAAGTACCATTACCATAACTCACTAAACCTAGTTTTAAGGGTAATTTAATATTAACTTCTAATTGGTGCACTACATAATCATATATATAGTTGGCTTCCTAAGGATTAATAAAAAATGAAATCCTAGGTGTTTCATAAATATGATGAGGTTCATTGAAACTAAATTTTATAATTATCTTTATATTATGGATATGAGTATTGGAGAAATCACCTCATGCCATGATGTCTATAAATAATAGGCAAGGATTATAAAAAAAACACCATGTAGCCCTTCATGATAGTAGCTAAGTAGTTTGAAAACTTTTGGAACATAGTTTATGGGGAAAACCAAAAAATGAGAAAATAAAAGTCAAAAATCAATGTCAAAAATTAATTTGTAGCTTTTGATGAATGGAAATAAATAGGAATCCAATTTTGAATTAAATGTTTGATTAATTACTAAAGATTAAATTTAAATTTTCTTTCTTATGTTTAGAATGAAAACACACATAACTATATAAACATAGGTTGATGTAGTGGTTTAAACAATATATAACTATATTAATGTTGGTTGACACAATCTATGTAAAAATAACTACAAATAGGAATAATAAACTAAATTAGGCAAGGTATATATATATATATTATAAAAAATACAAACATAGAACTATATCACCCAGGGTCAATATAGTTTCTAAAAAAATGCAAACACATAAATATATTGGCTAGGGTCAATATAGTTTGGCAAGAAGATGTAGATAAATATCTATATTGACCAAGGTCAATATAGTTTGACATGGAGAAAAGTGAGTGTATAACAATATTGCCCAGGGTCAATATAGTTTGATAAAGAGAAAAAAATGAGTTTATAACTATATTAGCCAAGGTCGATATATTTGTCTGAGTAAAATAAAATTTAACATAATTAAAAATTTAGATACAAAACTAAACCAAGTTGCTTAATAAAGATGACTAGAAAAAAAACTATATTAGGCAAGGTCGATATAGTAGGGTAGAAAATAACTTGATAAATAAAACTAGATCTGGCCTGACTGATATAGTTGGTAGATTGAAGAAGATAATATATATTTGAGTATAAGACTGTATCAACCTACACCGAGATAGTTTCCTAAGAATACATAAATTAGGCTAAATTGACTTGGGTCAATGTAGTTTATAGAAAATATTGAAAAATAAACCAGATAAATAAAACTAGGTCATATCTATATAATATACAAATAAATGTAGAAATCAAACTAGATTGACCTACATCGATGTACTTTGTTGAAAAAGATTATAGAGAAAAAATAATGGTTATTTCATATCGAGTTCTATAGAATGTATGTAATGAGCTAAGATTAACATGTAACCTATCTTATCTAAGATATCCAAACTTAGATAAGGTACACCAAATATATTCCATTGGTACTTATTATATTGTGGCATGACCAAATGGATCTGCTAAACCTAGCTAGAGGAACACTTGTAAAAAATTAAGGGAAAGGGTTCTAAATCCTCTAGGCAATCAATATAATAGAATAACCCTAACTAGTTATTTTAATGTTAAACTAATCTAGTATTTACAAGTTATCAATACAAATAAAAGGGGAGGATTCAAATTAAAAAGGGTAAGGGACCATGGTAGTCAAATAAGGGCCTAAGTTACCTAGAGTGGGAAATAACAAGTTTGAAAATCCTATATCCACATTAAGTATAAATGTAGAAGAGATTCAAACAAGGAGTTATACATTCAAACTATTAATTATGTAATATCTATGTATCAAATTAAAGAGATAGGATTAAAAATACTTATCTTGAATAGAAATTGTCTATCCTCAATCTCTCCCTTAGCTAATAGTTCTTCGTAAGATATTTTTGTGGTTTTAAAGATCAAAATGATTGAATCAAGATCTAAGATAAGATGACTCCTCTTACATCCAAGACTCCACAATATAATTTTTTTCCTCCAATATAAAATCTAAGCAATGACTTCTCCAGATGTAGACTTAAGCATAATTATGAGTAAGAATAGTGAAATAATGAATGTTCCTCTCTATTGGATTGAAATGGGACGTATATTTGTAATGACAGATGATCCTAACCCCTTAAAAAAATTTAGCTGATAATATCAACCAGATCAATATAGTTTATAAGTTATTATTTACCCTCTAGTTAGTTCAACTTGTGTCATTCTAATAATGAAGTGTGCATTGTGACTTTTAGACTACATCGACCTGATCTAGCCTAGTTTGAATGTTTTTGGGATGTAAAATATAGTACATCAACCTAGGATGATATAGTGGAAAAATATAGGTCTTGGCATAATTAAATAGTATTGGGAGGAATATTTATTAGGGGATTAAGTTTGGAAGAAGTGTATTGGATATAGGTAGGATAAAAAAACATCAATATCTCTTGTGAATCACCATCAGTCTACTCACCCCTTTCCCAGTGCACCCTTTAAGGTATACACTTAGATATATTGAAACTCAAAAGGTTTTTATAAGAGATAAATTGTTAGTAAATGATAGATTTTAAAAATATTGTGTGTATACAACATTTGTATTCAATTCTTAAGTTATTCAATATAATTTATGGTTGACAATCTCACTTATATAATTAGATTAATAACTATAATTTTGAGATAGATTGGTTGATACATAGCTTAAATTTTAAATTAATCAAAGATGATTTTCACTCCATCCATACATTCAAAACTTTAATTTGGTATAAAATCCATGTTTAGTAAATTTTTAGAAGGGTTTAAGCCATTATCAGGAGAATCGATGACTTATGTCAATTCAATTTGCATGAAGATTTCCATATTTAAAGGTGACAAATTTAAATATTTGAGAGATTAGTTAAAGATAATTATTATTTGCAAAATATTTTAGGATAATTCTATCCATGGATACACACCACCTAAACATTGGAACACCTTAACATAAGATCATGAAAGAATAAAAAGAGATCAAGAAAAGGTTGACACACATTCTTATTTCTATTTTTAGGGTGCCATAGACACAATCATTTATCCACAAATTTTATGATGCAAGAATTCTCATGAGGTATGGAATACCTTGGATAATTTATATCATGACTATATTAAGGAAATATAAATAAAATTATAAACCCTTCAAATTAATTTTGAGAATTTGAGAATGTCATATTCTGAAGGAGTAGGAGATTATTACAAAGGGGTAAATAATTTAGTGAATTTAATGAGGGTTTCATGAGAAACTATCCAAGATAATGCTATAGTAAGAAATACTTTGAGATATATAAGTTAAATATGGATACAAATTATAATAATATTTGAAGAGTATAAAGACATGAACACTATAAGTGTTGATGATTTTGTCATTTCTTTCTTATCCTATGAGGATAAGATGAGACTATATGTAGGTGATCTAGAATATGATCAAGAATAAACACTTGAAACTAAGGCAAAGGTTTCAAATACCAAAGAGAAATAAAAATTAGAATAATGGTAGTTTTAAAAACTCAAATTAAAATGTAAAATCTAAGAAAAATTCATAGATAAGAGTAATAAATAATTTTCCTATCATTTTTTCAAAAACTAAGACACGTGATAAAAGATTACAGAATACTAGTAGCTAAAAATTGAGGTAATCAAGAGAGTGAAAAGTAATATTTTCAAGATAATAAAAGTGATGTTTAATAGGGATGAAATTATTATATCACACGCAATGTGGGAATATAGGAAGAAAATAATTAGTGGCCTCTTCATTTAGGGTTCTCAAATCATATGACAAGTCATAAATATGGTTTTAACAAGTCAGATGGCTCTTTCAAAAACCAAGTACAATTGAGAGATGAAAATTCCATATAAGTGGAAGGAAAGGGAAGCATGAAAATCACCAAAAATAAAGTTAAAGGTGAAATTAAGGATATTTTTTTCTATAAATATATATCCTAAGAGTAATGATCATAATTTAATAAGATACAATGATGAAACAAAAACATACAAGTTTTATAATCCTACTAATAAATCAATATTTTTTTCTAGGGATTGCTTTTATTTTTGAAAATTATGTGCTTGTTGATTATAATAATGTATATGAAAAATTAATAATTTAATAGAGGGATTAATCCTCTTAAATTTAATTTTGATGTATTACAATGTCCTACACATGTTTATATTTCAATAGGAAATAATACTAGCTCTTCGTAAGAGATTTGTCATGCATCTTCATCAAATCCAAGAAAGAACAAGTGATTGTTAACTACAAATGAAAATAATAAAGTGTTGAATCAAAATTATGAGATTATAATTACAATTATTAAACATCAATAAGACAATTTTTTTAATGATGCTTATGATGAAAATACTATGTTTGCATTGTCATTTATGACTAATGAAGCTTATGTAAAAGTTAGTCAAAAGAAAGAATGGGTTGAAGTTATAAAATTAGATATGGATTATATTGAGAGTAATGATAAATTTAATTTATTTCATCCTTATTTAAATTAAAATTTCATATAAACCAAGTGAGTATACAAACCCAAAGTCAAAAGTGATGAAACAATTGACATGCTTAAAGATAGACTAGTTACAAAAGGATTTGCACAAACATACGGGGTTGACATGAGAAAACCTATGAACCCATGGAATGAAAAGATACTATGATAATAATTATTATTTTATCTACTTATAAAAAATGTAAAATTAATAAAATTGATACAAAATTCCATTCATAAATGGACTGATTGAAGAAGAAGTATATGTGGGGCAGCCTCAAGGTTATGAGGTAAAGGGTAAATAATTTTGGGTATATAATTTGAATATGAATATTAATGGGTTGAATAAATATATAAGATATTGGTAATAATAATTTATATCTAGATATTGGATCAAAGATTTTTAATAATCCAAAATGAACCAACTCTTTACATATAAACATCTATCTATAGTATTTTATATGTTTATCTTTATATAGACAACTTGATATTTACAGGTAGTTCTATGGAGTTGTTGAATATATTTAATGAAGATATGAAATAAAAATTTGAGATAAATTATATTATAATTGTAAAATACTTTCTTGGTATAAAATTCTATCAAAATAAAGAGGAAACATTTGTTTGTGAAGCCAAGTATGCCCAAGACATGTTAAAGAAGTATAATATTTAAGATTCAAAATTCATAAACACTCCAAGTGGAGAAAAGATTATTAGAGAGGATAGAATTAATTAAAATAATTAAAATACTTTATAATAATTCTAGGAGGTTTGGTTTATCTCACTATGATAAAACCTAATATCAGTTATGTTTTTTCACTCGTTTCTATATTTATGGACAAACAGTCACACAAGCATTACAAATAGTAAAACTAATTTTCAAATATGTAAGAGGTAATTATAATCATGGTATTTATTTTATACCAACATGCTATTTATTTATTATTTGATTCATATATTAATATTTGATGAGTATCTCTTGATGACTTGAATTCAACTTCTAGTTATTATTTCACAATGGGAAGTGAGTTAGTTTCTTGGTCTTCACATGGTATTCACATAAACAAGCTATATTTACATTATTCTCTAATTAAGTTGAATATAAAACCCTTAAATCATATTTAACAAAAGTATTATGGTTGATAATACTCTTAGATGATTTTAGAGAGGCATAACATGAGCAAACACAATTTTTTTTGTGATAACAAAGGGGTAATATAATTATCCAAAAAACAAATTTTCCATTCTAGAACCAAGCACATTGAATTTAAAAATAATTTTTTCATAGACTTGGTAAATGATAAACACTTTTTCATTAAGTATGTGAGAATTTAATATCACTTTTTTTATATTTTCACCAAATGATTGCACAACATATTCATGGAAGATTCAAGGAGATGATAGGCATCTCTCCTCTTTGCATCAAATGGGGGAATGTTGAATATGATTTCAATTTTAGCAATTGATTATTAGTGTTAGATGTATTTTATTTATTTTTTTATGTGTTTAGGAAGATTATTCAATTTATTTATGTCATAAATAAGTTGTTTGGTTAATTTTGGACACTTTTTAGGAATTTTTAAAAAAATAGCTAGAACTACCAGTTAAGTCCAATTCACTGTCTAAGTACTCAAAATGAGTACCCAATAGGTGGGGTAGTTATTTAGTTTTATTGAAATAAAATTAAAGAATATTTAGTTAAATTCCTATTTTATAGGGAATTTAGGGAGTCTAAATTGAGTAGGTTGCATGGTTTGGTTACTTGTTGAGCAAGGCTTCTTGCATCTTGACCTTGACTTGAATGTAAGTCAACCTTGACTTGAATGTAAGTCAACCTTGTTTGATTTAGTATACTTTTAGTTATCTTAGAGTCTATTTTTATAATTATATTTATATTTTACATAGTGTTTAAGTAAATATTTTATTTTATATTTCACTTTATGATTTTTATAGTCATAACTTGTCATGCAAGTTTCTTTGTAATTAGGTAAATTTAGCCTAGTTTGTTAATAAAAGATGGTGTAAACATGTTACACCATAATTAATTTTGGAAACTAATGATGCATATTATTATATAATATTTTTATATATGTATTATAAAAATAATACTAGTAAGCATTTTTTATAATTTTTAAGTTATTTATTATAATTTTTGGTCAACAATCTCACCTACAACACTGCTAGATTAACAACTAGTAATTCTAGAACATATTGGTGATATATAGTTTTAATTTTCAATTAAAAAAAATATTATTTTCACTCCCTCTTTAGATTTAAAACATTAAAATCAATAAATTTATTCTCATAATTTATCATCCAAGGCCACAACAAAGTAGATAATCAATATCTAAAAATTAAAAAAATGGCAAACAAGACACAGGTTTTCATAAATTTTATTGACCAGTTGTATACATAAAGGCCATCCTAGAACATCGATGGAAGACTATGGTTATATGGTAATGTCCATGAGAAGGTAATAAATTTTAATTTACTTTAAATATTTATTTAAAATAAATTAACAATTAGAATCTAAAATGTATTTTTTCATAGTCCACAAATTTGTTGAATCTTTCACTTTTTATCTCAATTTTGATACCCTTTATCACCATGTGTTTAATAATAGGAGAATAATTTTTATAATGTATATAAACTAACACAACTCTATGGATATAATTCCTATGTTTATTTTATTTTCAACTTTGTCTTGGCCATGTAGTGAAATCCTATGCAATATGTTTTTCTCCTAGCTCTAAATATTCATAATATTTTCCCTTTATAATGTTTATTAAAAGTTACTTGAATTAATAGGGATAAAATAAAATCATCTAAAAATCATGGATTCATGGACTACTATTTTTTAAAAATTCCTTTACTTGCATTCCATGGATCTATTGAATCTCTTGCTTACAATTTATTTTTATTTTGCATCCACACCTTTCACCATTATATTTGTCATGTCATATTATCCTATGCAACATGTCCTCCTAAAATTTGAAATATTCATCCTCTCCTACCTTTATTGTTCCTAATAAAAACATATATTATATTTTAAAGTAAAAGGGGCCTCTTTTGGTATGTTAACTTATGAAATTTACTTTAAAGTATGATTGGTTCCATTTTTTATACTAATTTGTATGTGACATGAAATAAAGTGTGAATAATTTAACATATGATATGTATATTTAACCACATATTCTCAAGTGAGATTTATTTTTATCTCCATGTTTTTTAGGAATGGGAAACTTTCCATTTGTTTCATGTAAATTTTGCTTTATTTTCTTAGAATAAAGTTGTAAAACTTGAAAGCAGGATGAGGTTAGTAGAACCTAGATTTGGTTTGCACTTCATGATCTAGATGGTTATAAATACTCCTCTTTGGCTTGAGAGAAAATACCTATAGATAAAAAATCACTAAAAAAATGGTTGATCAGTTAGATAGTAGGATGGATTGCCTAGTAAGCTAGATCTAAGAAGCACAAGCTTCCTTGGAGGTTGTCAATCCACACTTTTAAATAAACAAATTTTGAAAATAAAAGATAAATTTATTGCATAAATAAAAAAAAGATGCTAAAATAAAATATAAGAAGTGCTTAAAAGAGATAAATCTAACTAATTATAGCAATAAATGATTAGATATTAATGCCAAATAAATTAGATATGGTTCATAAAATATGGTGATGTTTTATAATCAAGTAAAAAGTTAAAAAGTGGGATTTGATTAGGGTTTGATAGGTGAAAATAGCTTGATGTTGAAATTATCAAATAATGAATATTGACTATTGGGTAAGATCATCAACAGTTAGGATGACCATTGGTGGTTGGGTAATCATCAACAGTTATGGATAGATCATCGATGATCAGGGTGACCATTGGTGGTTATTATGGGTTTTAGTCTAGTTCAAGAAGTTTATTAATGAGGTTATATAATGAATTATAGAAGGTGAGAGGAAGATAAAAAAAAGAAACTAATTATTGAATCTGATAAAACATAGATACTTATCTTGTTAACCTTAATAATGTGGAGTTAGTTGGCTAAAAAAATTGTTTGTGAAGTCTAGAGTGATTTAAACAGAGTAATGGTGTTTTGGTTGTGACTAATGAATTACAACACCTCAAATCTCTAACTTGGTTACTATAATAATACCTAAAAAATAAGTTCTAATAAAAGAAGCTTTGATCCTTAATTACTCCCTAGTGATTTATTGCTCTTGATTTTGGATCCCTTTCACCTCCTCCTCCTCTCTTCTTATAGAAGGAAAGGAGAGGTGAAATAATAGGTTCAAAATGAGGTTTAACAAGGTGTCTAAATTTATTTTTAGCATGCATTTATTTTTCACATGGATCAGATCAGTTAAATATAAAAAATCAAGCTATAGTTAGTGTTGACGCAGAAGATTTCACCCTTGGCAGGAGGTTGAGCTCCTACCTTCTTCACGCAACAATGGAAACTCCCCTCTCACCTGTGGGATCGGCGAAGCTGGAGGGGAGAGTCTCTAGATAATGGCTAGCTCCCTCTGATGTATCTTTTAGGCCCTAGTTTCTCTTACTACTAACAAATAAAATGTAAAAAAGGGGGGAATGAAAAGGGAGAGAGAGATGCTGAAAACAAAGCCTAAGCCTAAAAAATAGAAAAGAGGTGGTACACCAAAAAATGTGATCCTCTCAGCCCAAACATACACTTTTCACCAAAAAGAAGCACCTATACACTTCATCTAACATGAGAGAACCTTCTGCATCAGTGGGTCAGGGGTCCATGGAGATACAGGGAGGAAATAACTACTAGAGGCATTCTGAGACACACTGTAATAGCCTATCCACTTCACCTATACTCCTCTAGGGACACTTTTGATAGACATGTAAAAGGAAACTTAGAAAATACACCAGACATGCTGAAATCATTCTGTGAAAGCATTAAGAAAATGACTTAACATAGAATCAAGGCATAGACACATACTAAAGATGTAAAACTAAGAATGGAGGTAAAAATAGCTAAGTTCTAATCTAAGGTAAAATTGTAGTAGAGCTATGCCTTACAAGCCCAAGGGATTTTTGGACATAGTTTTGCCTTAAGGCTGAGAGTGGATCCCTTCTCAAAAGAGAAGTTTAGAATATATAAAAAGATGAAGAGAACTTGGTGCTTCCTAGGAAATATTTTGACACCCTTTTCTGCAAGTGGCCCATGTGCACTGAACACATTAAGAAGAGGAAGATCACTGCTACTGATGTCATTCTTTAGAAAAGGCCTGCTAGAACCATGCTACACAATCACCCAAATTGAATTTGGCATTCAAACATTAATGTAAGAGCATGGTCACACCTCTTTTCTATAAATAAACTATAGTTTGTCCCCTCATCAATACCAACTATAGAAAAATAGGTCGTGCTGCTCATCCGCAACAACTCACCTTCCCTTCAGCACTTGAATGCTTTGTCATTTTTACTCTTTGTCTTCTTTCTACTCTTTCAACCCTTAGGGGTGATCTTCTAGTAGGTTGCTACATTCTTTGAGCTCCTTTCATGATTTGCACTCAAATAGTTCAAAACAAATGGATATTTCACTATGTTAAATTTGACATTTACACAGCCATCACCCAACGACTAGTTTACTTGATTAAATTTGATGACTTTCAAGACGTCACCATCCTCGGCAAAAGTCATCAAGTCCTTTTTTGTGGCTTTTCTACTTTACAAGCTTTTTTTTTGGGCTTTTTTCCCATAGATAAAAGTCTATAAGAATTAGCTGCTCTTTGTCCTTTTCTTCGGGCTCTTTGAAACTCTGTCTACCCTCCGTAAGGGCTTTTGGACTTGAACTACCCTCTGTAAGGGCTTTTAAACCTTGAACTACCCTCCACAAGGGCTTTTGAACCTTGAACTACCCTTCAACTATATGGCACACCTCTGAACCAAGCCCTTGAACTAACCCATTGAACCAAAATTGGTTTAATGGTTCAATCGCTTCAATGGTTTAACCACTGCGCCCTAAGCCTGTTGAACCAAGCCTTTAAACCGATTCATTGAACCTCCTTGTTGAACCAAAGTGATTGAACCAAAATGTTGAACTTAAGTATTGAACCAAAATGTTAAACTTAAGCGTTGAACCAAGTTAAACTTAAGCATTAAACCAAAACATTGAACTTAAACATTAAACTAAATGATTAAACCAATTCACTAAACTAGTTCAATAGTTTAATGAAGCACGCTGAGCCCATTAAACTTTGGCATTGAACCATCTGATTGAACTAGAAGCTAATTTAAACTAATGTCACTTGAACTAAGTGGTTGAACTAACACCATTGAACCACCCTTTAAACTGGTTCAATAGTTCAAAGCTTTGTGCTGATGAACCTGCAAACTACACTTGAACCGATTGAACTGAAGCTTTGAACCAATGCATTAAACTTTGCCGATGAACCATTTCAATGGCTTAATGCTATGCACTGAGCCCATTGAACCAAGCCAACAAACTTGCTAATGTGTTAAACTTGAGCGATGAAATAAAGTGATTGAACTAGGTGTTAAACTTAAGTGTTAAACCAAAATGTTGAACTTAGGCATTGAACCAAAATGTTGAACTTAAGTATTGAACCAATTTGTTGAACTAGTTCAATGGTTCAATGAAGTGCACCAAGCCCATTGAACTTTGGCATTAAACTATCTAATTGAACTAGAAGCCACTTTGAACTGATGTCGCTTGAACTAAGTGGTTGAACCAATGCCATTAAACCACCCTTTGAACCAGTTCAATGGTTTAAAGCTGTGCACTGATGAACCTATAGACTGCACTTGAACTGATTGAACCAAATCATTGAACCAATGCATTGAACTTTGCTGATGAATTAGTTTAATGGTTCAATGTTGCGCACCAAGCCTGTTGAACCAAGCTGATGAGCTTGTTAATGCATTAAACTTGAGCAATGAAATAAAGTGATTAAACCAATTATTGAACCAAAGCATTAAACTGGTTCAATGGTTCAACCATTCCAACTTTTCTTGTGATTTTCTTCAAACCAAAGCCTGAAGAAGCCTTATAAAACCCTGGAACTCTCTGAACTAATCCTTCATGCACCAAAGGACTAACTTGTTGAGTCCATAGAAATCTAAAACCTATAGAGTCTATAGAAATATAAAACCTATAGAGTTCATAGAAATCCAAAACTTGCAAAGTTCGTAGATTTAGACCTATAGAGTCCATAGATTTAGACCTATAGAGTCTGTAGAAATGAATAGATTCATGCAAAATCAGAGAATGAAATGGCCTAGAATAGTAGGGATAGAAGGGGACCAATTTTTTTGGCCTATTGGGCAAAAAATGGTCAACAAATTGGTGACTCCTAGGGGAAGCATGCCTACTATGCTTAAAGACCAGTTGCCTTGTAGTCCATTGGGCATAGAGTCAGATGTAGCTTGAACAAAGATCAGCAACTGCCCTAGAAGAACCAAGAATCAACATGAAGCTTTTTACCCCACACATAAAGGGAAATGCACAAGGCTAAAAACATTATCTATGCAAACTGCACTTAGGGAAAGCAGGAAAAGAAACTAAAAACAACTACTATTACAACTAACTAGGTACATCTACCTCCCTCCTAGATCAAAGTGGAAATTTCTTAAGTCCCCTTCCTGGCAAGAAGACTTATGGTGCTAGGCAAGTAGCTAAATGAAAAGGAGCTTTAGTGACTTGCTCCTCTTGCCTATCACCTTGCTTGGCTGATATCTGAATGGAGATTCAAACATGCTTCCAATGTATATGTACTCTATTTGTTCTTGGAAGCTTACCTCCTGTTGGTTCTTTAGGATGGTGTATCTCATCAAGAAATCAATTGCTACCAGCTCATCACCATAAGCCCCTTGATATGCACCCTTGACTAGCTTGTTCTCTTCTACCTTATGCTCAGGGTCCATGGTATGACCATCCTCCTTAATGATTTTGAAGAAAGTATATTTAGATTCACCAACCTCTTGGAGGGATAAATCTAAAAGCCTGTAGCCCCTTTGCAAACTTATTTGAGTCCCAATGCTGCCTTCTCCACTCTTAGCTAGCTCATAGCCCCCTTGAATAATACTATAACCTACCCCCATAACTTCAAATAAATCATTCAAATCATGGTAAAGAAAGTGTCCATGCCCCTTCACAATGTCTTGCAAAATGAGAAAAGGGGCAGGAAACACTTCTTCATCATCAGAGATAGAGGCAAATGCTTGTGACTTGTCTTCTTGTTCATCAAAGGGGGTACCTATGGTGATCTCCTCCTCATCTGCACTCATGAAGTCTCCCTGATCAATCATGAACTAAGAATACTCCTCTTTAATTAAATCCTTCAAGACAAGTTCCTCCTCGAGAAGGGGTGAAGTGGAAGGCTGATGGATGAACTCATGTGGAAGAGGAGGCAGTCTTTGAACTAGAATCAAATGATTCTCCTCTTTCCATTTGGTCAGCACTTCACCTATATCAAGCATGGCCTGATAGCTCTCTTGGGGATGTGTAGGTGGGGTGTGTTTAGACATGGAATGTGCCATTGGGTCTGAACCATCCATCACACACTGGCTGAGGAATCTCTCTCTGGATTCCAACTCTATAATCTGCCTGTCTATATCATCTTGGAAAATCCCTTTTGGGAGGTCACAATCACCATCGAGAGTAGGATCAGCCTCATCTTCTTCTAGGTCTTGAGTAAAACCTTTCTCTTCCTCTTCCTTTCTATCCCAAGATTCCACTATTTGCTTCCAACTCATGATCTTGGGATTGGAACCTTGCTCCTGTGAATAGGCAGTAACTTTATCCCCTTTAAGGTCTTGAGCTGGTTCATGATGTTCCTTCTTCCAGCTTGGAATTTGGAGATCATTTTGAAAGACTTGATGAGGTTGGGGAGGATTTGGGAGGGTCTACTCATGTATAAGAAGAGCTGTCTGAAAAGAGGCATACTGAAAAGCTAGGTGTACGGGATTGAGGGTAAGACCGATTGATGCATTAGATGAGCTAGAAAGATCAAGTGCCATCTGATAGAAAGGATTTGGCATACAAGAGGGAGTTTTCTCTAGAATAGGAGGGGGTAGACTTTGGGCCAAAATTTATTGATTTTCATCCCTCCACTTTACCAACATTTCATCAATATTGAAATTGGCTTGTGGATTGGTAGAAGGGGTGTCTTTTAGCATCTACTCCTCTATAAGGTCTGAAAACTCCATCTCTCTCTCTCAAAGTAGTCTCATCTTAGCCTCTAATTCCTCAATTTTCTTAGATATATTATCCTCATTTTGTACCCCTTGGAGCTCATAGGAGTCATTATAAAGATGGGGAGTACATGAAGGTTGTTATGAAATGCAAGAAGCTTTCTGAGGAAGGGTGGGAGGGACTTGAAAAGGACTAAACTCATTTTTTGCCTCACACTCTTTTTATGCCTTTCTCCTCCTTGATGTTCCATGACTCAACCACTTTATTCCAGCTCAAGACATTCAGACTGGGCACCTCCTTTTAGGGTGATGGGGCCACAATGTGAGAGGGTAGTGAGGGTTTGGATTCCTCTTCCCTTGCTACCAAAATGGACTACTACATCTGAAGATTTGCCAATTCAATTTGTCTATCAAGATTAGCCTTAAACACAAGGTTTGCTATTTTAGAACTCTCCTCAACATAATTGGGGAATGGACTTTGGCAGGCTTGACTTGGCTTATAGGTAGGGGTTGTATATGACTGATATGATGCTTGGGGAAATGAGTATGTAGGTTGATAGACTTGCTAAGGCTGCCTCTCATGGAAACTCATATTCTCTTCCAAAGATATGATCAAACCACCCACATCTAGCATCTCACTTGTAAGCCTGTGCTAATTGGCTCTTTCAATGGGACTCCATTCCTTCTTAACCTAATTTAGTGCATTTCTCACTTGATGGATGACATGATCAATAATTTCTTGGCCACATCCCCTTTTGGTGTCAAGATTTATTACATATTTTTCATATCCCAGCAGTGTTCGTTTGAAGGTGGAAGTAGGTTGATTGGCAAAGAGACTAGGTTGAGTGGGAGAAGTGACATATTGAGAAGATTGGGCATAAGGCTGATATAGCTTATGATAAGGCTGAGACTAGTCATATTAGACCTAATAAGGATCAACATAAGGCTAGTGATGATGATGGCCATGCTGGCCAAGGAAAATAGGGTCCATGGATTTAAACAATGGGATTATACATACCATAATATTGTTTCTTGATGGTATGGTACTAGAATTACTTAACCAGTTGATTTAACTCAGAGTCACCATTGGTGTTAATGCATAAGCCTCTAAAGGCTGGTTGGTTGAAGAACACACCAAAAATTCTTCAACTCTTTAGACACAACTTGTCCTAGTTGGTCCCACCGAGTGTGCCATAACTGTTGACGCAGAAGATTACACCCTTGATAGGAGGCTGAGCTCCTGCCTTCTTCACGCAACAATGGAAACTCCCCTCTCACCTATGGGACCAGTGAAGCTAGAGGGGAGAGTCTCTAGATAAGGGCTAACTCCCTCTGATGTATCTTTTAGGCCCTGGTTTCTCTTATTGCTAACAAATAAAATGTAAAAAAGGGGGGAATGAAAAGGGAGAGAGAGATGTTGAAAATAAAGCCTAAGCCTAGAAAAAAAGAAAAGAGGTGATACACTAGAAAATGTGATCCTCTTAGCCTGAACATACACTTTTCACAAAAAGAAGTGCCTATACACTTCATCTGACATGAGAGAACCTTCTACATTAGTGGGTCAAGGGTTCATGGAGATACAGGGAGGAAATAACTACTAGAGGCATTCTGAGACACACTATAGTAGCCTATCCACTTCACCTATACTCCTCTAGGGACACTTCTGACAAACTTGTAAAAGGAAACTCAAAAAATACACTAGACATGTTGAAATCATTCTGTGAAAGCATTAAGAAAATGACTTAACACATAATCAAGGCATAGACACATACTAAAGATGCAAAACTCAGAATGGAGGTAAAATAGATAAGTTTTGATTCAAGGTAAAATTATGGTAGAGCTCTGGCTTACAAGTCCAAGGGATTTTTGGGTAGAGTTTTGCCTTAAGGCTAAGAGTGGATCCCTTCTCAAAAGAGAAGTTTATAATATATAAAAAGAGGAAGAGAACTTGGTGCTTCTTGGGAAAGATTTTGGCACCCTTTTTTGCAAGTGGCCCATGTGCATTGAACACATCAAGAAGAGGAAGATCACTTCTACTGATGCCATTCTTTAGAAAAGGCCTACTATAACCATGCTACACAATCATCCAAATTGACTTTGGCATTCAAAAATTAATGTAAGAGCATGGTCATTCCTCTTTTCTATAAACAAACTATAGTTTGTCCCCTCATCAATGCCAACTATAGAAAAATAGGTCACACCGCTCATATACAATAACTCACCTTCCCTTTGCCACTTGAATGCTTTGTCATTTCTATTCTTTGTCTTCTTCTTACTCTTTCAGCCCTTAGGGGTGATCTTCTGGTAGGTTGTTATGTTCCTCGAGCTCCTTTCATGCTTGGCACTCAAACAGTTCAAAACAAACAGATATTTCACTGTGTTAAATTTGATGTTTATGCGGTTGTCACCCAATGGTTAGTTTACTTGCTTAATTTTGATGACTTTCAAGATGTGACCATCCTCAACAAAAGTCATTGGGTCCTTTTTTTTAGCTTTTCTACTTTGTGGGATTTTGTTTTAGGCTTTTTTCCTACAAACAAAAGTCCATAGGAATTGGCCACTTTTTGTCCTTTTCTTTGGGCTCTTTGAAACTCTGTCTACCCTCTGTAAGGGCTTCTAGACTTGAACTACCCTCCACAAGGGCTTTTAAACCTTGAACTACCCTCTGTAAGGGGTTTTGAACCTTGAAATACCCTTCGGCTATAGGGCACACCTTTAAACCAAGCCATTGAACCAACCCATTGAACCAAAATTGGTTCAACGATTCAATGGTTCAACCACTGTGCACTGAGCCTGTTGAAGCAAGCCTTTGAACTGATTCGTTGAACCTCCTTGTTAAACCGAAGTGATTGAACCAAAATGTTGAACTTAAGCATTGAAGCAAAATGTTGAACTTAAGCATTGAACCAAAATGTTAAACTTAAGTGTTGAACCAAAATGTTGAACTTAAGCATTGAACCAAATGATTGAACCAATTCACTGAACCAGTTCAATGGTTCAACAAAGCGCATCGAGCCCATTAAACTTTGGGATTAAACTTTTTGATTGAACTAGAAGCCACTTTAAACTGATGCTGCTTGAACTAAGTGGTTGAACCAATGTCATTGAACCACCCTTTAAATCAGTTTAATGGTTCAAAACTGCATGTCGACGAACCTACAGACTGCACCTTAACTAATTAAACTGAAGCATTAAACCAACACATTAAACTTTGCTGATGAACTAGTTTAATGGTTCAATGCTGCACACTGAGCCTATTAAACCAAGCTGACAAACTTGTTGATGTGTTAAACTTGAGTAATGAAACAAAGTGATTGAGCCAGATGTTAAACTTAAGCGTTGAACCAAAACATTGAACTTAAGCATTGAACCAAAACATTAAACTTAAGTGTTGAACCAAACGATTTAACTAATTCACTGAACTAGTTTAATGGTTTAAGGAAGTGTACAGATCCCATTAAACTTTGTCATTGAACCATCTGATTGAATTGGAAGCCACTTTGAACTGATGTTGCTTGAACTAAGTGGTTGAACCAATGCCATTGAACTACCCTTTGAACTAGTTCAATGGTTCAAAGCTATGCACTAATGAACCTACAGACTGCACTTGAACTAATTAAACTAAAGCATTGAACCAATGCATTAAACTTTGCTGATGAATTGATTCAACGATTCAATGCTGTGCGCTGAGCCCGTTGAACCAAGCCAATGAACTTGTCACTGCATTAAGCTTGAGTGATGAAACAAAGTGATTGAACTAATTGTTAAACCAAAGCATTGAATTGGTTCAATGGTTCAACCATTCCAACTTTTCTTATGATTTTCTTCAAACCAGAGCCTAAATAAGCCTTATTAAACCCGAGAACTCTCTGAACTAATCCTTCATGTGCCAAAGGACTAACCTGTTAAGTCCATAGAAATCTAAAACCTATAGAGTCCATAAAAATCTAAAACCTATAGAGTCTGTAGAAATCCAAAACCTATAGAGTCCATAGATTTAGACCTATAGAGTCCATAGATTTAGACCTACAGAGTCCATAGAAATGAATGGATTCATGCAAAATTAGAGAATGAAATATCCTTGAACAATAGGGACAGAAGGGGACTGATTTTGTTGGCTTGTTGGGCAAAAAATGGTCAATAGTTAGTGTTAGGGTTTAGCTATTTAGGTGGTTAAAACTTGACTATCAGTGGTTGAGCCTAATCATCAATAGTTAAGGTGACTATCAGAGGCTGATAGGTCAAAGGTTAAGTTCGTCAAAGTCAATTAGCTTGTCTTAATTTTATGATCAAAAGGTTGTGAAGTGGTCCTTAAGGGCTCCTGAGGTGGTCTAAGGTTTAGTTTGACATCTAGAACTATGGTGTGTATTTTTATAGTGTCTACATTTTCCC
Source organism: Torreya grandis (assembly GCA_037957365.1). NCBI lineage: Eukaryota > Viridiplantae > Streptophyta > Pinopsida > Cupressales > Taxaceae > Torreya > Torreya grandis. The sequence continues at coordinate 2,714,971 of JARHVA010000928.1, forward strand.
TCTTTTTGTTATACAATTTGTATCAACAAGCTAAAAAATAAAAATGGAAGGTTGGTTTAAGGTTTGATTACCTCAAGTATGGGAGGAGGTGGTCCCCTTCAAACTAGGATTTGATGAGGTAAAATAGAATCAGATATAGGTTTGATGAGTGTGTAAGTTGGTGACAAAGTTGGTGATAGGTTGGGCACTTAAGCACAAACATGTGTACAAAGTATGACTAAGTGTAATAATAAAGATCATGTATTAACTAGGTTACCATGGTTGTTAAAAATAAGGTTAGCACTAGAATTATAAGTGACAAGTGGACCATGAGATAGTATTTAGGTGTGGTGGTTGGGTTACACTTGTAAATGCAAGTATCCTAATCAAGGTTAATGCTTTCATAGGTATTCAAGGTAGAAAGTGATCTCAATAAGGCATAATTGGTTTATTGTGTGCAAAAGGTAGTACAAGTTCAAATTTATTCAAGATGGTAATTTAGTCAGTGCAGTTAAAAAAGACCAAAGTAAGGTCAAAGCAAAACATATGAAATTTGAGATAGAATGAACCATGATGAGGTTAGTATCATTGGCTGTGGTTTTTGGAGAATATTATCTCCAATGTGTTGGTAATGGATTTATTTTGTGATGAAAATGTGTTTGGAAAATTTTGGGTGGTAGGGAAAAATCCCAAAAATGTTGATCATCAATGCTCAAGGTTGATAATCAGTGGTTAAAGTGATAATCAATGGTCATACATTATCCCTAAAAGGGCAAAGATAAAAATATCCTCTGAGGGTTTAGTTAGTCATTTTCAATTTAAACCCTTGATGACTACTCTATGACTTTGAGTGAGAAATTCCAATGATGGTTTGGTAGTGTTGTTTGAGAGATTGAGTGAGGTATTTTTTAAGTATAGACTGAGTGATCAAGGATATAAAAGGGATGAGGGAGAGAATGAGGTTAGGTGGTGGTTCTTAGGGTACCTCTATGATGATGATAGAGAAATGAGGTAGGGTTTTTCATTGATTTGGTAGATTGAGACTTGAATTCATTTATTTTTATTATTATTTATTTGATTGTGGGTATGGCTAAACTAGGGCTAGATTTAGGGTTTTGTTTTGTTTGTGGTTGGGTGAGAATAAAGTATGAATGGGATAAGTGAGTGGGTACTTTATATTCTGATGGGTATGTATAGGTTTTGGTAGTATTTTTTTATATTAAGAGAGGGTTAAGCTAAGCCCTAGGGCTTGAAGATCATTGGTGGTCACTACATAGTGACCATTGATAGTCACTATTAACTAGTGATAATCGATAGGTGACCACCCAATAATCATTATGTTGACCATCGATGGTCAACTATCTTACCATCAATGGTCAATGGGTGATCAGTGATGGTTCTAAAAGGAACCATCATCGATCAACTTATGATTGTTGGTGGTTGGGAAAGTTGAAAGTAAGGGTAAAGGTATGGGGTAAAAGGTAGAATGAATGTGTGTGTAGGTAGGGTGTTATATTAGTAGTAAAGGGTATTAAATATTGAGAAAAAAAGTTAAAGGGTAAAGGTTTAGGGTAAAATTAAGGTGTAGGAGGGTAGGCTCTAAGAGGTAGTGGTGTTATAGGGGCTTACATTTGTTATGACACATTATACTTTTGATGTAGTTTATGATTTTGATACTGGCCTACAAGCTAATGCAGTGAGGTGTATACATATTTTGAGAGATATGTACTTATTTGTATATATAATCATCATGTTGATTATGAGCTCATGATATATAGATATGATCATTATATATGGTTTGTCATTAATTGTTACAATGTTCATGTTGCTTATTTATGATTTGATATGGTGGTTGATGTGGACACACCTAAATAGGCATGTGATGTGATGGATACTTAATTTATACAAATTACATAATTTTGACATTTTATGGATGTTGTTTATGATATGATTATGTTTATGCATTGTCAGACATGGATATGATGTTATATGATTATTTTTATGGTTATGGTTTATGGATCATAGTTATATAGATGTGATAAATGATAAGATGATGATGATGATGTCTATGATATGGTTATGTGATGATGATGTTTATTATTAGATGTTGTGATGATTATGGTCATGATAAAATTTAATGAGTATATGATTCCTCATATAGTTTAGACATGTGGTGGATATGTGTGAATGACTCATTTATTTTTTATGTATGATTAAATAATGGTAGATATGATAGATGGTTTAGTTGATGTGATTTATCACTAGATGATGTTTTTTGTAGGAGATATTTAAGTCACTAAAATGTTCTTATGGCTAAAAAATTTAAATGAATAAGGTGAAAACACATAGTTAAATGCATTTATTTTGATGAAGGTGTTGTAATCTTAAAAACATAGAGTAGGTTGGATAATGAAACTAAATGTGAGAAAAGAAAGAGAAGACAATCATAAGACAAACATCTTAATGTATGTATCAACTAGTATGAGATAATAAGAAGAAGGTATGATGATTCTTCTTTGATAAGGACTAAAACAAATTGAAGTTAGATTGATTGATGAACATAAACCCTTCGAATGCTATGTATTAGCATTTTTTAGTTGTTTAAAAAGGTGTCTTGATCACATAATGTCAAGTAGGCTCAAAATACCACATTTATAGAGTGTGTAAAAGGGGAGCCAGATGAAAATTAAACCTTCTTAGGAGACTATCTTGCCTCTTATATATGTCACCAAAGAGCTAGTATAAACAAGTCTATTTATATAAGGTGTAGACAGATCGATGTGGGAAGTCTGCTTATGAAAACTGATTATAGCTTCTAAAATTATTATTTCTTTTTCTAATTTTGATAATGGGTCTCTTGATATTTTTATATTGCTTGGAGGGATGGGGGAAGTTGATCAATGTGGGAAGCTTCCAAGAAATTTCTACATTTTGAAAAATACTTTACTCAATCATCCTTTAAGGTAGTGGTCTAAGTTTGGGAGATTTGTTTAAGGATTTTGATATCTATCCTTAAAGGGAGAAGTCTACCTTATATTGAGAAATTTTGATATATTTTTGGTAGATATCCTTTAAGGGAGCAGTCTGTGAATGCTAGAAGTGACCCATATGATCTTTTTATTTTTTTATTTTTTTAACTTTTGATGTCATGGGATTGCTTATTTAGGATTAAAGGTTCACCTTTTATGGAGGTAAAACTAAAAAATATGTAATGAAATTACTTCAACAATAAAGTAGAATAACAAAAATATATCTAAATATGACTAAAATATATCATAATATATGATGATAGACAAGCCACTTTGAGGGGGCAACCTCCACAAGCTTCAATAAGAGCAAAATTCACAATATGATGATAATAAATTACCCTCTACCTCCTATATATAGTCTATCTAGGCCATGGTTACTCCATAGGCTGACCTACTAACCAAATGAATGCATAGTGAAATGTGATATAGTATCAAAGAGGGATAAGTAAGCCATAAGTCAGTTATTCATATCCTCATACATGTGATAGGTTAGGGCCATAGCATGCCCTTCCCATTCAAACCAATGTTGTCCTCAACGTTGAACAACTTTTGATGTTGTTGTAGAAAATCTTCACCTTCCCAAGTTGCATCTTCACTGCTCAGGTTATTCCACTTGATCAAATATTCCCTAATATCTCTAGTTATCAACCTCTTAGTACGAGTTTGGAGGATCTTCTCTGGTTCCAAAATGACTCATCCTTATTAATCTAGTTCTGGGAGTTCTATCTAGGCTGAAACTGTCTATCCAATGACCTTCTTCAAATGTGAAACATGAAATACTAGGTGTATGCGAGATGAATGAGGTAACTTAAGCTTATAAGCCACACTTCCAATTTTCTATAGAACCTGATAAGGGACATAATACTTAGGAGCAAGTTTGTTGTCCTTTTTCTATTGCTTCAAGGACATCTGCTTATAAGGCTGCAAACAAACAAATACCCAGTCACCCACCTTAAAATTTCTCTCACTACAGTATTGATCTACTTGTTGCTTCATCCTATTTTGTGCCAAGGCCAAATTATCTCTCAAACTAGCCAAAACCTCTTGTTGATGATGAATGTACTCCACATTTTGAACCTTGGTTTGCACCTTTAATGAAGAAGTGATCGAAGGTAGATGGTAACCATATAGTGCTAGAAATGGAGACATTTTAGAAGAGGTATGGAAAGATGTGTTATACCACCATTATACAAGTGGTATCCATTTAACCCAATGTTCCTATTTATTTGATACAAAAAAATGGAGATACCCCTCTAAACATTTGTTAACCACTTTCGTTTGTCCATCAGATTGGGGGTGGTAAGATGAGCTATGAGCTAGTTGAGTACCCAAATAGGAAAATAGTTTAGTCCAAAAATTACAAGTGAAAATAGGATCATGATCACTTATAATTATTTTGGGGCTTCCATGTAATTTGAGAAATGCTTCCAAAAAAATAGATGCTACTGCACTTGCTAAAAATGGGTGTGAGAGAGCATACAAATGGGCATATTTTGTAAGCCTATCCATAATGACCAAGACAAAATTCTTACCTTCAGAACAAGGCAACCCTGTGATGAAATCCATGGAAACCTCCTCCCACCTTTGACTAGGAATTGCTAATGGTTGTAACAGACCTGGGGTCTTAATTGTCTTACCTTTATTCTGTTGGCATATCAAGCATTTTGCCACAAAATTTTGTACATCTCCCTTGAGTCCTTCCCAAAATAATTCTTTCTTAATTTTGTGATATGTTTTCAAGAACCTTGAGTGTCCCCCAATTGGAGATGCATGCAACTCTGCAATAATCTTATGCTTAAGCTCAGAATTTTTGCACAAGTATAACCTACCCTTATACCATAGGACATTACCTTTCCATTAAAATTTGTTAGAGGCTAAAGTACCTTGATGGAGATTTTGAATCAGAACCTATGTATCCTTGTCTTGCTCCCATTCTAATCTGGCTTCATCCACCCAATCTGCTTGCAATATGGATATTACACAAAGTAATGCTTCTGTGGATGTATCTCATTTGGATAGTGCATCTACTACTACATTATCTTTACCCTTATTATAGATGATTTCAAAATCAGAACCCAAAATTTTGGTTACCCAATTTTGTTGTTCCTTAGATGATAATCTTTGCTCCAAAAAGTATTTGAGACTATCATGATCAGTTTTCACCTTAAAGTGTCTACCCACCAGATAGGGCCTCCATTGTTTAATTGCATGAAGAATAGTTATCATTTCTTTCTCATAAATAGGTTTTTGTGTATTCTTACCTTTGAATTGATGACTCTCAAATGTAATGGGTCTTCCTTCCTAAATTAGTACCACTCCCAACCCAGATCCATAAGCATTACATTCAACAGTGAATGTCTTTGAGAAGTCTAGAGTAACCAAAACTAGAGGGGTGCACATAGCTACTTTTAGTTTCTCAAATGCTTTTATGGTGAAATAATTCCAATGGAAGGCATCCTTCTTTAGCAATGCAGTGAGTGGAGCTACTATGCTGCCATAACCTTTCACAAATCTTCAATAGTAACCTATTAGTCCTAGGAACCCTTTGCGGTTTTTAAGAGTTTTTGGCATGGGCCATTCCATCATAGCTTTGATCTTTAGGGGATCAACTTTGACACCTTCATGGGAAACAATGTGACCTAGGTACTCTACCTCTTGTACTCTAAAAGCAAATTTGGATGGCTTCACATAAATCTGATGCTTCTCTAAAACTATCAACACATATTTCACATGTTACAGATGTTTTCCCCATGTCTAACTATAAATCAATATGTCATCAAAGAAAACTAACACAAAATTCCTTTAAAAATGCCTAAAAATAGTGTTCATCAAGCTCTGAAAAGTAGATGGTGCCTTTGTAAGACCAAAGGGCATTACCAAAAACTCATAATGGCCCTCATGCATTCTAAAAGTAGTTTAGTGAACATCTTCATCCTTGATTCTAATTTGATGGTACCCTGATTGAAGGTCTAATTTTGTGAAATAATTAACACCATACAACTCATCAATTACTAGAATAGGAAACTTATCTTTGATGGTGTACTTGTTGAGTTCTCTATAATCTAGGCACATCCTCCATGTGTCATCCTTTTTTTGCACCATGACCACTAGTGATGAATATGCACTTTGGCTATGCCTGATGATCCTTGCCTTTAGCATCTCATGGATCATTTTTTCAATTTCACTCTTTTGTGCATATGGATATCTATATGGTCTAATATTTGGTGGTTGACTCCCTAGAAGTAGTTGAATGGCATGATCATGTTTTCTTATTAGTGGTAGTCCTTTTGGCATGGCCCCAAAAATAGATGGGTGGTCATCAAGAATCATCTGTAGATCAAGATGTGTAGATGCTTGTGTGGGTTGAACTTCTATGGAACATAATCATGCAATAAATCCCTCTACCCCCTTTTTTAGTATCTTGGTCATCTGATGTGAACTAACCAATTGTGGAGATTTTGCCTATAATCCACGTAGTTCAATTTTCCTACCTTCAGAATGAAAGCACATGAATAGTTCCTAGAAGTTCATCTCAAAGGTACCCAAGGTTGTGAACCATTGGACTCCTAAAACAATGTCTATGTTACCCATGGGAATAATAAACATAAGAGAATCAAGATTGTACTCACCCATATCAAGCTTAATACTATGGCATTTGCCTGAACAATTAATTATGCCACCATCTGCAATCATGACTTGAAATTCTAGTGCTGGGTAGATGAAATATTCAATCAAGTGGTCAACTTATTTGATGAAGTTATGTGTGCTCCCTGAATCAATCAACACTATCACCTTTTATTTCTTGAGGAAACCCACCACCTTAAGAGTTTGTGGAGTGCTAATACCTACAAGTACATGACAAGAGATTGTAGGTTGGGAATTTTTAGGTACCTCCTCTATCTCTTCCTCATCATCATTGGAGGCATCATCTTCTTCTTCATCTTCATTGGATCCCTCAATGTAGAATAAATTCTTCTTAGCACATCTATGTCCTTTGCTCCACTTGCTGTCACAACTGAAACATAATCCTTTTGCATGCTTCTCTTCAATTTGTTGTGGGGTCAATCTGGTAGGTGGAGGAAATGTTGGTGTTGATATGCTATGATCTTTGAAGTGAGTGAATGGTTGCTTCTTATTGGCTATGAATTTTTCCTTAGCTCTTCATGCCATGATAATAGAATCAAAAATCTTAAGTGGATTAAACATGTGTACCTCATGTTGAATGTGGTCCTTGAGTCCACCCAAAAATAGGTCATTCAAGTTCTCCTTAGAAATTGTATCCACCCATAAAGATAGGTTTTGAAAATGATGAATATAATCCTTGACAAAGCCAGTCTATTGCAATTTTGATAGTTGGCTGAAGTAGATCTCTGTCACACTATTGCCATAGTGTAATTGCAACTCCTCTGTAAAAAATGACCAAGTGACATTGAGAGTCATCTTTTTCTTTTAAGCACACAACCATCGATACCAAATGAATTGATCAGATTCAAGATACAAGGATTCCATGGTAACCTTTTGTCCACCTGGGATCTAATATAAATCAAAAAAATTCTCCATTTGGTTGATCCAATTGAGTGGATCTTTTCCATCAAATTTGTGCATATCCACCTTTGGTAACAAGTTCCTCTATGGCACTATAGTTAGATTCAAAGTAGATTGGTTGGGAGAACCACCCTAATGGGGTTGTGTAATAGTGTTAGCTAGATGATTTGATTGATTATTTTTCAAATTCGATATGATAACTACCAAACTATCTTGTATGGATTTCATATTAGATTGTATGCCTTGCACGTCACTCTGAATGCCTTGTACACTATAGTCAAGTTGGCTCACGTTATGATTTATGTTAGAGAACCTTGGTATAAAGGGTCTAGTACATCCCCCTTATAAATCCACCTCTTCCTTATTAGGAGTTTTACTTAGAGTTTTAGCACCCTTTCCTCAGCCCTGAGTTTGTGGACTTGTCATAAAAGGGCTTTATGATGTCGACCCCGATTAGCACTTTTTGACCCAACTTTGACCAAGTGATTTTGGAAATATGTCAAACTCAAATCAAAATATACAAAGAACATATCATAGCCAAATTTTTCTAAAATTTCCAAAAATGTAAATAACTCTGAAAAAATCTTTGAATTACGCATTATAGAGCAATTTTATGAAAATTATTAAAATAGATATAACTTTTGTAAAATAGATCCAAATAATCTGAAATCTTAATGGAAGCTTAATTTAATTATTTCTCACCTCTATTAAAACAATTGTAGATAATTTCTCAATTGTTTTTAAGATATAGACAAATTTAAAAAAATAGTTTTTCACCCACAAGATTGCCCAAATCACAGCTCTGATACCACTTGTAATGAAATTCCTTCAACAATAAAGTAAAATAGCAAAAATATATCCAAATATGACTAAAATATATCAAAATATATGATAATAGACAAATCACTTCGAGGGGGCAACCTCCATAAGCTTCAATAAGAGCAGAATTCACAATATGATGATAAACAATTACCCTCTACCTCCTATATATAGTCTATCTAGGCCATGGTTACTCCATAGGCCAACCTAATAAGCAAATGAATGCATAGATAAATGTGAAATAGCATCAAATAGGGATAAGTAAGCCACAATTCAGATATCCCTATCCTCATACATGTGATAGGTTAGGGCCGTAGCAGAATAAGAAGGTTGATGAGGTGTAAAATAGTTTTAAGTGATAATGACCATGGGAATCCCTTTATAAAAGAGGTGGAAAGTACCATGAGAATCATGCCATAGGTAGAGCTATGGTACCCATTATTAAAAATTAGGATATGATTGTGATAGATAATCACATGATTCAGTTTTAATCAATTGTCTCTAAAATAAGAAGATGAATGTGGTTTGAAAAAAAGGGATGAGCTTAAGTTAGACAAAAAAATTGAGTTTGATTAATTTTAACAAAAGAAATGATTTAGATGCAAAGCATTTATGGACTCAAGTTCTAGTTTCTATTTAAGAGAGGATAAATGGTAATCTCCTGATCCATACTTATGCATTATGATATAAGGTCCAAGCCAATTAAAAGAAAACTTGACCTACTTAATTTTCTCTATATTGGTGACATGTTGATTTTACTTCAAGATGAGACCTCTAATGTTGAATTCTCACATAAGCATGTTTGACTTGTTCTTGATAGAAATGAAGATGAGTAAGCATATATAAACAACGTTCATCAAGTAGCTCAAGTTTAGGTAAAATTTCTTGATGATGATCATTTTAAAAAATGAGATCTTGCAAAGATATGTGAAGAGAGGTAATTTGGACTTTGAGAGGCAAGATAGCCTCAACTCCAAACACAATAAATAAAGGGTTATCACCTGTAGGGTTTTAAATGCTAATACGATATGCCCATAAGGCAAAGGGGATGTGTAAATGTTGATCTTGACCAAATGTATTAACCACTTTAGTTAGCATGTTGTTGAGAGTTTTGTTAGAGGATTTTGCCTATCTATTTGCTTTTAGATGATATGGTGATGAGAAACTTAACCTAATACCTAATGTCTCACAAAGACCTTGAAATTGTTTGTTTTTGAAAGATTTGCCATTATTGGTGATAATTTTATGAGGAACACTAAAAGGATAAATAATGTGATAGATGATAAAGTTGACAATATTTTTAGCTTTGGTTGAGATAAGAGGAATAACCTCTACCCATTTGGTGAAATATTTAGTTGTAATGATGATAAAATGATGTCTTTATGAAGAATGGGGGTTAATTTCACCAAAAAGATCCAAACCCCATTATGAGAAGGGCTAGAAATCTTTGGATACCTGAAGCCTATGTCTATGTGCATGATGTAAATTAGCATGTTGACATTTAGTGATAGTTAGAATAATCATTATCATAATAATCTTGGTTAAGGGTGAGCCAATAATAGCCAAGGAAAATGATTCATTTAGTGATAGACTACTTAAGTTTCCCCCACATATCCCATCATGCATTTCCTTGATAGCATGAGAGGATTCATTACTACATAGGCAACAAAAGAGGAGACCATCAAAGCTATGTTTATAAATAATTACCCCAATATGGGATAATGTGAGGTACTCTTAATAAATGCTCTTAGAGCATTCTTGGAAAGACTAGGAAGAATGATGGTAAGGTTGAGATAGTCAAAGGTCTATTGATACCAAAGGTCAAGTTAGGTCTCCTCCATATTGAATATGGTGGGAGAGTCTAATTTTAAATAAGAGAGTTGGGTAAGTTGATGGATAATGATAAATATCTTAGAGTTAGAGGGTAAATATGGTATTTAGGAAGCAAGGGAAACCATCATATCGGTAAACTTGTTCATAAATTATGGAGTGGTTTGGATATGGTAGTGTTTAAATGATGCTAAAAGTATGTTAGATAATTATCTGTACTATTGGAAAACATCATTATTACATTGATAAGAGCCATTGATTTCATTGACCACAAGTTGAGAGTCACTAAAAATGTTGATCATTTTGAATCCCAAGGTTAACATAGTTTAGAGGACTATAAATAGGGATTTGTACTTAGCCATATTGTTGGTACATTCAAAATATAGCTTGAAGGATAAAGGAAGAGGTTAATTATGAATGGGGATAAGGATGATGTTGGCTTGACCACCACATTGACACTTTGATCCATCTAAGAACATTGTCACTTGATAGGTGAAGTCTACTTAAGAGAGAGTTGTGATAGACTCATCTAGAAACTCAAGAGGAGGAGGCTAGTTGTCTACTAATGGTGCCTTGGCTAACTGGTTGGTAATGAATTATCCTTTAATTGACTTATACTAAATGAAATAAAGCTCAAAATTAGATAAAAACGTGAAACACTTGGCCATACATTGGTTTTGGTATGGCTTGGAGTGCATATACTTGAGTGGGTCAGTATTGGTTATAACATAGGTCTTGTGGTTGAGAAGGTAGTGGCAAAGTTTGGTAGCCATGAAGACCAAGGCTAAGTAAAGTTTATCATTATGGGTGTATCGAGTCTTGTACTTAGAAGTGTATAAATAATGTAGTAGATGACTTGCTTTTTATGTTGCTCATCCTGATGAGCTAGCATTACCCCTAAAAAGTGGTTAGTGGTGGAGATATAAAGTTAAAAAGGTTGATGTTCCTTGGGAGGAATGGGGATGGGTGGGATATAAGGTAGTATTTAAGTGAATAAAAGGACTCTTTGTAGTTTTTGTTACATTTAAAAGATACATCCTTCTTCAGAAGGTTGTGCAAAGGTTGGCATCAATCTAAGAGCTGAGAAATAAAGTGATGAATAGATTAGAGCTTCCCCTACAAGTTGTGGAGTTTTTTGAGGTGCGTAGGAGGAGGCATGTCTAAGATTCCTTTGATTTTAGTAGGATCAACTTTGATTCCTTAAAGGGAGATGATAAATCCAAGGAGATTTCCTAATAAGACCTTGAAGATACACTTCTTGGGATTAAGACAGACATGGTAATGGATGAGTCACTCAAAGACAATCTTAAGAATGGTCAAATGATATTTATGACATTTGGATTTCCCGAGAAGGTCATTGACATAGTCTTCTATGATTTTATGAATAAGGTCATGGAATATGTAGGTCATACATGTTAGTAGGTTGTACCAATATTATCTAGTCCAAAGGGCATGACCCTATAGCATAAACTACCCCATGGGGTGATAAAGGTAGTTTTGTGTTGATCTTCAGGGGAAATTAAGATATTATTATAATGAAAGAATCCATCCATAAGAGATAACATCTCATGGTTGACTATAAGATCAATAATTTAGTTAATGCTTGGCAAAGAAAAGTCATCCTTAGGGAAAGCAAGGTTAAGGTCACAAAAGTTGACACAAATGTGTAGTCCCCTTTAGGATTTGGTGATAGGTATGACATTCAAGACCTATTAGGGATAATCAATGGGTTGAATGAATTTGATGGATAGGAGACGTTAAAGTTCTTTGATGAGAAGGGCTATGTGAGGGTGCATTTATCTAAGTTTTTGCTTAACAAGTTTAGCATCATGGTTAGTCACTATGTTTTGGGTAGCAATAGAGGGGTTGATTCTTATCATGTCATTATAAAACTAAGAAAATTCTATGATGTGGTATTTCAAGGAGGGTGAGTCCTAAATCTCCTCAAGATTTAGAGATTGGCCAAGATAGGTGAGAATGGAATCATCATCCTATAACCAAATAGTATTGATGGGTATGAGAGTCATCTATTACTATCTTAACGTGAGTTAGAGGAATGGTTACTATTACCCCATCCTTTTAATAAGACAAGGGTTTGAGGCTGATCATGTTGATGGAAAAAAAATTAGGGGGGGATGATGTCAGAATCCTTAGCTGTTAATGGTGGAGTGGATGGTGAGGATGGGATTTCCTCATCAATGATGGTAATGGGAGGTTGGTTGGTTTGTTGTTTACATGGAATGAAATTGAGGCCATAATTTTCATGAGGTTTTGGGGTCTTGATTGGAATTAACTTGTGCAACCCATGCTCATATTGGCCTAGACCAAATCCATTACAAGTATACCTCTAAAAGTATGTCTTAAGAAACTCTAGTTTATCTAGATAGGAGAAACTAGAGGTGAATGGTCGATATGAGAAAAGGATGGCAAAAGAGTGAAGGGTTTATCAATTCCCCCATAGATGAAATTGGTTTGACAAGTTGAGGGCATAAAAAACAATGGCTCCAATATTGGGGTCATAACCAGGTTGTTAGCCTAGATTCCTATATTCTTGAGTAGGAAAAGTCTTTAGTGTCAAAAGGTGATACTCCCCCAATAAAAGGCACTATAAGGTTGATTCCAAAGGTTCCATTATGTGGATTTGGGTGGGAGGTATGGAATAATTAGTGGATGCTTCATTGGTAGAATAAGATGGGGTTCCATCTTTTACTAATGAAGGCTTGTTGGATGGAGGAAGGAGAACACCATTAGGTCAGTATGTCATGTTACATGATGTAAAAGGACCCAGGTTAGATTAGATGGTAACAACTTGATCTTCATGTTCAAATTTGATGCATCAATGTAATTTGGATGGCATATAACCCATGAAATATATCTACAGGCATTCCAATAAAATGTTGTATTAGAGCTCACCTTCTACTATGTATAAGATCTTAGGAAGAATGTGGGTCCTAGGATAATGTGAAGGACAATAGTTCCTAAGGTTGTGTCTATGGTATTATTGAATGACCAAACCACTATTTAGTTTTTAGACATAATGTTCTCAGGTAATTTGAGTTGGTTGTATGCATGGGAGGAGATAATATTGATGCTAGATCCCATATCAATTATAAACCTCTTGATGTGGGTTTGGTTGATATATGAAGTAATGAAGAGGGGATGATCTAGGTCATTTGGATGGATGGAGGGTATTTCTAAATCCTTTAAGGTAACAAGATTGAAAATTTGAAGAGATCTGATAAATGTTGCTATAGGTTGTGGGTCTTTTGGTTAGACCTCTATGGATTGCATAGCCTCTATTATCACATGGTAGTGATGGGTTAAGGCATTGATTAATCCATACAAACTCATTTTCATCGGTGTTTGGCAAAACTATTTTAAAACTACTCATTGGATTAATTTAGATGGGTTGGAGTGAGAGGGACCTAAGATGGACACCTTGGGTTTGGTTGAAGCTAAAGGTGATTATTGTTGGTTGGGTGATTGGGTGGTAGAAAAGGGATATTTCCATAGAATTGACACCTTTGCCTTTCCCTTATTCTTCAGTTGAGCTTATGATCATGTGACCACATGGATGGTATGGATTTGGGAAATATTTGGGATAGAGGGTTTCTTTAGTTCTGCTTCACTCTAAGAAGAGAGTGGGGGAGTAGGTAAGTTTTGGTTGGTAGCTCTTGGTTTTTGGGTCAATGGTAGGCCTGTAGGGGATTCATCTAAAAATAAGTCATCCTCATGATATAGATAATGGGATAATACTTGGAAATATTTAAAATTATTAGTATCATGCCCAAGTATCATATGGTATGATTATACTAATTTGTCATTATATAAAGATGGTTTAGGACTGTGTGGGTCAAATGGTCTGATAGGTAGCAAGGTTAATCAAGATGTTTGTAATAACCTATACAAGATGGTTAATTAAGACTAAACTAAAGTTAGTAAATGAATGGATGTCTTAGGTTTAGTAGTTGAGGTGGAAGCCCTTTTAGGAGTGGGTTTTATGGTCAGAGATTTGGGTGAAGTAGCATTCTTGGTGGATGGTTTTGGTATTGATTGCTTGGAGGTAAAAGGTGTTAGGGTAGATGATTGAGAAGTAGGTAGTTTGGTTATAGAAGGTTTGGTGAAAATAAATGAGGATGAAAGTAAGAGTGATGGTGCAACTAATAGTGGTGGTTGGATTTGGGCCTTATTTGGGATGGTTGGTTTCCTTACTAGGGTAGAAGGGGGAGGTCCCAAAATATAAATCAAAGTGAAAAGGAGACATATTTTTAGTTTGTGGAATATTAGGTATTTTTACATTTTTTTGGCTTGGTTTTGGGTTTATTTGATAGGTTTTGTGAAGTTAAGTCCAATTTAAATAGGGGTAAGTAAGGTTCTATATAGGGAGTATGCCAAGGGTTTTGGTGGGCTGTGTTAGAATGGTAGAAGGCAGTTTGATTATTTTAGGTAGAGTCAATTCAAATAGTTTTGTTATGGTTTGATTGGTAGAGGATTAAAAAGGTTTGGTTGGGGTGATGGTGGGTTCAATAGTGTAAATTTAAGGTAGGGATGAGAGTGGCATGGTTGGAGGCTCTTGCTTGGTTGGGTAAAGAAACCTGAGATGGTGCAAAAATGTGGCATGATCTGCATTAGGTTGAGATAAGTACTTTAAATTTTGAACCAGCCTAAAGAAGTGTTTATAGATGGGTTTGATCCCTTTTATTTAGAGCTAAAAGGTCAAATCCATGGGTGGAGAGAGAGAAGTGGTTACCCCATCCTTTTCCTCAATCAAAGGCTCCAAAGTTTGGGAAGATGGGTCTCCTATGGGAGAGGTAGGTAGGTTGACCCCTTCCTTAGGGATGATTTCTAAAGAAAGAGTGGATTTATATATGATGGAGGATAAGGTGATGGTGTTAATGACTGCCTTCTTTAGTATGCCTTCCAAAGGAGAGGTTGGTAGCTTAAATACCTCAATGGGTGGAGAAAATGGAGGGGTTGTTTCCTTGTTTTCATTTTTTAAAGGAATGGTGGGTGACTCCACTACCTCAATAAGTGGAGAAGGGGGAGTGGTTGTTTCCTTAGTCTTGTTTTCTAAAAGAGTGGAGAGTGACTCCACTACCTCAATATATAGAAGGTTAGGAAAGGTGGTTTTGTCAATGGTTTCCTTAGTAATGAGTTGACTAAGGACTACATTAACAATATGAACTTCATGGTGGTAAGAGGGTTTTTCTCTACTGGTTTCATCATTTTTAGAATGGGAATGGTTAATAAATGGCTATCTAAAGATGACAAGTGATTGATTTTGGGGTGCATTGGGGTTATCCAACATAAGTTCCACCCTTGTTAATAATATTTTGGATGAAATTATTGAAGGTATTGCACCTACTAACTTCATGTCTAATGACATGGTAGAAGGTACATAATTCACTCTCCTTATACCAACTAAGTACAAGATGAGAGTAATTGAATTATTTTGAAGGTTTGATCAATGGGATTTATATGATATTTGATTTCAAAAACTTCTCTAAGACTGAAGAATGTGATTCCCCTAGCAAATTAAATTACTTTTGGTTGTTGTAGTTTAGGTTTCTAGTGTTTTGATTAGAGGAATTGGAAGAGTTAGATTGGTTAATAACCAATTGAAAAGTGGTTTTAGGTTATGGTTCCCTTATTTTTGGAGTTAGCGTTGGTTTGATTGTTATATTTAGAGGGAGCCTCATTTGATTTGAATGTGGAATTCTTATTTCTCAATTTCAACTTCCCCTCATGACTGGCTCTATTCTCTAATTTCTGTGCCATGGTGAAAGCCTCATCAAAGGTCCTGAGAGTATGAACCCACAAAGTGGAGGAAATGTGTTTGGCACAAGCCTGCACAAAGAGTTCAATTAGATTGTGTTGGGACAAAGAGAAAGAGAGTTGACTTATCAAGATTTTACAATGAGATATGAATTTCTCTATAGACTCATCATCAAATTAATAAATTAAGTAGATATCAGTGATGGAATCTTTCTTAGAGATTTTTATGTTTATGGAAAAGTTATCTAAGAATTTTGAGCTAGTTGGGCAAAAGAAAAGAGGGAGTGATTTATAATAACACTATACCAATCTAGTGTTGGACTTGACAAAGACATGGGAAAGGTACAGAGAAGGAGAGAATCCTCATAGGTGATCAAATAATAATAATGCCTAAATGATCTTAGATGTTGTTGAGGGTCTTCCTTGCTCTAAAATTTTTGAAAATTTTGAAAGTCCCCATTAGGGAGGATAAGGCTGAATAGGGATGGATGGATGAAATGGTTCATTAAATATTTGGGTGTAAGATAAGAGGTTATAGGTGCCTGAGATATATGAATATAAAGTCATCATTTTATCATTAACATTTTTGACAAGGTCATTTTGTGGTTGTGCACCCCCATAGCCATAAGGTAGATTATGTTCAGTTTGGGTAGGTGTAACATATAGATAGTTAGTGGGGGGGGGGGGGGGGGGGGGTTGAGAGGCTACCACATATTTTTATGTGGATATGGGTGGTTGGGATGATGCCACATATGAATATGTGGAGATAGGTGGTTGGGTGGAAGGTATAGGTACATACCCTTGTGGGTTAGGGATGTAACGCTCAAGTTTTTTGTAATGGGTACTTATTGGGGGATTGACATAGGTTAGGTTAGAGGTATGATTGGGTTAGTAGATAGAGGTTAGGTGGTAACTTTAGTACTAATGGGTGGAAGGGTAAAAGGTATGGAAATCACCAAGATCTAAAATGGAGTGGAGGTAGGTGGATTGGGAACAAGAGGAACGGTGGTAACATTAGTAGAAGGTACTCCCATGGTAAGTGGAGTACTGGTGACTAAAGTTTGGGTTGCTCCTATACTAAAAGGGTTTCTAGTAGGGTAAGAAGGTATTTGGGTGTTGCTATGTTGAGTGGGTTGGATTTAGATTGTGGTATCGGTAGGGTTATTAGTATAGGAGGATTCTTGGGTGACTAAAGGTTGGGTGGAGATGGTGGAAATAGAAGTGTCACCCATAACGTGGGATGGTATGGCATAGGGTAGGTCAACAGGTAGAACTAAAGTATGGGTATGGTGAGATATGGTGTTAAGGTAATTTTGGATGGCTATGGGGTTGTTATTCAAAAAGATGTATAAATATACATCACTTTGGGAAAGCATCCAAGGGATACTATGACTTTCAAAAGGATAGGGAGAACTCTGCATTTGAGATGTACTCCATGGATGAGGGAGAAAAGGAAGATGGATGAGTAGGAGGTGGATCTTGAATTTCTTGGTTTCTTAGTTGTTTCATAGCTAAAACCATGTAGATAAGGAAAAGAAGAAGATACAAGCAATCTCACAACTTAAACAAAGAGAAAACAAGAAAAATTCAAGGAAAAAAACACACACTAAAACATGTTAAATCCTAAGGTTTTTTTTTAGTCTTTCTTGTTACTTATGCCTTAAAATTTAAGAATTGTGTGACTCAACTTGGCTTGTAGATCGAGTACTAGAAAAAAAAATATGGTTGGTTTCAGGTTATGTTTAGGATTTCAAAGGATCTATATTAGAAACCAGTACATGGCTTGATATTGGGGCCTACCCCCTCACTTCACACATCATAGTGATAAGGGTGTCAGGTGCTTATCCAAGATATAATAATTGCCATAGATTATATTTATCCAAATAACTAATTTGTTTCTACCCTTGGTGATGACATCTAAGTAGGATATCTAAAAAAGGTGATTGCTAAGTGATGAAATCCCAGTCAGACCTTATGTCAATGTTTTTATACTTGATTAAGTGTAAGTGGTTTAGTTTTGTGTGTTTGATAAGAGTGAAACTATGATTAATTAAGTTATGTGAGCTAAATAAATAATCAAAAAATGGATGCAATCAATTTTAAGCCCAAAATGAAAATTTGATTTTGTTGTATGAGAAAAAAAAAATAAGCACCTAGATGCAACTATGAACCTAATAAAAGACTCAAGGGTCCCATCAAGTGTGATAGAATGTTTCTCATAAATTTTGATTTATTTTCTAAGAATAAAGTTGTAAAACTTGAAAGAAGGGTGAGGTTAGTGAAACCTAGATTTGGTTTGCACTCTATGATCTAGATGGTTGTAGATACTCCTCTTTGGCTTGGGAGGAATGACCTATAGATAAGAAAGCACTAAATAAATGGTTGATTAGTTAGATAGTAGGGTGGATTGCCTAGAAAGATAGATTTAATAAGCACAATATTTTTTGGAGGTTATCAATCCACACTTTTAAATAATCAAGTTTTGAAAATGAAAGATAAATTACTTGCATAAATAATAGAAGATACTGAAATCAAATACATGAAGTGATTAAAAGAGATGAATTAAAATAATTCTAGCAATAAAAAATTGGATATTAATGCTAAATAAATTGGGTATGGTTCATAAAATAGGGTGATGTTCTATGATCAGGTAGAAAGTGTGATATGGTTGGGGTTTGATAGGTGAAAATAGTTTGCTATTGAAATTATCACATAGTGACCATCAGTGGTTGGGTAACATTGTCAATAGTTAGGGTGATCATCAATGATTGGGTAATCATAAATGGTTATAGACAAAACATTGGTGATTAAGGTGACCATTGGTGGTTATTTTGGATTTTAGTCTAGTTCAATACACTAGTTAATGCATTTGTAGAATGGATTTTAGAAGGTATGAGAAAGATAAAATAGAGAAACTAATTATTAAGTTTGATTAAAAAAATTACTTAGCTTTTACCCTGAAGAATGTGGAGATAGTTGGATTAAAAACTTGTTAGTGGAGTATAGATAAATTTTGGTAGAGTAATGGTGTCTTGGCTATGATAGATGAATTACAACACCTTAGATCTCTAACTTGGTTACTAAAAGAATACCTACAAAAGAATTTCTGATATGAGAAGCTCTGATGCTTGATTTCTCCTTGGTACTTGATTTTTCTTGATTTTGGATCCCTTTCACCTCCTCCTCTCTTCTTATAGAAGGAAAGGAGAGGTGAAATAATAGGTTCAACATGAGGATTAATAGGGTGTCTAAAGTTAGTTTTAACAAGAACTAATTTTTTACATGAATCATATAAGCTAAAAAATAAAAAAGAAAGTTGTAGTTAGTGCTAGAGTTTAATTGTTCAAGTAGTTAAAACTTGACCATTAGTGGTTGAGCCTAACCATCGATGGTTAGAGTGACCATCTATGGTCAATAGGTCAAGGGTTAAGTTGGTCAAAGTTAGTTAGCTTGTCTTAGGTTTGTGATCAAAAGGTTGTGAAGTGGTCCCTAGTGGGTCCCAAGGTGGTCTAAGGGTCAGTTTGACATCTAGAACCATGGTGTGTAGTTTTCTAGTGTCTATACCATTCTTAAACATAATGATAATAGTAATCCATGTATTTTACATATTTTTTTAAAATTGAACTAACAAAAATAATTAATCTTTATGTATTTCCTAAGCAAACACATTTTCATAATGTTATATATGCCTTTGAA
The DNA here is from genome assembly GCA_037957365.1 of Torreya grandis. NCBI lineage: Eukaryota > Viridiplantae > Streptophyta > Pinopsida > Cupressales > Taxaceae > Torreya > Torreya grandis. The sequence continues at coordinate 2,734,644 of JARHVA010000928.1, forward strand.
AAACAGGTCATGAATATTTTCTAAAAATAAAAATTAGATAGTTTGAGTGATAAACTTTCATTTTTTATAATTTTCAACTTCATATGGTAGAAATGGGTGCTATGTTTTTATTTATACATAAATGGTGGGATTGCATGATATTTAAAAGATAATTTAAACCTAGATTTCAAGCATAATTCATTAGACAATCTGACAACAATTTTTTTAAAGGAACAAGGAATATATCTACGTTTGATTTATCTTTACTTTTAAAAAAAATCATATATGGAGAAGTTTTGTTGAGAACAACTCTTGAACCCGATGTTAATTTTGAAACATTGAATACATAATGCAAAAGAACTAAAGAGAATTAAATCACAAGGGAAAAAATTATGGACTATTTGACATCAATAATTATATAAGACATAGGTGTTGTGGGGTGTATAATACATCCAAATTTTTTAAAAATATTAATTTCCATAAAACACATTTTGATCAGATTTGTGAAGAATTCAAAGATGAAAAGAGAAGACTAGAAATTAAAAAATATTCAAATGGTGAAAGGGAGTTAGAGAAAATTAGAAGATGAATCAATGATGTTAAAGGAAGTTAGGGACTTTTTGGAAATGTATTTATAAAATTTTAGAAATAATAATCAATAAGGGGATAAGGACCCTTATGAGTTCATATGTCAATGTTATTTTCATCTTCAATTAAGTGTAACATTGATAGGACTAAAAGAACATCTTATGCCCCTTAGTATAAGATTTTTATTATTTATTTATAAAATATTGTGATGACCATTACTCAAAGTGAAAAAATATATCTTCTCTCATGCATTTGATCTAGCACAATGAGTTGCATTTGCATCTTTCTTATTCCCATTGTTGAATATTTATTATTTCACAAATCTATAATAATATATAAGAGATAGTCTAAAAACATGATTGAAATAATTTATAAAGGATGTTACATGATTTTAAATGAGGAAGGTGGGTTCTAAGGAATATTAGTGGTTTCTAGCATATATGGTGTCCATAGTTCAAATTACATGGTCAATGAAGGCTAGACCATAGAAATTTACTAGTCACAAAAATAGCCTTTGAATATTATGCACCCAATAGATGCTTTTGTTATTAGAACACCCATTCACATTTGAAAGATTTGTTCATTTTTTAGAGTATATGATTACAAGATGCAATACGAAATCAACATATTTTCTAATACTTTACATTGGAATAAATTCAATTCAATTAGTTAGAAATTTGAACATGACTTCTTTGATATAGATAGTTGAAAATAGAAAGCAGGAAATGATGTTGAAAAAATATTATGAATATCTCACATAAACTTGAGGTGAGTATTTAGGTTGCTAATATTGTAAATGCATAAACTCCATGCATAATATAGTTACATTAAATATTTTATATGAAATAAACTCAAATTATTTATATAAAATGAGTTTATTCCCTTTCTAAAATTATTTGTTTATCCTATTGTGAATGTGAGATGTTTTACACTTTATTGTAAATGGGTGGCCATTCATCCATTAATAAAACGTCATCATAATAAAAATGTTTCCCTTATTAAATATTTTATGATATCATTCATAGAGCCACTAAAATCAAGTAAAAATGTGTATAATGAAATAAATATCAATGAGACATCATTTGTAATGAAATGAAGTGCCTCTATCAAACAACCCATCAACACATCTAAACACCTAGATGATCTTCAAGATGAATTACAACTAATGATGGGAGACATGTAAACAACATCAAATCATATACCATCAACTATCATTTTTGTCTCATAATTATGTATTAAATTAAAATTTATAATTAGACCTTATTTTTTAATCATATAATCTGATAGAAAAGTTGATTAGATTATCAAATTAGTAGCCATTAGTTTCAATTTATGCTTAAAAATATAATTGTACAATTGAAACTTTAAATGCATTTATGTAGATTGAATTGGAGATGAGGTTTAATATAGAGGGATTCCAAAGAATATAGGTAAAACATTAATTGATGTATAACTATTACATTATAAATAAATGAATTATCATCCAAATTTTATAGTATTATATTTTTTAGGGCGTCTTAAAAAACTTGTTTGTACTCAATTTAGATGTCTTGTTAATTCAAAAAATTAAAGAAACAATCTAAATTAATAATGAGTTCACTAAAACAAGAGGAACAATGATCCAATTTTTAACAACTATATCTACATAGTTTCAACCTACATCATGGTCTTTATTTTATATAAATATCAATGTAGACAAAATCACAATGAAACTAATTAAATGAGCTAAATTAGACGAGTGTACTTTATTTTTATAGGGCACCAAGTATTGTGCAAAAAGGGAGAAATATGTATTAATATTTTGGATACTATTTTGAAAGATTATCATTTTATTTACAATACTTCAAGTACTATTGGATCTAACTAGTAAAACATAGTGCTCCCATAGAAAAATTTATCGTGTCCTTGAATGTCTCTCCTCAAGAATTCAAAATGGACAAATGTATTATTTCCACATTGTTTACTCAACAAGCCTTAATTGGAGCTAAAAAAGATGCAAGGAACTTTATAAAACATCCTATCATATCTATGGATGATCATGCTCTAATAATCACAAAGCATGGTTTACGACATGTAATGGAGAAACAAAATACATGCATTACATTCATACTAATTATTTAATTCAATTTAGAAAGATTTTATTGAACAATGGTAAAATTTAATGGTCATAGACTATTCTACTAAAAAAATTAAAACTAATTTATAATTTTTATGTTTGTGAATAATTATTGAAGTTGAAAATTCATTGTAAAAATAAAATAAAATAATCAAAAACATTTGGCCTATATGATGTTGTTATATTAGTTTATGTGTTATTGTAATATATATATATATATATATATATATATATATATATATATATATATATATATATATATATCAATGAAAAAATTGCCTTAAAAGTCATTTAATTTATTACCCACTTGGCCACCAAGCCATCAAATATGATCAAAGTTAAATCTCTCATAACATCCACATACACTCTGTAGCATGAATAAAATAAATTATTAAGTTTTATCTCATATTTGCATTTTCTTCTTTGTGGATGTGTAGGATATTTAAATTAGATTTTGTATTTTCTCAAGTCTATTTTTTTAGAATGGGTGGTCACCCATTCTTAAAACTGAAACATGTGTTAGTGTCTCGTTGGTTAGCATGGTTTATGATGTATTTTAAACAAAGTGGTTGCATGTCTTAATCAAAACTCCTATGTTGAAGTATTAATTGAAGCTCTAAGTATTTATTCCCATTTATATTATAATGTCTACTTAGAGTGAATCATGTGATAGTATGGCATTGATTCATAGGCATAGGGTCACACAGTTCCTCAATATTTAAAATGTATTTCTTTGAATTCCATAGATGTGATATATTTTAGTCTCCACCTTATATATACATTTTCATACACACTTTTCATATTTATAATTTTCATGACCATGTGGTACAACCCTATGTAAAAAATACTCAAATCCTACGTCTCATTACTCACCTATATTTATATTTTCAGCTTTGATTGTGATTATTTCATAGTCACGAACTCACGAGGTGCATCAAGATTCTAAATAACTTTATTCAAGGTCCATGGACATGTTGTAATTTTAAATTGCATTTATATTTTCACATGTCTACACCTTTCCTTTCATAATAAATAAAATTAGTTATTAATAAAAGATATTATGAAACATATACATCATATCACTTAAATGAGTTTTTTTTCAATCAAAATAAATCACGTGGAGACCATCCATGGCCCATAAGGTCACAAAGTCACAAATGATTTATTTTCATTTCAAACTCAGTAAACTATGTGGATCCCTTAGTCATTGATTTATTTTTAATGTTTATAATACATCCACTAATTTCCTAATGAACATAAAAAATATTCATAATTGAACAAAAAAAATTATAAAGACGTGGTGGCCAACATGTAGTCAAATGGGATCACAATAGTCAACATGTAACTTAATTTTTTGATAGACAAATGAGGACATGCAACAATAAAAGGTGGTCACATGATCATGGAATTATTGGTGTGGATTATTCTCAATGTGGATTTAAAAGATGTCATGGATCCCCTGGAAAAATGAACCATTATTCATTATGGTTAGGTGCACTTATCACAGGGATATTAAGAGATATGGAATAAAGTTAATTTTAACATATCACTTTAATAAAGTTTGTGATAAAAATAAAACATGTGTCTACCATTCAAGAATTACATGGTCATAAATTCATGCAATGAATTTTGTTTTCATTATAAATTTAATCAAATGCATAGATCCATTAGTTATTGTAATTTATTTAATATTTTTGAATTGTCCATTTATTTCCTCCCATGCATAAAAAATATACATAAGTGAACATAAAAATTAATAAAGTAAAAAAAATAACCTTAATCATGGAAAAAATAATAATTCTATTTGATTTAAACTTACTAAAATGACCCTAAAACCTATTACCTAGCTAATTTAAAAATATTTTTTAAAGGTTCAAGGAAGTTTAGTTTTACCTTTAAAAAATATAATTAATTTTAGTGATACTTATTTTTATGTTTGATTGGAACTTATTATATTGAGATTAAAAACTATTTATTTTTTTAATATTTTTAGATCTCATTCTATTTGGAAGTAATTATTAGTATTGGGAGTGAAATGACTTTGTTTGGATGTCTAGGGATTACCAAATGTAGATCACCAACCATACAACCCAAAATTTCATATTCAAGTTACAAATACTTCCACTATGCATTTATCCTTGAGTTATTGAATATTTCAAATAATTTTTTTTATTAAAAGAATTATACCATATTATTAATAAAACACTATGTTACAAATCTAATCATAAAAATAAATGAGTGGTTGTATCACACTCTGAATCAGTCACATTAACAAAGGCTAAGAAATGCTAATAGGTTAGCTTAATACATGATACTCTTTTGAATTGAAAAAAGGCTAAAGAAAAACAAAATATATCCATATAAAGGTAAAAATATAACATGAGAGAACACTAAGTAATGAGATAAACAAAAATAAATAATGAAGGATCTTCAAGTTTGTCTCCCTAAACTTTGCAGCCACTTTCAACAAGCAGGTTTTTTATATCAGGTATAGACTCCCAACCATCAATGTATTTGTATTTATATTTATAATAAAAATATATATTTCTAGGAGGGATAAATTGAAAGTGATAACTAAGTTATATTCCCTTATGGAGGTGTTGACCACCCAAAACTACCACTAGTATGAGGGCTCACAAGAAATGTTGGAAAATGCCATCGAGGGGGGAACTATAGTGCCTACTCTAGGAACATGTTATACCTTAATTTTTAAATCTCCAATCTAATTATGGTGACTAAAAATTATTATATTTATTAAGTAATTGACAAACCACATAAGGGTCACTCTCCCAATGATCCATCAAAGTCTGGAAGTGTTCTAAATCTATACACACTTTCTCAACCTGAACTTATATTTGAAGCATAATATTAGATATAAAATTAAATTTGTTATAAGTAGGGAAGTAATCCTATATAGTATCATGAGAAAATTTAACATCATTATTATTTTTAAATAATTTAAATATAATATTATCTTAGTATTTACTATTTTTGTGTGAATTTCACATATGTTATGACCTAGTACCCTAAAATCACCACCTTATAGGTAAACATTTATGGACATAAGGGTTCGAAAAGGACATGAATCAAAATTTAGGATAACTTGGAATGATTACATAGCTTAAAATATTCTTTAAATATTTTGGTTGGTTGTAAAATAAGCATATAAGATGAGCTATTCCCATGTGAACCATTTGGGTGCTAATTGGAATCCCATGGTAAATAATTCACAAGAGGAAGTGTGATATTTTGGGATCAATATTGAGTACCCACTTACATTCAAACATTATTTTATAGACCTACTTTATGGACTTGAATTTACACTTGGCATTGAGAGAATCAACTTGAAGATGTTGAGGGTAAAGGATTTGAATACTTAACTGGGGTTGGCACCAGAAGAAATGTGTCTCAATAAGTCATTTACAACCAATAGACCATATTAAGGAATATTGAACTCCAACTTTATGAAGATACATTTCTAGTATAGATTTATCAATTTACAATATAGACTCTTGGACACTGGATTTCATATTATAATAAATCTTTATAACTTTCCAAGGTTCTGGGTCCTTATTTTTCTTATAAAAGAGATTATAAATGACCTTGATACCTTTTCTAAAGAGTCAAATATTCTTGATATAAGGAACAAGAGGTAATTTCACCTCATAAAATGAAATAATGGGATACCACCATATCAAGTGGGAATTGAAAGAGATCCCATAATTAAAACCATATCCATCCCAACATATATGTCTTTTGAAAATTTCCTAGTTTTCAAAATACACCTAACAATAAACATGCAAATAGTGGTGATAGGGACCTGAGTGATAAGAAGAGATTAAAATTTTAAAAATTTATGGTTTCCATTTCCCATAATAATTCCTTGTGTGATATAGTTTATAATAATAATTTTCCATGCTTCATCCCATTTCAAGGTAGAAATGATCCATTTGGCACATAAGGCATAGCCTTAGATTCTAAAATCTAAAATACCAATACTTCTAAGAGGTCTTAGTTTGTAACAAATATTGAAAGAAACCTAGTGAAAATCTTTGGTGCCCTGATATTTGGCCCATAGGGAATCCCTTAATATTATCTCAAGTTTGGCATACATAGATTTATAAGGAGTCCAACAAGTATAATAATAGACATGAGTAGAATCCCACATCTTAGATAAGATTTGAAACTTACTCAACTATAGAGAGAGTCTTATAAATTGAAAAACCAACTTTCTATTGAAGCTTTGAATCATATAACCTTAAAATATAGAGGGAGTATATTAAACAAGAAAGGGGATACCAATAAATTCATATTGTTCACTTGGATGAATATAAAACCACCTATATGAAAGAAGTAAGCTAGGTATGTGGAGATAGACTATTTTTAGTAATGGGTCTTCTTCCATTATATGGAAGAATGATAATATAGGAATAATATATATATACATTCCATGACATTATAAATAAAATTATACTCTTCTACTAAAGTTAGAAATGAGTCATTAATGATTTGATTATGAGAGTGGGGAAGAGAGTGTCATAATGGTCCACACTTTAAAATCTACCAGATAGGATAAAATTCATGGAGAAAACCTATATGGAGTATTGAAATATAAAAGAAAAATCCAAAGGAATAATCTAGTCATCATAATAATAATAATATTACATTAATAAGCATTAGCCAAAAAGTACATAGGAATGTCCCTTATATAGGTAGAAAATAGACAAGTACCACCATCCTCATGCATGTGAGATCACTTTCCCCTTAATAAAATTTATTAAACCTATGAAAGCATTCATATACCATGTATAAAAAATATATTGGGATATAATTCTACACCAACAACCCCCTTAAGTGTAGCTTAGGTGGGTAGAAGAATTGGGTCCCAACACAAAGTCCTGATGAGGTACCTGTTGATCAAATTTGACTTTTTAGTCAAATTAAGGCACCTATAGGCAAAAAATTAGTTTTATAGGTCTATATGGAGTCTAATATATTTTTATAATGTGTTTTATAGGTCAAATAATGTTAATTTATGTTATAATAACTTTGGTCAATAGTTATCTAGGTCTATTTATCATTTTGAGTTATTTTAAGGGGTCAAATAGGTGAATTTATGATTTGTATGAGTTTATTTGGAAATGTGATAGTTAAAAATGTTTATTTCACATTAAATTTATCATATTAAGCCTTTAGTTACTATTAATAACTAAATATTCCAGGTTGTGCAGAAGAAAGGATAGTTTTATAATGGAAAAAGGAAGAAAATGATACTTTTATAGCTCATTGGGAAGTGTGACATGTGAAAGAGGATAAATGGATGTAATTTCACCTTATTTAACTAAAATAAATTATTTTAATTACTTTAAAGTTCCATTTATATCTCAAAACTATTATATCTCTCTTTCATCCTTCTTGGCATAAAGGAGTGACTTACAGGTTTGTATTTGGTACAACCACCACAAGGGGTTTTAGGTATAATTATTTTTAGAGGTTTTTATAAACTTAGATACCTAAATTTTCAAATAAATAAGTTTTATATTGGTAAAATTTTCTTCATGAACAATCCATTTGAAGTTTAACTTTTAAAACTGCCTGCTCATATGTGCACCCTTCAGGTTTTGGTCTTATTTGGAGAAGTCTATACAAACTAGTTACTAAGATTGATTATAGAGTTTTTTTATATTCCTATTATAATTATTCACCCATTTTTTCTCATGATTAAAGTGATTTTTCTATGTTAACTAACTCAATTTGTAGGAGGATACACCATTTTGCACTGTGAAGAGTTTTCACCATTTATAGGAGTTTTGTGCTTTGTTATGGTTATAAGGGGTTGTGTTAATCCCATGTACATATTTCCAAGGTTATATTTTTATTCCCCTCTCCTTTAATCCTCCTCATCCAAAAAATGCCTCTAGGTTTGCATCTATATGTGCACATGTTCACAATCTGCCTATTTAATGCAACTCAAAAAGTATTTTTGCAGAGTTTTGGAAGGAAAGATTTGTTGAAAGCAAGAATTATTAGATTTATACAATATTTAAAAATTTGGAGAGGAAAAATTCTATCCTTAAAATTTGTATTATTTTTCTAATGGCCATATATCAATTCACTACTCATATATTTCATACTCCCTCCATGATTTTTAGAGTGTACACATAGCATGTTATGATAATGCCATGTTAACATATAAACTCGTATAGTAATATTAATATTTTGGAAATGTTTGGAGGTATTTTTAAGGTTTTAATATAGAATTAATATGAATTAGAATCAAATATTATCTCACTTCTTGAGATTTTTCATTTACTGCCTGTGTGTATGGTTTTGTCCAGCTACAGGTGGCTTAACAAAAACATGAAGGTCTCTTATTTGGAGAATTTGAAACATGAAAAATTATTCCTTCAAAATCCTAACATATGAAATAATCACAATAGTCCATGATTTAAGTGACCTTGGTAATGGAATTATAAGTCACTCAAAGGTTGAAAGGATTGGGTTCAGGACTATTGTCCCAAAAGGAGCAAAATAGTGACCTTTGATGTTTTGTTGAAATCTACAACAAGATTACCTCCTCCTTTCAAGCATATAAATGACCTTGTGTTAGAGTATCTAATATGTAAAAAAATAAATAAAATTTTGGAGAAAGGGATATCAATATAAGGTGGGTTTTAGAGAGCTCAAAGATACCTCTAAAGCCATTAAGGTGAAGTAGTGAACTCTACAAATTTGAACCATAAAAGTGACCTTAGAACTAAAGGAACAAGTAGGGATTATTTCATGTTCTAAATGATCTTTATAGGTGAATTAAAAACCAAGGAACATATAGGAATTCCAAAATAATAGGTTATAATGTGTTCCAACTCATAAAAAGACCTATAGTTTCCCTTGGTATGGAATAAACATCTACAACAGGGTAGATAATAGGTTTCTTGGGTCCTTCAAGGTAATTATGACTCAAAAAGATGGAAAATTAGTTTAAAATTGATTATTATGAGATAATGGAGGGTTCCATGTGGTTATTTATCAACTTAAAAGTTTATTCCACCTTGAATCATCTACAAGTGACTTTCAAAGCATACCTATAGGCCCTAGAAAAGAAAGATGTCTCAGTTTAAGCAAAACATAATTTAGACCTCCTTTGAACATCTAAAGGAACTCAAGATGAGATGAAGGTGTTATATAAGTGGTGTGACATAAAATTGGATTTAATTTAATTAATTATTTTTGCATCATTATCAACCTTATATGATTCAAGGTAGCCTACAATAGTCATGGATAGGGTTATCTTAGTCATAAGATAGTATGGACCTAATTATGATCAAAAGTGTATGTGAGAACCAAATTGGAGGTTTTAATGGTGAATAAAGTGAATAATAAATTAATTGGTATTTTATTATTCCATATTAATCTTCCAAGGGAGTGAATCAAGCCTATAGTAGGGTCCAAACAAGCAAACATAGTCATATTTAGGGTAAGTCCCAGTTTGGAAGGAAGATAGTGTTTAGAGTGTGATGAATGAAAGACAATGAAAAAAGTGAGTCCAAATTAAGAAAAAATATAACTTAAGAATATTTATTAGGTTTTTAAAATTAACATTAATTAATAAACATGAAACATATCCTATAGAAAGGGGTGAATAGAGGTGTCTCAATCAACAACTAGAAAGGCTTAGGCTTGCAAATCAAGGTACAAAAATAGAGTAAGGACAGTCTAAACCTGATTGAATAGTATGAGACATATCCATAAGTATAATTAAAATATATATCAGGAATTTATGATATAAAATAAATAATAAGAGGTATCCAATAATGCAAAACTAATTCCACAATGCAAACCCTGCACAGTCTACTTCTAGATGAACTAGTCTTGAAATTTGCCAATTTGTGGGGTCAAATCACATTGAAAGAAGATAAAATTTGGCATATATCATACTTAAATTTTTTTTAATATTTTAAAATTATTATTTTTATCATAAATATATGGGAATTTTCCCCTATTTTGTCTCAGAACAGGGGTACTTCCCTTATGCAAACATAGGCAATTTTGTGAAAAAGGGGTGATTGGGTGAGTTGGGAATGGTGTAGATATTGGAATAATGTGTATGAATTTGGGATACAACTAATTTAACATTATAAACACATAAAATAATTAGGTAACTAAGTTATATGGTCTGGGTGTCAAAAGTTATAGTCAAGCCTACTAAGCAAGGATATGCCTATAAGGCCAAAACGTGCATCACTTACAATTGGAAGTCTAGGTATGATTTATAATAGGTTTAAAAATGTTTATGATATTAATTAATAGGTTTTTTAAATTTATATACATAATGGAAACCACCAAAAAGAATGTTTGGAGCTAAAAGTCAAATTAGGCCTACTTGCCAAGATAAGCCTAGTGTCTAAATGGAGGGTTGCTCTTGGTTCTATCTTAATACAAGCTTTCCCATGATTTTAAACATGTTAATTTAATGTATAATATTTTTTTCAATCATTTATATTGTATATGGGACATCAAATAAACCATTTTTGGGTCTAAAATTAACTCAAGCATATAAGAAACATGACAATAAGCATGAGAAGCCGAATTCCAATGCTTATATCTCTCATGAGGATATGCATGGGAGATATAGGCATTATGTTGTGTTATAATGGATATTATATGTCATATATGTGTAATTTTTTCTCAAATTGGAAGTCCCAAATTTATGAACAATCATTAGGACCTAAAGTTGCTCTAAAACCCTCCTAAACCCTTCCTAAGGACAAGTTTGTGAAAATGGAGTTGGATAGATTATATAATGGAAAAAATTTCTCATGAATATTTTTTTATGTTGTATATTAATCTCTCAAGATACTCCACATGATTTTGAGTTGTACTAAATTATATAAATGAGGGTAGAAACATGCTTTTCTCATTGTTTTATGTGTTGTGTAGGCTACAAGAGGAGTTAGGAGATGAAATAAAGTTTGAGAGAAATATTGACACTTATAATAAATCATAATATTAATTTAATTCCATTAAATAACTTATAATTGCCTCAAATATGTCCTTAAACTCAACCATTAAAATCTAGCATATTGCACAAACTAGTCAAAAGGATGAAAAGCTTTACTTGGACTAATTTTAAAGCTTTATTGAGGCTTATAAGTACATGGATGGTTTTTAAACTTGTAATTTAACCTCTCCCATGTATTTTCATGGTAAATTTATGCAAAATTTGAATAAAAGTGTGTTAGGTGCATGAGAAGGAGGTTTCCCAGAGTGCAGGTGATGATCACTCTCTTCCAGGTGATTCTAGAAGACCAAGCATGTAAATAATGGATGAAGAGGAATTTTTGAGATCCTCCCCTTAAATTTCAATAATTTTACCTACATTTTATTATTTATAAGTCACTCACATAGGACTAATCATGAAGGCAATTTTCTATGCAAAAAAAGGAGTTTTAGGCCACTTTACATAACTCTGATGACTTGAATGGACACTTGGACTTCCAAACTTTGCATGGTTTGTTCCATATCATTATAAAATTCATAATTAACTCCTTTAATCAGCTTTACAAGTGTCATTTTTACCCTTTAACTTCTCTCCTTCTCTCTTTTTCTCAAACTTTATAAGAGTTGACCATTTCGGCATTGTATTCTATGCTCCACTTAAGTATGGTGAATCCCTACTCAATTATAAACCTTATAAAAAATAAAATGACTAAGTTTTACCATTTCCATTAATGTAATTATTGTGTGTATTTCAATTTTTGATTTTGCTTAAGTGACACTCTTGTTCCCTTAACATGTTAGCTCATTATTGAAACCTTTTTACAGTTGGAAAACTTCTTCTTGTAGGGCATGTGAAATGTTATTGAGATATGTCAATGATTGCATGAGTTTTTATATTCATTAGTTCCATTAAATGTCTCTTGTCTATTTTTCCTATGTTATATGTTCATCGTGACCTCACAATGTAACATTAATGTAAGAAATTATAGATTGGGAAAGTGTATGTTTGGTTTGTTTCTTGGTCTTAAGTGTCATATGCATATGGTTGGATGTCATAAAAATATCTATTGTATCACCTCCATTATTTTATATTTTATTTCAGTTTATTTATACCTTTTAAACCCCTAAAACTTAGTCTTAATTGTAATCCTAAGCGGTACATCAAGGGAGCTAGCCCTATCTAGAGACACCTCATTCTTTGGGATACCCACAAGCCTAGAGATGATTCCATTGTGAGACTTGGATGAAGAGAGATTTAAATCTCCTCAAAGGGTGTATATCCAAGTGAAAATAGTATTTGGCATGCCTAGTGAGACTATTTGTCTAAGAAGTTGGAGAATTATTGATGTGTTCTTCAACTAATTAGCCTTTTAGAGGCATCTTAATTAACACAAATGGTGACTCCACTTTGAATCAGTTGGTTAAGAAGCCCTAATTCATCAAAAAATCATATTTTTGTATATATAATCCTATTTTTGAGAAATATGGATCTTATGTTCCTTAAAATGGATTTGATCAAGCTCATGTTGTTCATGGAATCTCCTCAAGTGGCTTTCTTAATTGTCCTTATCCTAGTCAACCTAAGAGTGTTAGCGAGATAATATTAGAGTATGAGAAGAAAATTATGGATATAGATAGGTTGAATGAGTAAAATAGATACTAGGAAGAGATAATGTATAAATAGGAGTGCTTGTTTAGGCAAACTCAAGCCATACAATCCATGGAAGAGATACTAGTAAGATGGAGGAGTCAAACCACCTAATGAAATCAACCTTGTGTGTCTTATTCCATCCCAAGACAACTTTATCCCATGCAAAATGAACCCTCTCATGTTCCAAACCTCCTAAAAATTGTAACTACCCATAAAAAGAGGATAGAAGGATGTTTTAATCTACCTAATAAGCATTCTCTTACACCAAGTGAATGTACTTGTACCCTAAATCCTTTCTTCAAAACATCACTTGCTCATGAAATAAGGATAATTGAATCTACTATTCCATCTAATATATCCTCTCCTATGCCAAAGAAAACTCTTCCTACTACTAATCTATTTCATTTGGTAATCCAACACCAAAGAAGATTAGAACATCCTTTTATGGAAACTAATTACTCCAACTTCCCAAGTTGTGAGCTCTATTTTGAAGAAATCTAGCCTATTCCTCATGTAAACCAACACATCCATATTCAAGCAACTCGTCCTATACATGTGCAAACTCTTCCTAGTATCCCACAACCTCCTCAAGCCCTTTAATTTGATATCAATATCCCAAGTTGGATAAATTCCCATCATGAACCATTTCAATACCTTGAGAAGGTGAATGAAGTTGCTTCCTATCATCAAGAGGAGATTTATAAAATCAAGATTCTAAGTTAGAGGAGTGTTCATAATGAACCAATTAAAAATATTGATTAAGAAAGGAAGGAATAAGCTATGCCTATTGGTTTCACATGTTGGAAGGATGTCCTTCAAATGCAAACAAAACCTAAAGAAGAAAAGAAGGAAGAGATTGATGAGACTCATATGAATAGAAATGAATATTTGGTAAGGCATTCTCTTATCCTTCAATCTGAAGTGGTTTCAAGTGATGAAGGTTTTCAAAACTTTGATATCATTGTTTTAAGCTGGAAAGAGGAGAATAAAGATATTTGAACATACTTCAACTCAATCAAGAAATTTTATTACCCTCCAACCCTCTCCTTTGATAAAGGAGAAAATGCCTTGTGTGAGGTGGAAGATAAAATGTTAGAACTCAAGGGTGAAGAAGATAATCTAAATGGAGAAGCAACAGGTATGAAGCCATGTAAACATGATGAGCTTCCATTTTATTTTGATGAAGATAGTGAATAATCTATCGAAGGTGATGATGAAGAGATAAAAAATATTATCATGAACAAGATGATGTCTTAGTCTTTGATCAAGAAGAAGAAAAATCAGATTGGTATGGTTTTGATATTGAGGAAGGAGACCATGAATAGATTGAACAAACAAGTGATTCCTTTTGGGATGAACTAGAAGATTATTATACTAATTAAAACATAAAAATAGCATCCCTTCATCAAGAGAGAAATTAAGAAGCTATAAATCAATTTTTCAATATTCTTGAATAAATAGAGAAAGATGAGTTTGTTCAAGACACATACCAATAATGGCATGAGCCAAATGGACCTTACAAAGATAAAACTATAGCCATTGATGCATTAATGATTTATGCTCGCATGAAGGACAAACATAAGATATGCCTCAACTAACAAGAGGGATAAATATATGTTGGAGATATGTTTTAATTTAATCTAATTAAATACATGCCAATTAAGGTGGCAAAAAAGAAGGGTAAATCACAAAGTGTCTACTTCAATAAACTACTTGTTTGGCACTATGAGGTTTCTTGCCATAGAAGAGACCTAAGAGACTTCCCATTTGATCTAGGATGGAGGTATGCATATTGTTAGGTTTTACATAGTAGCTCTTTTCTTCTTTAAATAAGTGCCTTGAGCACATGTGTGTGTCTTGTGTTTTATTTTTCTTTGTTGAGTGTGTCCTTTGCTTTGTGTGATAGAGGTAGTCTTAGTGTCTTATCTTGATCAAAGGTTTGGGTCAATGGTAAAATGTTTTATTATTTTAATCATTCCTTAGATGAATCCTAAGCCTAATGGACTAATAAGGCTACTGGTCTAGTTAGTATAATAGGCATACTACCCCTATGAGTCACTAATTTGTTGACCAAATTTGACTTTTTAGTCAAATTAGGGCACCTATAGGTAAGAAATTAGTTTTATAGATATATATGGGGTCTAATATCTTGTTATAATGGGTTTCATAGTTTAGTTAATGTCAATTGATGTTATAATAAATTTGGTGATTAGTTCTCTAGGTCCATTTATCATTTTGAGTCATTTTAATGGGTCAAATAGGTGAATTTAATGCTTTGTATATGTTTATTGGGAAATGTGCTAATTAAAAATGCTTATTTCATGTTTCATGTGTCATAATAAGTCTTTAGTGACTGTTACTAACTATATATTTTAGGTTTTTCAAAAGAAAGGAGAATTTTATAGTGAAAAATAGAAGAAAAGGACACTTATATGGATATTTGGGAAGTGTGCCACATGGGATAGGGTCAATTGATGTCCTTTCACATTAATTAACTCAAATAAATTCTTTTAATGAATTTAAAGTTCCATTTATTGCTCAAAACTATTCTATCTCTTTTTCATCATTCTTGGCATAAAGGAGTGACTTACATGTTTGCATTTGGTATGACCACCACAAGGGGTTTTAGGTATAATAATTTTGGTAGGTTTTTATAAACTTATATACCTTAATTTACATATAAAAAATTTTATATTGGTCAATTTTACTTCATGAACAATCCATTTAAAGTTCATCTTCTAAAACTACCTGCTCATCTATGCACCCTTCATGTTTTGATCTTGTTTGGAGAAGTTCATATAAAAAAAACTACTAAGATTGTTTAAAAAGTTTTTTTAATTCCTCCTATAATTATTTACACACTTTTTTTCATGGTTCAATTGGTTTTTCTATGCTAACCAACTCAATTTATAGGAGGACACACCATTTTGCATTATGATTTATTATGGTTGCATGGGGTTGAGTTAATCCCATGTGAGTATTTTCAAGGTTATCTTATTATTACCGTCACCTTTCATCCTCCTCCTATAATAAATTCCTCATGGTTTGAATCCATATGTGCAAATGTTCACAATCTACCTGTTCAATGCAACTCAAAAGGTACTTTTGTAAAGTTTTGGAAGGGAATATTTATTGAAAGCAAGATTTATTAGATTCATCCAAGATTACACAATTTTGAGAGGAAATATTTTATCCTTTAAATGAGGTTTATTAATTGTCTAATTCCCATTTATTAATTCATCACTCATACATCTCATACTACCTTGATGCTTTTCAGAGTGTACACACAACCTGTTATGATAATTCCATGTTAACATATAAACCTTGATAATGATCTTAATCCTTTGGAAACGTTTGAAGGTCTTTTAGAAGGTTTTAAGATATAATTGATACTCATTAGTATCAAATATTAGATCGCTACCTGAGATTATTCATTTACTGCCTATGTGTATGGTTTTGTCCACCTACTGGTGGCTTGACAAAAACATGAAGGTCTTTTGTTTAGAGAGTTTGAAACATGATGAAGTATTCCTTAAAAATAATAACATATGAAATCCTCACAATATTATATGCTTTAAAACCTTGGTAATGACATTATAAGTCACTCAAAGGTTGAAAGGACTAGATTCAGGACTATTGTCCCAAAAGGAACAAAACAATGACCTTTGATGTTTTGTTGAAATTATACAATAAGGTTACCTCCTCCTTTCAAGCATATAAATGACCCTGTCTTGGAGTCTCTAATATGTAAAAAAATATTTAAAAGTTGGGATAAATGGAGATCAATATAAGGTGGGTTTTAGAGAGCTCAAAGATGCCTCTAAATCCATTAAAGTCAAGTAGTGAACTCTGCAAATTTGAACCATAAAAGTGACCTTGGAACTAAAGAAACAAGTAGGGATTATTTCATGTTTTGAATGATATTTATAGGTGAAGTACAAACCAAGTAACATATATGCATTCTAAAATAATAGGTTATAATGTGATCCAACTCATTAAAAGACCTACAATTGCCCTTGGTACAGAATAAACATCTATAATAGGGTAGAGAATAGGTTTCTTGGATCCTTTAAGGTAATTGTGACTCAAAAAGATGGATAATTAGTTTTAAATTGATGATTAGGATATAATTGAGGGTTCCAAAGGGTTATATATCAAATTTAAAGTTTATTCCACCTTGAATCATCTATAGGTGACTTTCAAAACATACCTACAGGCCCTAAAAAATAAACATGTCTCAGTCTAAGGAAAACATAGTTTAGACCTCCTTTGAACATCTAAAAGAACCCAGTGAGATAAAGGTGATATATAAGTGGTGTGCCCTAAAATTGGATTCAATTAAGTCTTTTCACATCATGATCAACCTCAAATTATTTAAGGTAGCGTATAACATTCATAGATAGGGTTATCTCAATCATAGGACAAAAGGGACCTAATTATTGTCAAAAGTGTATGTGAGAACCAAATGGGAGGTTAGAATGGTACATATAGTGAATTATAACTTCATGTGTGTTAATTATTCCATATTAATCTTCCAAGGGAGTGAAAAAAGTGTTTAATAGGGTCCAAACAAGCAAACATAGTCATATTCAAGGTAAGTCCTAGTTTGGAAGGAAGGTAGTGTTTAGAGTGTGAGGAATGCAAGATAATGAAACAAGTGAGTCAAAATTAAGTAAAAATTGAGATTGAGGAGACTAAGGAGGTTGTTAAAATTACCATTTATGCCTAAAAATGCAACATATCCTAAAAATAGGGGTGAACAAAAGTGTTTTAGTTAGCACCTAAAAAGGTTTAGGCTTGTAAATCAAGGTACACAAACAGAGTAAGGAATGTCTACACCTGATGGAATAATATGAGACATATCCATAAGTATAATTATAATATATATCATTAATTTATGATATAAAATAATGAATAAGATGGATCCAACCATGCAAAACTTATTCCAAAATGCAAACCCTACACAGTCTACTTTTACAGGAACTAGTCTTGAAATTTTCCAAGTTGTGGGGTCAAGTCACATTATAAGAAGCTCAAATTTTGTATAGAGAATCCATAAAACCTAGGTAATACTTTAAAATAATTATTTTTCTTATATATATATGGTAGTTACCCTCTATTTCATCTTATAATATGGGTACTTCCCTTATGCAAACACATGTAATTTATAAAAAAGGGGTGATTGGGTGAGTTGGGGCTAGTGTAGACATTGGAGTAAGGTGTATGAATCTATAAGACACCTAATTTAACATGAGAAACACATCACATAATTAGGTAACCAAGTTAGATGGTCTGGGTGTCCAAAGTTGTAGTCAAGCCTACTAAGCAAGGATATGCCTAAAAGGCTAGAAAGTGTGTCACTTCTAATTGAAGGTCTAGGTATTATTTATAATAGGTTTGAACATGTTTATGAGATGTATGAAGAGGTTTTTGAACCATCTATAAATAGGTTAAACCACTAAAATTCATGTTTGGAGCTAAAAGTCAAATCAAGCTTACTTGCCAAGATTTGCCTAGTGTCCAAATGGAGGGCCATTCTCAGTTCTATATTGAGACAGGTTTTCCCATGATTTGAAACATGTTAATTGAAGTATATATAGGTTTTTAGTCCTTAATATTGTATAGGATACATCAAATAAACCATTTTTTGGTCTAAAAACAACTCAAGCATACATGAAACATGAAAACAAGGATAAAAAGCCAAATTCCAATGCTTATATCTTTCATGAAGATCTGCATGGGAGCCAGAGGAGTTAGGTGGTGTTATCATGGATATTATAGGCCATATTTGTGTATTTCTTTCAAGTTAGACATTCCAAATTTATGAACAATCATTAAGACATAAAACTGCTCTAAAACCCTCTTAAACCCTTGCTACAGACTAGTTTGTGAAAATGGAGTGGGATAGCTGATCTAATGGAATATTTTTCTCATGAAACATTTTTTAACTTTGATATTATTCTCTTAGGCTACTTCACATTATTTTTAGTTGTATTAAATTGTATGGATGAGGGTAAAAACATGTTTTTATCACTATTTTATGTTTTGTTTAAGATACAAGAGGAGTTAGGAGATGAAATTAAGTTTTGGAGAAATATTGAAACTTATAATAAATCCTCATATTAATTTCATTTCATGAAAAATATTCTAAGTTCCTCAAATAGGTCCTTTAACTTAGCCACTCAAATCTCGCATATTGCACAAGCTAGTGAGAAGGATGGAAAGCTTCACTTGGACTCATTTTAAATATTTCTTAATGATTGTAAGTAAATTAGGGTATTTAAAATTTTAATTTAACCTATACCATGGATTTTCATGGGAAATTGATGCCAAATTTTAAGACAAGTGTGCAAGGTGCATGAGAAGGAGGTTTCCAAGAGTGTAGTTTATGATGGCTCTCTTTTAAGTGATTCTAAAAGACCAGGCATGAAAAAAATGAATGAAGAGGCATGTATCAAAGCCTTCCATTACATTATAATAATTATAACTACCATGTAGTAGTTAAAAATCAATGAAATAGGCCTAATCATGAAGGTAGTTTTCTAGGCAAGAAAAGGAGTTTTAGGCCAGTTTGTATAAATTTGATGACTTGAATGGACACTTAGACTTCCAAAAATTACATGATTCATTCCATATCCTTTTCAAATGCATAATTAAATCCTTTAATTATATTTAAAAGTGTCCTTGTGACCCTTAAACTTCTCTTCTTCTCTCTCTTTGTCAAACTCTATAAGAGTTGGCCATTTTGGCATTATATTTTGTGCTCCACTTGAGTACGGTGAATCCCTACTTAATTATACACATTTTGATAAATAAAATGACTAATTTTTACCTCTTCCATGAGTTTAATTCATGTGTGTATTTTAATGTTTGATTTTGCTTAAGTGACACTCATATTCCCTTAGCATGATATCATATTCTTGTAGCCTTGTTGTAGTTGAAAAACTTCTTGCAGGGCATGTGAAGTGTTATTGAGATATGCCAAGGATTAATTTATTTTTTCTCTTAATTAATTACATTCAAGGCCTTTTGTCTATTCTTCCTATCCTATATTTTCATCTTGACCTCACAATGTAACATTGATGTAAGAAGTTATAGATTGGGAAAGTGCACGCTTGGTTTGTTGCTTGGTCTTAAGTGTCATATGCATCTGGTTAGATGACATCAATCTATCTGGTGTATCACCTCTATTATATTATCTTTTATTTTAGTTTATTTCTCCCTTTTTAACCCCCAAAAGTTATTCTTAGTTGTAATCTTAAGTGGTACATCAAGGAAGCTAACCCTATCTAGAGACTCACCTCATTCCTTGAGCTACCCACAAGCCTAGAGGTGATTCCATTGTGCCACTTAGATTAGGAGAAATTTAAATCTCCTCAAAGGGTACATATCCAAGTGAAAAAAGCTTTTTTCATGCCCAATAGGACTATTTATCCAAGGAGTTGGATAATTCTTGGTGTTTTTTTCAACCAATCAACCTTTTAGAGGCATCTTAATCAACACCAATGGCAAATCCACATTGAATCAAATGGTTAAGTAGCCCTAGTGCATCAACAAATCAGATTTTGGTATGTATAATCCTATTTTTGATCAATATGGATCTTATGTTCCTTCACATGGCTTTGATCAAGCTCATGTTATTCATAGAATCACCTCAAGTAGCTCCCTTAATTGTCTTTCTCCTAGTCAACCTAAGAGTGTTAGGGAGATAATGTTAGATTATGAGAATCAAATGATGGAGATAGATAGGTTGAATGAGTAAAATAGATACCAGTAAGAGATAATGTATAAAGAGGAGTTCTTGTTTAGTCAAGCTCAATCCATATAAGCTATGGAAAAGAGACTAATAATATAGAGGAGTCAACCCACTAAATGAAATCAGCCTTATGTGCCTTCTTCCATCCCAAAATAGCCTTCTCCCATGCAAAAGGAATCCTCTCTTGTCCCAAACCTCCTAAAAATGGTAATTGCCCATCAAAAAAGGATAGCAGGATCTTTCAAACTACATATTAAGCCTTTCCTTACACCAAGTGAACATCATTGTACCCTAAATCCTTTCTTCCAAGTAATACTTGCTCATAAAATAAGGATAAATGAATTTGATAGTCTATCTAATATATCCTCTCCTATGCCAAAGAAAACTCCTCCTAGTACTAATCTCTTTCATTTGACAATCCAACACTAAAGAAAATTAGAACAAACTTCTATGGAAATTAATTACTCCAACTTATCAATTTGTGATCTCTCTTTTAAATAAAGATAGCCTATTCCTCATGGAAACCAACACATCAATATTCAAGAAACTCCTATACATGTGCAAAATCTTCTTAGTCTCCCTCAACCCCCTCAAGCCCTTCCATTTGATATCAAGATCCCAAGTTAGAGAAATGTCCATCATGAACTATCTCAAGACCTTGAGATGGTGAATGAAGTTACTTCCTATCATCAAGAGGAGACTTATAATGTCAAGATTCCAAGTTGGAGGAGTGTTTATCATGAACCAATTCAAAATCTTGAAGAAGAAAGGAAGGAAGAAGCTATGCCTATTGGTTTCTCATGTTGGAAGTATGCCCTTCAAATGCAAACACAACCTAAAGAAGAAAAGAAGGAAGAGGTTGATGAGACTCATATGAATATAAATGCAAATTTGGTAAGGCATTGTCCTATCTTTCAATATGAAGTGGTTTCAAGTGATGAAATTTTTCAAAACATTGATATGATAGTTGCAAGATGGAAAGAGGAGAATAAATATATTCAAACATGCTTCAACTTAGTCAAGGAATTTAATTACCCTCCCACCCTCTCCTTTGATAAATCAGAACATGTCTTATGTGAGGTGTAGGATAAAATTTCATAACTCAAGGGTGAATAATATAATCTAAATGAAGAAGCAACATGTATGAAGACATGTAGACATGATGAGCTTTCACTAACTCTACTTGATGATCTTTTATTTTGTTTTGATGAAGATACCAAAAAAAATATATGGAAGGTGATGATGAGGAGATCCAAAAAGATTCTCATGAACAAGATGATGTCTTGGTCTTTGATCAAGAAGAATAATTATATTGGTATGGTTTTAATATTGAGGAAGGAAACCATGAACAGATTGAACAAACAAGTGATTCCTTTTAGAATGAACTAGAAGATTATTGTACTTATTACAACATAAAACTAAAATACCTTCCTCAAGAGAGAAATGAAGAAGATAGAGATCAGTTTTTCAATATTATATAATAAAGAGAGAAGATGAGTTGGTTCAAGACACATACCAATAAGGCCATGCGCCAAATGGGCCTTATAAAGATAAAATTGCAGCCATTGATGCATTAATGAGTTATGATCACATGAAGGACCAAGATAAGATATGTCTCAAATAATAAGAGGAATACATATATTTTGGATATTTTATTGAATATGATTCAATTGAATACATGTCAATCAAGGTGGCAAATAAGAAGGGTGAATCACAAATTGTCTACTTCAATAAACTACTTGTTTGGTACCATGAGGTTTTTTGCCATGGAAAAGACCTAAGAGACTTATAACTTCATCTAGGAGGGAGGTATGATTATTTTTAGGTTGTAAATAGTAGTTTTATTTTGCTTCTCCTAAGTGCCTTGAGCACATGTGTGTGTCTTGTGTTTTTTTTCTTTGTCGTGTGTGTCTTTTGCTTTATGTGATGGATGTAGTCTTAGTGTCTTTTCTTGATCAAAGGTTTGGGCTAATGGTCAAAGTTTTTATTTTTTTAATTATTCCTTAATTTAATCCTAATCCTAATGGACTGATAAGGTTACTACTCTAGTTAGTATAACAGGCATACTACCCCTATGAGTCACCAATTTGTTGACTAAATTTGACTTTTTAGTCAAATTAGGGCACCTATAGGCAAAAACTTAGTTTTATAGGTATATAATGGGGTATAATATATTATTATAATGGTTTCATAGGTCAATTAATGTCAATTGATGTTATAATAACTTTGGTCATTAGTTCTATAGGTCCATTTATTATTTTGAGTCATTTTAAGGGGTCAAATAGGTGTATTTAATTATTTGTATAAGTTTCATGGGAAATGTGATAGTTAAAAATTATTATGTCACATTATATGTGTCCTAAGAAGTATTTAGTGACTGTTACTAATTGAATATTGCATGTTGTTCAAAAGAAAGGACAATTTTATAGTGAAAAATAGAAGAAAAGGACACTTATATGACTCCTTCAAAAGTTTTCCATATGAGAGAGGGTTATGGGATGTAATTTAACCTTCCTTAACTCAAATAAATACTTGTAAATACTTTAAAGTTCAATTTATAACTCAAAATTGTTATATGTCTCTTTCATCCTTCTTGGCATAAAGGAGTGACTTGTAGGTTTGAATTTGGTAATACCACTATATGGGGTTTCAGGTAGAATGATTTTCAGAGGTGGTTATAAAATAAACTACATCCATTTTAATATTAATAATTTTTATATTGGTCAACTAAGCTTCATGAAAAATCCATTTGAAGTTCAGCTTCCAAAACTGCCTGCTCATCTGTGTACCCTTCAGGTTTTGGTCTTGTTTAGATAAGTACATAAAAACTAATCACTGAGATTAATTTAAAATTTTCTATCTTCCTCTTATAATTATTCACACCCTTATTTTCATGTTTTAAGTGTTTTTTATATGTTAACCAACTCAATTTGTAGGCAGATATGCCATTTTTCATTATGAAGAGTTTTCACCATTTGCAAGAGTTTTGTGATTTGTTATGGTTATAGTGGGTTGTGTTAATCCCATGTAAATGTTTTCAAGGTTATATTATTCTTCACCTCACATTTTATCCTCCTCCTCCAAGAAATTCCTCATGGTTTGTATCCATATGTGCACATGTTCATAGTCTTCGTATTTAATGTAACTCAAAAGGTACTTTTATAGAGTTTTGAAAGGGAAGATTTATTGAAATCAAGATTTATTAGATTTATAAAAAATTATAAAAGTTATAGATGAAATTTTATATCCTTTTAAGGATGTGTATTAGTTTTCTAATGCCCATATATCAATTCACTACTCATATATTTCATACTGCCTCCATGCATCTCAGAGTGTACACATAGCCTGCTATGATAATTCCATGTTAACATATAAATCATGATAGTTATATTAATATTATAGAAATTTTTTGAGGTATTTTTTAAGGTTTAAATATATAATTAATAATCATTAGTATCAAATGTTAGCTCATTGTCTGTGATTCTTCATTTACTGCCTGTGTGTATGGTTTTGTCCACCTATAGGTGGCTTGACAAAAACATGAAGGTCTCTTGTTTGGAGAATTTGAAACATGACAAAGTATTACTTAAAAATCCTAACATATGCAAGCCTAAAAATATTCCATTCTTGAGGTGACCTTGGCAATGGCATTATAAGTCACTTAAAGGTTGAAAGGACTGGGTTCAAGACTGTTATCCCAAAAGGAGAAAAATAGTGACCTTTGATGTTTTGTTGAAATTATACAAGGTTACCTTATTCAAATCATATAAATTACCTTGTATTTTATTAAATAATATGTAAAACAACCATGCAAATTTGGGATAAATGGAGATTAATAGAAGGTGGGTTTTAGAGAGCTCAAATATACCTCTGGAACCATTAAAGTAAGTAGCAAACTCTACAAATTTGAACCATAAAAGTGACCTTAGTACTAAAGGAACAAGTAGGGATTATTTCATGTTTTTAATGATATTTATAGGTGAAATAAAAACCAAGGAACATATATTAATTCTAAAATAAGAGGTTATAATGTGTTCCAACTCATAAAAAGACCTACAGTTGCCTTTGGTATGGAATAAACATATACAACAGGGTAGAGAATAGGTTTATTGGGTCCTTCAAGGTAATTGTGACTCAAAAATATGGAAAATTTATTTAAAATTTATTATTAGGCTATCTTGGATGGTTATATATGGTTATATATCAACTTCAAAGTTTAGTCCACCTTGAATCATCTACAAGTGACTTTCAAAACATACCTGCAGGCCCTAGAAAAGGAAGATGTCTTCATCTAAGGAAAACATAGTTTAGAACTCATTTGAACATCTAAATGAACTGAAGATGATCTCAAGGTGATATATAATTTATGATCCCAAAAATTGGATTCATAAACATTCAACATAGCCTATAGACAAGGGTGAATAGAGGTGTCTCAGTCAGCACCTAAAAAGGCTTAAGCTTGCAAATCAAGGTACACAAATAGAGTAAGGAAAGTGTAAAACTAATGGAATATTATGATAAATATCAATAAGTATCATTAGAATATATATTAATCAATAATGACATAAAATCACAAAGAAGGGGGATCCAACCATGCAAAACTCATTTCAAAATGGAAATCTTGCACTGTCTACTTTTAGAGGAACCAATCTTGAAATATCCCAAGTTGTGGGGTTAAATCACATTATAATAAGATAAAATTTGGTATATATCATTCTTAAAACTTGGGTAATCCATTAAAATGACTATTTTTCTCTGATAGAAAGGGGATGTGCCACTATTTTTTCTCAAAATAGGGGTACTTCCCTTATGCAAACACAAATGATTTTGTGAAAAAGGGGTGATTCGGTAAGTTAAAGATGGTGTAGACCTTGGAGGAAGGTTTATGAGTCTAGGAAACACCTAATTTAACATGATAAACACCTAACATAATTAGGTAACCAAGTTAGTTGGTCTAAGTGTCCAAAGTTTCAGTCAAGCCTACCAAGCAAGGATATGCCTAAAAGGCCAAAAAGGGTGTCACTTCCAATTAGAGGTTTAGGTATGATTTATAACAGGTTTTAACATGTTTATGAGATTTATGTATATGTTTTTAAACCATCTGTACATAGGGGAAACTACCAAAAGGCATATTTGGATGTAAAAGTCAAATTAGGCCTACTTGCCAAGACAAGCCTAGTGTCCAAATGGAGGGTCACTCTCGGTTATAGATGGAGAAAAGATTTCCCATGATTTTAAACATGTTAATTGAATGTATATAGATGTGTTTCATCCTTTATATTTTAGAGGGTACATTAAAGAAACCATTTTTGGGTCTAACAGTAAGTCACACATACAAAAAAAATGGTAACAAGCATAAGAAGCAAAATTTTAATGCTTATATCTTTCATGAGGATCTACATGGGATATAAAGGAGTAAGGGGGGTGTTATAATGGACCTTATGGGACATATTTTTTAAATTTATTCTCAAGTTGCACTTCTCGACTTCATGAACAATCATTAAGACCTAAAACTACTCTAAAACCCTCGTAAACCCTTGCTAAAGACAAGTTTATGAAAATGGAGTTACATAGCTGATCTAAAGGAATATTTTTCTCATGAAATTTTTTTTTACCTTGGAGAGGACTCTATAAATATACTCCACATGCTTTTTATTTGTAAATAATTATACAGATGAGGGTAGAAACATGCTTTTCTCACTAGTTTGTGTGTTGTGTAAGCTACGAGAGGATTTAGGAGATGAAACCAAGTTTTGGAGAAATATTTAAACTTATACTAACTCATGATATTAATTTCATACCATGAAACAACTTCTAAGTCCCTCAAATGTGTCCTTAAACTTAACCAATCAAATCTGGCACATTGCACAGACTAGTGAAAATGATGAAAAGCTTCACTTGGATTGATTTTAAATCTTTCCTGATGTTTCCAATGACATGAAGTGTCTCAAAAATTTTAATTTAACCTCTATTATGGATTTTCATGTGAAAATGATGCTAAATTTCAAGACAAGTGTGCTATTTGCATGAGAAGGAAGTTTCATAGAGTGTAGGTGATGATGGCTCTCTTCTAGGTGATTCTAGAAGACCAAACATGCAATCAATAAATGAAGAGGAATTTATGATAATATTAATTTCCATTTCAATAATTTTACCTACCCTATATTAGTTAAAATTCACTTAAATAGGCCTAATCATGAAGGTAGTTTTTTATGAAAGAAAAGGATTTTTAAGGCACTTTACCTAACTTTGGTGACTTGAATGGACACTTGGACTTCCAAACCTTACATGTTTCATCCTATATCATTCTAATATTCAAAATTAACTCATTTAATCAGCTTGACAAGTGTCCTTGTGACCCTTGAACTTCTCTCCTTCTCTCTCTTTCTCAAACTCTATAAGAGTTGGCCATTTTGGCATTATATTCTATGCTCTACCTGAGTATGGAAAATCCCTACTCAATTATACACATTTTTATAAATAAAATTATTAAGTGTTACCTCTTCCATGACTATACTTAGTGTGTGTATTTGAATTTCTAATTTTTCTTAAGTGACACTTTTGTTCCCTTAGCATGTTAGATCATTCTTGTAACCTTTTTTTAGTTGGAAACCCTCTTCTTTCATGGCATGTGAATTATTGTTGAGATATGTCAATAAATAAGTGATGTTGTCTCTTCATTAGTGCCATTCAAGGCCTCTTATCTATTCTTCCTATCATATATGTTCATCTTGACCTCATAATGTAGCATTGATGTAAGAAGTTGTAGATTTGGAAAGTATATGTTTGGTTTGTTACTTGGTCCTAAGTGTCATATGCATATGGTTGGATGTCATCAATCTATCTGGGGTATCACCTCCATTAGTTTATCTTTGTTTTTAGTTTATTTCTCCCTTTTTAGCCTCCAATAGTTAGTCTTAGTTACAATCCTATGTGGTACATCAAGGTAGATAGCCCTATCTAGAGACACACCTCATTTGTTAGACTACCCAAAAGCATATAGGTGATTCTATTTTTCCATTTGGATGAGGAGATATTTACATATCCTTAAAGGGTGCATATCTAAGTGATAGTAGTTTTTGGCATGCCCAGTGGGAATATTTGTCCAAGGAGTTAGAGAATTCTTGGTGTATTATTCAAGAAATCAACATTTTGGAGGCATCTTAATCAATACAAATGGTGACTCCATGTTGAATTAGTTAGTTAAGAAACCCTAATGCATCAAAAAATCAGATTTTGGTATGTATAATCCTATTTTGAGAAACTTGGATCTTATGTTCCTTCACATTGCTTTGATAAAGCTCATGTTGTTCATGGAATCACCTCAAGTATCTCTCTTAATTATCCTTCTCCTAGTCAACCTAAGAGTTTTAGGGAGATAATTTTGGAGTATGAGAAGCAAATGATGGAGATAGATAGGTTGAATGAGTATAATAGACACAAAAAATAGATAATGTATAAAGAGGATTGCTTGTTTAGGCAAGATCAAGCCATGCAATACATGGAAGAGAGACTAGTAAGATGGAAGAGTCAACCCACCTAATGCAATAAGCCTTGGGTGCCTTCTTCCATCCCAATATATCCTTCTCCCATGCAAAAGGAACCTTCTCTTGTCCCAAACATCTTACAAATGGTAATTTATCATCAAAAGAGGATAGAAGGATATTTCATTAGACCTAATAACCCTTATCTTACACTAAGTAAACATCCTTATACCCCAAATCCTTTCTTCCAAATAGAACTTGATCATAAAATAAGGATAAATGAATCTACTGGTCCATATAATATATACTCTCCTATGATAAAGCAAACTCCTCCTAGTACTAATCTCTTGCATTTTACAATCCAACACCAAAGAAGGTTAGATCAACCTTATATGGAAACTAATTACTCAAACATCCCAAGTTATGAGCTCTCTTTTGAATAAAACCAGCTTATTCCTCATGGAAACCAACACATCCATCTTCAATAAACTCATCCTATACATATGGAAACTCTTCCTAGTATCCCTCAACCTCCTCAGGCCCTTCAATCTGATATCAACATCCCAAGTTTGAGAAATGTCCATTATGAACCACCTCAAGACCTTGAGAAGGTGAATTAAGTTTCTTCATATCATCAAGAGGAGACTTATAACATAAATTTTATAGGTTGGAGGAGTGTTCATCATGAACTAGTTCAAAATCTTGAAGAAGAAAGGAAATAAGAAGCTATGCCTATTGGATTCACATGTTGAAAGGATGTCCTCCAAATGAAAACAAGACCTAAAGAATAAAAGAAGGAAGAGGTTAATGAGACTCATACGAATATAAATGTAAATATGGTAAGGCATTATCCTATCCTTCAATCTAAAGTGGTTTCAAATGATGAAAGTTTTCAAAACTTTGATATGATAGTTGCAAGATGGAAAGAGGAGAATAAATATATTTAAACATGCTTCAACTCAATTAAGGAATTTTATTACCCTCCTACCCTCTCATTTGATAAAGGATAACATGCCTTGTGTGAGGTGGAAGATAAAATTTTAAAACTCAAGGGTGAAAAAGATAATCTAAACGGAGAAGCAATAGGTATGAAGCCATGTAGACATGATGAGCTTTCACTATCTCTAGTTGATGATATGTCATTTTATTTTGATGAAGATAGTGAACAATCTATGGAAGGTGATGATGAGGATATCCAAAAATATTCTCATGAAAAATATGATGTCTTGTTATTTGATCAAGAAGAAGAACAATTAAATTAGTATGGTTTTGATATTGAGGAAGGAGACCATGAATAGATTAAACAAACAAGTGACTCTTTTTGGTATCAACTAGAAGATTATTGTACTAATTGTAACATCAAACTAGCATCCCTTCCTTAAGAGAGAAATGAATAATCTAGAGATGATTTTGTCAAGCTTCTTGGAGAAATATAGAAATATGAGTTGGTTCAAGACACATAACAAGAAGGACATGAGCCAAATGGGCCTTACAAAGATAAAATTTCAGCCATTGATGCATTAATAAGTTATGTTCACATGAAGGACCAGCATAAGATATGTATCAAATAATAATATTAATACATATATGTTGGAGATATTTTTGAATCTGATCCAATTGAATACATGCCAATCAAGGTGGCAAACAAGAAGGGTGAATCACAAAGTGTCTACTTCAATAAACTACTTGTTTGGCACCATGAGGTTTCTTGCCTTGGAAGAGACCTAAGAGACTTCAAATTTGATCTAGGATTGATGTGTGATTATTGTTAGATTTTACATATTATTTGTTTTTTCTTCTCTTAAATGCCTTAAGCACATGTATGTGTCTTGTGTTTTATTTTTATTTGTTGTGTGTGTCCTTTGCTTTGTGTGATGGATGTAGTCTTAGTGTCTTGTCTTGATCAAAGGTTTGGGTCAATGTTCAAAGTTTTTATTATTTTCCTCAGTCCTTAGATGACTCCTAAGCCTAATGGACTAATAAGGCTACTAGTCTAGTTAGTATAATAGGCATATTACCCCTATTAGTCACCAATTTGTTGACAAAATTTAACTTTTTATTCAAATTAGAGCACCTATAGGCAAAAACTCAGTTTTATAGGTCTATAAGGGGTATAATATATTTTTATAAGGGTTTTCATAGGTCAATTAATGTTAATTGATGTTATAATAACTTTGGTCATTAGTTCTTTAGGTCCTTTTATCATTTTGAGTCATTTTAAGGGGTCAAATAGGTGTATTTATTGATTTGTATAGGTTTATTTAGAAATGTGCCAATTAAAAATTATAATTTCACATGCCATGTGTCATAAAAAGTCTTTTATGACTTTTAATAACTGAATATTGTAGGTTTTACAGAAGAAAGGATAATTTTATATTGAAAAAAGGAAAAAAAGTACACTTGTACGAATCTTTGGGAAGTGTGCCACATGGGATAGGGTTAAGGGATGTAATTTAATTGTATTTAACTCAAATAAATTATTTTAACGACTTTAAAGTTTCATTTATATCTCAAAACCATTATATCTCTCTTTAATCTTTCTTGGCATAATGGAGTGACTTACAGGTTTGCATTTGGTATGGCACCATAGGGGGTTCAAGTAGAATTATTTTTGGAGGTTTTTATAAAATTAGAGACCTAAATTTTAATATAATTAATTTTTATATTGGTCAAATTTGATTCATGAATAATCCATTTGAAATTTAGATTCCAAAACTACCTACTCATTTGTGCACCCTTCAGGTTTTTTCTTATTTAGAGAAGTCCATACAAACTAGTTACTAAGATCTATTAAAAAGTTTTTTTTATTTATACTATAATGTTTCAAACTCTTTGTTTCATATTTCAAGTGCTTTTCTATGCTAATCAACTCAATTTATAGGAGGATACACCATTTTGCATTGTGAAGAGTTTTCACCATTTGTAGGTGTTTTGTGGTTTTTATGGTTACAGTGGGTTATGTTAATCCAATGTACATGTTTTAAAGGTTATATTATTATTACCCTCAAATTTAATCATAATCCTCCAATTAATTCCTCATGGTTTGAATCTATATGTACACATGTTCACATTTTGCCTATTCAATGCAACTTGAAAGGTACTTTTACAGAGTTTTGGAAGGGAAGATTTATTGAAAGAAAGATTTATTAGATTGATCAAAGCTTCCAAAAGTTAGAGAAGAACTATTTTATCCTTTCAAGGATGTGTATTAGTTGTCTAATTACCATATATAAAATCACTACTCATGCATTTCATATTGCCTCTATACTTTTTACAGTGTACACATAGCCTATTATGATAATGCCATGTTAACACATAAACCCTGATAGTGATATTAATCCTTTAGAAACATTTAGAGGTATTTTATAAGGTTTAAATATATATTTGATACTTGTTATTATAAAATTTTAGCTCATTACCTGAGATTCTTCATTTATTGCCTATGTGTATGGTTTTATCCACCTATAGATGGCTTGACAAAACCATAAAGGTCTCATGTTTGGAGAATTTGAAACATGATGAAGTATTTCTTAAAAATCCTAAAATATTCAATCTTCAAAACATTAAATGCTTTAATTGACCATGGAATTATAATTTTTATTCACTCAAGGGTTGAAAGGATTGGGTTCAAGACTATTGTGCCCAAAAGAACAAAATAATGACCTTTGATGTTTTGTTGAAATTATACAACAAGGCTACCTCTTCCTTTCAATAATATAAATGACCTTATATTGGATTATATAATATGTAAAAAAACCTTGAAAATTTTGGAGAAACGGAGATCAATATAATGTGGTTTTTAGAGAGCTCAAAGAGACCTCTAAAACCATTAAAGTCAAGCAGTGAACTCTACAAATTTGAACCATAAAAGTGACCTTGGAACTAAAGGAACAAGTAGGGATTATTTTATGTTTTGAATGATATTTATAGGTGAAGGAAAAACCAAGGAACATATAGGCCTTATAAAATAATAGGTTATAATGTGATCCAACTCATTAAAAGACCTACAATTTCCCTTGGTACTAAAAAAATAGCTATAATAGGGTAGAGAATAGGTTTCTTGGGTCCTTCAAGGTAATTATGACTCAAACATATGGAAAATTAGTTTCAAATTGATGAATAGGATATCTGAGATGTTTCCATAGGGTTATATATCAACTTTAAATTTTAGTCCACCTTGAATCATCTATAGGTGACTTTTAAAACATACCTAGAGGCCCTAGAAAATAAAAATGTCTAAGGAAAACATAGTTTAGACCTCCTTTGAACATCTAAAGGAGCTCAAGATGAGATCAAGGTGATATATAAGTTGTGTGACCTAAAATTGTATTAAATTAAATATTTTAACATCATTATCAATCTTAGATGACTCAAGCTAGCCTACAATAGTCATAAATAGGGTTATCTCAGTGATAGGATAGTAGGGACCTAATTATGATCAAAAGTATATGTGAGAAGCAAATGAGAGGTTGGAATGGTGCATCAAGTGAATTATAAATTCATGGGGCATTAAATATTCCATATTAATCTTCCAAGGGAGTGAAAAAAGCCTATATTAGGGTCCAAACAAGTAAAAAAAATCATATTCAGGGTAAGTCCTAGTTTGGAAGGAAGGTAGTGTTTAGAGTGTGAGGAATGAAAGATAATGAAACAAGTGAGTAAAAATTAAGAAAAAATTTACATTAAGGATATTTAGGATGTTTTTAACATTACCATTGATTCCTAAACATTCAACATATCCTATAGAAAGAGGTGAATAGAAGTGTCTCAATCAACACCTAGAAAGGCTTAGATTGTAAATCAAGGTACACAAATAGAGTAAGGAAAATCTACATCTGATGGAATAGTATGAGACATATCCATAATTATAATTAGAATATATATCAGGAATTTATGATATAAATTAATGAAGAAGAGGGATCCAACCATAAAAAACTCATTCTAAAATGTAAACCCTACACAATCTACTTCTAGAGGAACCGGTCTTGAAATTTGCCATGTTGTGGGGTCAAATCACATTTTAAGAAGATAAAATTTTCTAAAAATCATACTTAAAACAAATTTAATCCTTTAAAATTATTATTTTTCTTAGATAGATATGGGAATTACCCCCTATTTTTTTATTAGAATAGGGGTACTTCCCTTATGCAAACACATGCAATTTTGTAAAAAAGGGATGATTGGGTGAGTTGGGGATGGTGTATACCTTTGGGGAAGGTTTATGAATCTTGGAGACACCTAAGTTAACATTATAAACACCTCACATAAGTATCTAACCAAGTTATATGGTCTGGGTGTCCAAATTTACAATCAAGCCTACTAAGTAAGGATATGCCTAAAAGGCCAAATAGGGTGTCACTTCCAATTGGAGGTCTAGGTATGATTTTTAATAGGTTTAAACATGTTTATTATATTTATTTAGAGGTTTTTGAACCATATATATATATATATAGGGGAAACCACAAAAAGGCATGTTTAGAGCTAAAAGTCAAATCAGCCCTACTTGCCAAGACAAGCCTAGTCTCCAAATGGAGGGTCACTCTTGGTTATAGCTTGATAAAAGATTTAAAATGATTTTAAACATGTTAATTTAATTTATAAATAGTTTTTTCATCCTTTATATTGTAGAGGAGACATCAAACAAACCATTTTTGGGTCTAAAAGTAACTCAGGCATATAGGAAACATGAAAATAAGCATGAGAAGCCAATTTCCAATGCTTATATATTTCATAAGGATATGCATGGGAGCAAAAGGATTTATGGGGTGTTATTAGAAATATTATAGGACATATTTGTGTAATTTTTTTATCAAGTTAGATGTCCCAAATTTATGAACAATCGTTAAGACCTAAAACTACTCTAAACCCCTCATAAACCCTTGCTAAGGAATAGTTTGTGAAAATGGAGTTGGATAGCTGATATAATGGAATATTATTCTCATAAAACCTTTTAAACCTTGAATAAGACTCCCTCAATCTACTCCACATGCTTTTGAGTTGTAGAGAATTATATAGATGAGGGTAGAAACATGATTTTCTCACTATTTTATGTGTTGTGTAGGCTAAAAGAGGAGTTAGGAGATGAAACCAAGTTTGTGAGAAATATTGACACTTTTAATAACTCCTCATATTCATTTCATGCCAAAAAAATTCTAAGTGCCTTAAATAGGTCCTTCAACTCAGCTAGTCAAATCTAACATATTATATAAACTAGTGAGAAGGATGAAAAGCTTCACTTGGACTAATTTTAAAGCTTTTCTGATGCTTATAAGGACATGGAGGTATTAAAAACTCATCATTTAACCTCTCCCATAGATTTTCATGTGAAAATAATGTTAAATTGAAAGAAAAGTGTGCTAGGTGCATGAGAAGGAGGTTTCTTAGAGTGTAGATGATGATGGTTCTCTTTCAGATGATTTTATAAGGCCAGGTATGCAACCAATACATCAATAGGCATGTATAAGAGCCTTCCCTTCAATTCAAATCATTTTAACTACTCTAGATTAGTTACAAGTCACTCAAATTGGCATAATCATGAATGCAATTTTTGGTGCAGGAAAGGTATTTTTAGGCCACTTTGCATAACTTTGATGACTCAAATGGACACTTGGACTTCTAATCCTTATATTATCCATACCATATCCTTCTCACATACACAATTAACTCATTTAATCAGCTTGACAAGTTTCCTTGTGACCCTTTAACTTCTCTCCTTCTCTTTCTTTCTCAAACTCTATAAGAGCTTGTCATTTTGGCATTGTATTCTATGATCCACCTGAGTCTAGGGAAGCCCTGCTCAATTATAAAAAAATAGATCAATAAAATGAATAAGTGTTACCTCTTCCAAGACTTTACTTAGTGTGTGTATTTTAATGTCTATTTTTTCTTAAATGACATTCTTGTTCCCTTATCATGTTAGCTCATTATTACAACCTTTTTGTAGTTGGAAAACTTCTTCTTGCATGGCATGTGAAGATTTATTGAGATATGTAAAGTATTAAGTTATTTTATCTCTTCATTAGTGTCATTCAAGGCCTCTTTTATAGTCCTCATATCCTATATTTTTATCTTGACCTCACAATGTAACATTGATATAAGAATTTGTGGATTGGGAAAGTGTACATTTATTTTGTTACTTGGTCTTAAGTATCATATGCATATGGTTGGATGTCATCAATCTATCCAGTGTATCACCTCTATTAGTTTATATTTTATTTTAGTTTCTTTCTCCCTTTTCAACCCCTAAAATTTAGTCTTAGTTGCAATCCTAAGTGGTGCATCAAAGGATCTAGCTCTATCTAGAGACTCACCACATTCTTTGGGCTAGCCACAACCCTAGAGGTGATACCATTATGAAACTTGGATGAGGAGAGATTTACATCTAATCAAAGGGTGCATATCCAAGTGGCAATAGTTTTTGGAATGTTTGGCAGGACTATTTATCTAATGAGTTGGAGAATTTTTGGTGTGTTCTTAAGCCAATTAGCCTTTTGGAGGCATCTTAATCAACACCAGTGGTGACTTTCCATTGAATCAGTTGGATAAGCAGCCCTAGTGCATAAAAAAAATAGATTTTGGCATGTATAATCCTATTTTTGAGAAATATGGATCTTATGTTCCTTCACATGGCTTTGATCAAGCTCATGTTGTTTATGGAATCACCTCAAGTAGGTCTCTTAATTGTCCTTCTCCTAGTCAACCTAAGATTGTTAGGGAGATAATGCTAGAGTATGAGAATAAAATGGAGATAGATAGGTTGAGTGAGTAAAATAGATACCAAAAAGAGATAATATATAAAGAGGAGTGCTTGTTTAGGCAAGCTCAAGCCATGCAATTCATGAAAGAGAGACTAGTAAGATGGAAGAGTCAACCCACCCAATGCAATCAGACTTGTGTGTCTTCTTCCATCCCAAGACAACCTTGTCCCATGAAAAAGGAACCCTTTATTGTCCCAAACCTCATACAAATGGAAAATTTCCATCAAAAGAGTATAGAAGGATCTTTCAATCTACTTAATAAGTCTTCTCTTATACCAAGTGAACATCCTTGTACCCTAAATCTTTTCTTCTAAATAGAACTTGCTCATCAAATAAGGATAAGTGAATCTACTAGTCCATCTAATATATCCTCTCCTATGTCAAAGCAAACTCCTCTTACTATTAATCTCTTGTATTTGGAAATCCAACACTAAAGAATATTGCAAAAACCTTCTATAGAAACTAATTACTCAAACTTTCCAAGTTTTGAGGTTTCTTTTGAATAAATACATCCTATTATTCATATAAAACAACACATCCATCTTCAATAAACTCATCCTATACATGTGCAAACTCTTCTTAGTCTCCCTCAACCTCCTCAAGCCCTTCAATCTAATATCAAGATGAGCTCAAGCCCTACATAATTTAGACCTCTTTTAAACATCTAAAGGAACTCAAGATGAGATAAAGGTGATATAGAAGTGGTGTGCCCTAAAATTGGATTAAAGTAAGTCTTTTCACATCATTATCAACCTTAGGTGATTCAAGGTAACCTACAATAGTTAGAGATAAGGTTATCTTAGTCATAGGATAGTAGGTACCTAATTATGATCAAAAGTATATGTGAAAACCAAATGGGAGGTTTAAATCATGAATCAAGTGAATGATAAGTTCATGGGGTGTTAAGGATTCCATATTAATCTTGAAAGGGAGTTAAATAAGCCTATAAAAATTTCTAAACAATCAAACGTTGTCATATTCAAGGTAAGTCCTAGTTTGGAAGGAAGGTAGTGTTTAGAGTGTGAGGAATGCAAGATAATGAAACAAGTGGGTCCAAATTAAGAACAAATGAACCTTGAGGAGAATGATGAGGTTGTGAAAATTACCATTTATTCCTAAAAATGAAACATATCCTATAGATAAGGGTGAATAGAGGTGTCTCAATTAGCACCTATAAATGTTTAAGCCTATAAATCAAGGTACACAAATAGAGTAAGGAAAGTCTACACCTGATGGAATAGTATAAGACATATCCATAAGAATCATGATAATATATATCAAGCATTGATGATAATTTAGTCATTTAAAATACAAAATTATATAACTTTAGTATGGCTAAGACACCTAATCTATAGGTCCTCCTATTGGTTCACACAACCTTTTTAAGCTACTTCTTTCACTAATTCCCAGTCATCCAAAGATTTTTGGAATTAGCCATTTCAGACCCATGCAACCCTTTTAGTCCCATATACATCCCTCCATGACTCATCCCATTATTAAAATATCACACAAATAGGATATGAATGCTAGAACCTAGGGTGTCCTATTTTTGGCACTATTGTCCAATTCATTTTTGCCTCTAATGATTATATTCTTTTGGTTCCTTATCTTTTTACGTATCAGCCTCACATGAATAAATATAACCCATGATCATTATTTTTCCTATAAAAATCCATTCAATGTCTATTTATAATGTTTGGTACTCATTTTCAAGAGAGACACAAGAATACAAGCAAGTACACTTAAGCACTCTTCCCTATTCTTTGCATACAACCTTCTAATATTATTCAAACCCTACTCAAGTAATTACACCAATCCTTAGATAGATAAAGAACATATAATTTAACATTATAGTTTAATTTATCATACACAAATTTCACTAAGCACTTCAATGGGAGAACTACATTAGCTTGATCCCTCTTTAGAGTATTGGTATGTAGGCAACATGCCTACACACGGGGTGTGGAGTGTGTCTAGCATATCCTTTAAACATTAACCCCTTCTCTGTCTTACCAAAGTTTGCATTCAATTTCAAGCACTAATATCTCCTAAGATTTTTGAATATTAAAATAGGAACACAACAAGCTCTGCAAGGTCTGAGACTCTAAAATTTCAATGACAGGGTAACGCAGGTATTCCAAATAGAACCTAAAAAGCTTTTAGCCTCAATAAAATAGCACTAGAATAATATTAAAATGATATATATCATGGTTTCCTATTTTTTGTGCTCCTATCCAATAAAGGAACAAAGTCTAGAGACCTATGTCTGACTATTTCTCAATCCCGCTCCTCTAGTATCAGACCTTGTCTTAGTCTAGATCAGTCAAAATAAGCTATGTTCTAATCTTTCTCACTTCCTAATATATTTAGAAAAGGTAAAAATAAAATTTATTTAAATAAATTAGTAGGTTAATTCTTTCATATTTATTTACTAATTTACATTACTCATCCCCTTTATTATTTAGAAATATACCTCCAATATTTTGAAAATAATAAAATATTTGACGAACCCAACTTACTTTGAATTATTGCACAAAAACCCTAAAAACCCTAGGGATAATTATTAATGGTTTTTTCAATAATTTCATAATTTTTCCTAAATTTAAAAATAAAAAAATTATAAATTAATTAAAATATTTTCAATAAATTCACCCAAACCCTAGTTTTCACACACTATGTCGTATTTGCATACAAACACTTTGAAACCACTAGGAAAAATATATTGCTAATTTTAGAAATATTTTTAGATTTTTCCTAAATTTTTAAAGCTAAATTCTAAAAATTCATAGCAAAATTTTCAAATTATTGTACTAATCTTGAAAAAAAATCTTTTCAAACCCCATTTGCATCAACTAGTTCCCAGTTATTTTTCCAAGCTTTTTACAATCATTTTATACATTTTTAGTTAAAAATATAACTTATAAAATCAATTTCAAATTCAAAATTTCATATTATTTTGAAAATAATATTTATAAAAAATCCCTAGTTGCATATACTAGCTCCTTTTTGCTTGTTGAGGTATCACCTTACATGTTTTAGAGTCCTGTATCCTTTCATGCATATTCTAGTTCCTTGCTTAGATTATATTAGTTTAATTTTTGCTACTATCATCCAAGTTGTTTTCCTTATTCCACCTAAGTTCCTTTCATCTCTTCTTTGAAGAAAAAGTTCAAGACTTAGTGGTAATCCTCCTGAGTTCACTTAGATTCCTTTAATTCACTCATATACCATGGATAAATAACCAAATCAAATTCCTATCATAGATTATACACATCTAGATTATAAAAAATTCTATGAGGATAAATTTGATCATGAGTAGCATAAAAATACCAATGATGATGCACACACCGATGCTCTTACTCCACCACATGTGACTATTGATCCACTACCACCTATTGTTGATAATGAAGTAGTCCTCAACAAATAATTGGTTTTAAAAAAATTTAGAGAAAGAATTTAGGTTTAGCCTAAATATCATACACTAATTTTGAAATCTATCATGTAGATTAAACATTCTAAACAAGATAAATATTCTAGTCATTTAGAGTAGCTAGTTGCAAATAACACTATAGGGGCAACTATGTCTCAACAACCCCTATAGTATCCCAACCTTCTTCCATGCTTTTAGCTATAACTAATACATCCCTATCTCCTAATGTGGCATCCCTTGTGTAAGAGATAATATCTCTTCAATCTAAGGTGTAACATATTGAGCAAGGTATTTCTAGACCTACACAAGCATCAAATTATTTTTCTTTACTGCATACACCATTGGTATGTCACATTGATTCTACACCCTTAAGATAAGGATTTATTTAACCCAAGCTTACTCTTTATGATGGAAATGGTGATCTAGAGACATATTTGAGATCTTTTCATGTAAAATGTTTAGATTATGTACCCAATGACTACCTACTTACCAAACTTTTTCCATGGAGCCTTAAGGATTATGCTTTACAATGGTTTTATAGTCTACCAAATCAATCAGTCATGACATTCAATCCTTTAGTAGACATGTTCTTAGCACATTTCAGTATTAACATTGGTGATAAGGTTTCATATACACAAATTGTATAGTATAAATAAAGGTCAAATGAGCCTCTCACATATTATGTTGTTAGATACAAGACTATTCTGGCTAAGTTAACTAGCCACATAGTTGATCAAAAGCTACATGACATCTTCAAATAGAGCCTTCTACTAGCGTTGCATGAATCTATTCTATTCAAAATATTATCTTCCTTCACTAAATTGTGTTATACACTTAAAGGAAGAGAATTCAAGCTAATTTCAACGGGAAAACTTAAGTATTCAAGTATCTAGACACAACTAATAAGAGTAACAATAAAGTCCCATATAAGGTCAAAATAAATGATAATCAAAATCAAAATCAACCAATAGTTAACATGATTTTTGAGCCCCCTCAACATGTAGTTCTATCAGCACCTCCTCATCATGCATTTACCAATCTAATAAGTTCTCTATCTAGGGTTTTACAATAGTTATTAAAATGTAACATCATCACTCTCCCTCCTATCCAAGAAGCAAATCCAATAAATCCTCTTTGACAGGGATATGATCAACATGTATTTTGCAATTTTCATAGGGCACCAAGCCAAACCATAAAAAGATGCATTAGTTTATGAAATAATATGCATGACTTGATATACAATAATCTAATTGATCTAGGCACTTGAGTTGATCCTCCAAAGGCAAAACCAACACAAGATAAAGCTTTGAAAAAAAAATAGATCTATTTCCGTAACATTCTAAATAAGAGCAAGGGGACACATTAGGTGTTCATCATACATACTAGACACCTTTAGTGGAATCACATCCTTTGAGTGGTATGATAGGGGTGTACGAGTCCAGAGTTCTAGTCCATCCTTTGATATATTTTTTAGATCATGATATTGTCGAGGATAATACAAGTTACAATGCATTATTTATCAGAGCACATATTCAGAATTAGCCTATTCATTATGTACTCATCAACAATAGTTCAAATCTTAACATTTGTACTTTAACACTTATACAAAATTTGGGTTATTTAGAGTAGGATATCACTCTGAAAGACATAGTTATTAGTGGTTTTAGTGGGCATATATAGAGTTCATTAGGTGAGATAGTACTTCCATTATAGGTTGGTCCTACATATGTGGCCACACCATTCACTATAGTTCCTAGCACATGAGTTTTTAACATATTACTTGGTCAAACATGGATTTAAAAACATAGGGTAGTAACTTATATAGTTGATAAATACATGAAATTCATTCATGCTAATCAAGTTATTATAGTTGGTGGAGTTATTATGAGTTACCACTTCCCACTTTAGAGCCATATACTAGCTTCCAGTCACCAGCTCTAGTTCTTCCACTAGTTTTAGCTTCTCCTCTAATTTTAGTATAACTTCCACTTTAAATCTAGCCATAGTTACAATATCCATCACTAGTATAGAAGGTTAATAAACCCCCACAATTTCAAGATTATAGATAGATTCTAGCTATAGTGTTCACACCTAGGGCAGTTACATTGCAGTCTCATACAACTATATACAGAGCACCTATTCATAGAGATTCTTATTTTGATTTCAGATGGGTCCTTAAGAGCCCTATATTTTTATCCACTTCTCAAAGTCATAAGGAGACCCCACATTTAGTTTCCACTTTAGATAGTTTAGAGCAGTTACATTGTATATAGATTTTAGTTGCACAATCTTAGACACTCCATCATGCCTCATAATCATGCATGATCCCATTATTTGATATAAGACACCATAAAATGGGGTCTCATTTGAGACCTATCAGTTAGTATCATTTATTTCCAACATTGATTGTACATATTATCTCCTGCTTGATTGGACATAGTTTAAATATTTTCAAAAATACAAAAACAATATAACACTTCAAATACAAAAACATTCAAAAATTGCAAACAAACCAAAAACATTAAAATTTTATGAATTATAATTTATTTACATTATTAATATCATGATAAGACTTAAATTCATTGTTTCATGCTATTTTATGTCAATTTTATACATTACCATGCTTCACTTGATGTTCTTTGAGTGTGTACAGTGACATCCAACTCCTTGATTGCTTCATTCTACCCACTGAGGGAGAATTCCTACTTCTAAATTTGAGACACACATTATTATACACACCCACTAGGGGCATATTAAACATGACTACACCATCTAGATTATGTCATTCCTACACTACACACTTTGAGTAATCATACTGATGCACATTCCTTAATAGATTACATAGATTACTACATCAACATTTCACTAATACCTAACACTTGTCTATTTCTTAGCATATACCTAGTCTTTTATTACACATGTTTTGTGTACTTTCACATTTTCTTTGATTAGTTAGATATTTTAGTATATTCCAATTCTTACTTTTGCTTTCATTCTTTGCTTAGCATAGCTTGTGTAATTGCACTTTCTAGTTCTTACTTGTCTTTTGTTTGTACCTTAGGACATTTAATGTCCTTTTCTTTTATTCATGTGTGTCCCTTAGGATATCTACCAATGTAATTTTTTTGTACTCTTTCATGTTCTTATGGCCCTTGTGCTAACTTTTATTCTTCCACTTGTATGTGTATACGGCATTTAAACATGCCTTCCATGCTTGTCTTCTAGTTTGAATGACATGTGTCCATGTCCCTTATTTATATGGCCCCTTTTCCACCCTTGTATGCTTCTTGATTCTTACTTTATATGCTTGTTTTATCCTCATTATGTGCAATTCCATGATTTTAATCATGCATTTATCTTGCTTCTTGGATGCCATGATGGACATCATGCTCTATCCCTCCATGCTTACTAACAACTAATATCTAACATTACTAGTCTAGTTTAGTATCATGCACATGATTTCACATTGTTATATCTATCTAGGCATACCCCTATTTATATAACAATATATCAATAAAAACATTTCTATATCTAGAGATATCTTATCAAATATCAATGTTGTATCATGTATCTATACAATTTAACACAATTGTAGGACTCTTTTCTTTTGAGGGAAGTCATTACAAGTTCATCATTCCT
The DNA here is from genome assembly GCA_037957365.1 of Torreya grandis. Taxonomy (NCBI): domain Eukaryota; kingdom Viridiplantae; phylum Streptophyta; class Pinopsida; order Cupressales; family Taxaceae; genus Torreya; species Torreya grandis. The sequence goes on from JARHVA010000928.1 coordinate 2,778,044, forward strand.
GCCCTCGAAAGATAGGACATCAAATAGGGGTTTTTATAGAGAGAAAACCTCCTAATATTCAAAATAGCAACATTTAAAATGCTCAGTACTAAATCTAGAGGTCAAACTAGTCAAACCAGAGCAAAAAAAATAGTGATAGTTCTAGATCAATAGTCAATTTTCACACTAGACAATAGCACTAGAAATGGATAGTAGAGCCAAACACAAGTGTGTTCATATTTTTTTGCTCCTATTTAGGCAATAAAACAATCAATGTTTCTATAAATAGGCAAAAATTTTAGTTTAGGGATATTTTTTATACTTCTAAATTAGTCAGATTCAATAGTTTTAGTATAGTTTTCTCAAATATAGTGGGTTATCATGCATAGCATGATGGTTATCACTTTTAGTTTAGATTATGAAATTGGCATAACTTCTATATCAGAATCCATGATTTAGATATTAGTGATTGTGGGCAATGTGTGTGGCACATTGATCTTTTCTTTTTGAGTTCAGTTTATTCTAGGCATTCTCAGTAGTTGCATGCCTTACTCCACTTGTAGGTGGTTGGCATCACATTTGAGTTAAAATTTCATAAATTTTATCTTTTTGAGTACCTAAGTTCTCAATTTGGATTTCACATAAGCATTTTACATCAGTTTCAAAGAGGCTTTCATGTAAGCCTATCCTCCATCTTTCAAAATGGCCAAGAATGGCCTAGTTTCCAACATTTATTTAGGCTATCCATGCCACATTGTTAGATTTTTAGAACATCCATAGGATCAATGAGCCATCTCATATGACATCTATTCTATATTTATATCACTTCATAGCTTCACTTCATGAGACAATGATGGAGCCAAAGGTCTAGCTAAATTTTGTGTTCTTGAGCCAAATATTAAGAGGGATTGGACACACAGTCCAGATATCAATTAACATATGCATGATTACTAAACTTCACATAGTTGGTGATGATGGAAAAAAAGGGATAGCCTTTGCATTCTTGATCCACTTTCTAGGGAATTGAGTAATCATCTATGTTCATGATATTACTCTTGATTCAACACACACTCAGCATCATCTAACACATTCCAATATCACAATAAGTTTTGTATTAGTTCATGTACCTAGTGAGTTATATTCACTCCTTTCTCTTCCTCTTACTAAACTCTTGTAATTTTTTATTCTAGATATAGAGTATCTAGTAAGAACTAATCTACCTTATATTTTCATTACAAATTTACAATTCATAGTGTGCTCTCTCTATACACATCTAGCATCACACAACTTCATGAGCTTTACCCTTACATGTAAGTTTAGTTATGCTTCTTATTTTCCTTTATCCTAGTATTTCACTTTATTACACCACTACATTTACCCCCATAAAATTGTATAACTTCAGTATGGATAAGACACTTAATCTATAGGTCCTCTTGTTGGCTCACACAACCCTTCTAGGCTACTTATTTCATTAATTCCTAGTCATCCAAAGCTTTATAGACTTAGCCCTTTTAGACCTAGGTAGCCCTTTTAGGCCCAGATCCATCCCCATAGGTCTCATCCCCTTAGGAAAAAAATTCCCAAATATGATAGGATCACTAAAACATAGGGTGTCATATTTTTAGTGCTATTGTCTAAGTTCACTTTTTCTTCTAATGGTCAAATTCTTCTAGTTCCTTATCTTTTGTTATATTAGCCTCATGTAAATTCATTTAACCCATGATCATTAATCTCCCTATAAAATGCCATTAAAAGTCCATTTATAAGGGTTGGCACTTATTTTCAAGAGAGACATAAGAATACAAACAAGTACACTCAAGCACTCTTCCCTATTATTTGCATACAACCTTCTAATATTATTTAAAGCCTACTCAAGTCATTGCACCAGTCCCTAGCTAGTTGAAGCACACCCAATTTTGTATTCTAGTTACATTTATCATACACAAATTTTAACAATCACTTTAATGTTAGAAATACATTAGCTTGATCCCTCTTTGGAATATTGGTATGTAGAAAGTGTGCTGACACATGGGGTGTGAAGTGCATCTAATGTATCTTTTACACACTAACCCTCTTCTCTCTCTTTCTCAAGTTTGAATTAAAGTTCAAGCACTAGAAGATCATAAGATTTTTGAAGATTAAAATAGGCACATAGTGATCTCTATGAGGTCTCAGACTCTAAAATTTTAGTGACAGGGTAACACAGGCATTCCAAGTAGAACTCAGAAGATTTCAACCTCAAGACAATAGTGCTGAAATAGGACTATAGTGTCAGACAGTATGGTGTCCTATTTTTAGCACTCTTATCCAATCAATAAATGAATTCCAAATACCTATTTCCAAATATTTCTCAATCTCACTCCTATAGTATTTGACCTTGTCTTAGTCTATATCAGATAGAATAAACTAAGTTCTAATCTTTCTCACTTCCTACTACATTTAGAAAAGGTAAAAATACAATCTATTTACATAAATCAATAGGTTAATTCTTACATATTTATTTACTAATTTACATTTCTCAACACATTTATTATTAGGATATAACTATAATATATGAAAATAATAAAATAGATAAAAAATCATGAAGAAGAGGGATCTAACCATGCAAAACTCATTCTAAAATGCAAACCCTACACAATCTACTTTTAGAGGAACTAATCTTGAAATTTGCCAAATGTGGGGTAAAATAACATTGTAAGAATCTCAAATTTGGTAAAAATAATCTTGAAAAGTTGGGGAATCATTTCCAATGATTTTTTTATTAGATAGATAGGGGAAGTACCCCATGTTTTGTCTCAAAATAGGGGTACTTCCCTTATGCAAACATAGGTAGTTTTGTGAAAAAGGGGTGATTGGGTGATTTGGGGATGGTTTAGACCTTGGAGGAAGGTTTATAAATATAGGGGAAACATAATTTAATATTAGAAACAGATCACATAATTATTTAACCAATTTATATTGTTTGGGTGTCCACAGTTGTAGTCAATCTTGCTAAGCAAGGATCTGCCTAAAAGGCCAAAAAGGGGGTCACTTACAATTAGAGGTCTAGGTATGATTTAAAATGTGCTTGAAAATGTTTATGAGATTTAATAATATGTTTTTGAACCATATATACATAGGTTAAACCACCAAAATTCATGTTTGGACCTAAAAGTCAAATGAAGCCTACTTGCCAAGACAAGCCTAGTGTCCAAATGGAGGGTCACTCTCAGTTATATCTTGAGAAAAGATTTCCCATGATTTGAAACATGTTCATTGAATTTATAAATAGGTTATTAACCCTTTATAATATATAGGAGACATCAAATAAATCATTTTTGGGTCTAAAAGCAACTCAGGCATACAAGAAACATGAAAACAAGCATGGGAAGCCTAATTCCAATGCTTATATCTTTCAAGAGGATATACATGGAAGAAAAAATAGTTAGGTGGTGTTATCAGGTATATTATAGTCCATATTTGTGTAATTTATTCTCAAGTTGGATGTCCCAACTTTATGAACAATTGTTAAGACCTAAAACTGCTCTAAAACCATCCTAAACCCTTGCTAAGGACCATCTTGTGAAAATGGAGTCAAATAGCTGACATAATGGAATAATTTTCTCATAAAAAATTTTATAACTTGTAGATAACTCTCTCAAGACACTTAAAATTATTTTTATTTGTATGGAATTATATGGATGAGGGTAGAAATAATATTTTCTCACTATTTTTTATGTTGTGCAAGTTAAAAGAGGAGTTAGGACATGAAACCAAGTTTGGAAGAAATATTTAAACTTATAATAACTCCTCATATTTATTTCATGACATGAAACATCTTATAATTTATTCAAACATGTCCTTTAACTTAGCTAGTCAAATCTAGCATATTATGCAAGCTAGTGAGAAGGATGAAAAGCTTCACTTGGATTGATGTTAAAGATTGATTGAAGATTATAAGGCCATATAGGGTCTTTAAAATTTAAATTTAACCTTTCTCATGGATTTTCATGGAAATTATTTCCAAATTTGAATACAAGTGTGCTAGGTGCATGAGAAGGAGGTTTCCTAGAGTGTAGGTGATGATGGCTCTCTTTTGGGTGATTTCAAAAGAATAGGCATGTAAAAAATGAATGTATGATATAATCCAATTCCATTAAAATAATTTTACCTACCATGGATTAGTTACAAGTCATTCAAATAGGCCTAATCATAAAGGCAATTTTATGTGCAAGAAAAGGAATTTTAGGTCACTTTGCATAACTTTGATGAATTGAATGGACACTTGATCTTCTATATCCTTATCACATGAAAAATTAAATCCTTGAATCAGATTTACAAGTGTCCTTATGACCCTTTAACTTCTCTCCTTTTCTTTCTTTCTCAAACTCTATAAGAGTTGGCCATTTTTGCATTATATTCTATGCTCCACCTGAGTATGGTGAAGGTCTACTCAATTGTACACATTTTTATCAATAAAATTAATAATTTTTACCTCTTCCATGAATATACTTAGTGCATGTATTTTAATGTCTAATTTTTCTTAAGTGACACTCTTGTTCCCTTAGCATGTTAGCTCATTCTTGCAAACTTTTTGTAGTTAGAAAACTTCTTCTTGCAAGGCATGTGAAGTGTTATTGAGATATTTCAAAGATTAAGTGACTTTTTATCTTCATCAGTGCCATTAAAGGCCTCTTTTATTTTCTTCCTATCTAATATGTTCATCTTGACCTCACAATGTAACATTTATGTAAGAATTTGTAGATTGGGAAAGTTTATGTTTAGTTTGTTGCCTGGTCTTAAGTGTAATATGCATATGGTTAGATATCATTAAGCTATCTATTGTATCACCTCCATTATTTTATCTTTTATTTTAGTTTCTTTCTCCCTTTTCAACCCAAAAATTTAGTCTTAGTTTCAATCCTAAGTGGTACATCAAGGGAGCTAGCCCTATCTAGAGACTCACCTCATTCCTTGGGCTACCCATAAGCCTAGAGGTGATTCCATTGTGCCACTTGGATGAGTAAATATTAAAATATCTTCAAATTGTGAATATACAAGTGACAACAATACCCAAGTAAATATAAATTATCTTCTATATCAAGAAGAAGATGGAGTTGCTTGAACCCCAATAAGAGCCCATAAATGAAGATACTTGCTCTTAGTGAATGATTTGGTGAATATATTAGTAATTTGCTCCATTTTTTGGATATAAAAAATATTAATAACCTAATAATTGATGAGATATAAAATTAAATTCATGTGAATATTTATATTCATGGTCCATTTATCGAGGATTGGATTCCTACAAATTTGGATTATGTTTTAGTTATTATAGAGGATGACTATTGGTCATTGAAATTGGATGCCAAACTTAGTGAGAATCCATTGAAGCCAAATTATCTCAGTGGTACCAATAATATATCCTTTGTATTCTACCTTTGTATAAGATAAAGCACTAGCATTCTAATTATTACTTGACCAATTAATCAGACCTAAACTAAGGGAGAAACTATAGCCAAAAGTAGACTTACGATTTTGAATGTTATTAGCCCAATCTAAATCTATATACCCAATTAAGTTGATGTCAATTCCTTATATATAGTGAATCCTAAAATTTTGAGTACACTAAATGTAGTGGAGAATATTCTTAACTACTTTCTAGTATATCTCATGTGGTTCTTGTAAACATCCAATTCCTAACACCATATGTGTTGAAATTGTCAATCTTACTCAAATTACATTCAAATACACATTTTAGGCTAAAATCCATAAAACACACTAAATGGTTTAAAATTTTCATTTACAAATACCAATTTATGTCAAAGTATCCCTAAATGGGGCAATGCATTTTATGGGCCAACTAACTTTGATCAGATCATTTTGAGTCAAAATGCAAATTTTGCACTTGGGTGATTTGGATTGCTCTTTTCTATCAAATTATTGTATGGGACATGTACCTTTGCTATTTTGTGTTGACAATATCCTAAATGGAAATACAGTCCCAATTCATCTAACATTGACTTCCAATTCCAATCTAATCAAATTTGAGCCAATAACAAGACATTATGACCAATTTGATTAATTTGTGCACTAAAGGCTAAATTTTGAACCAAAGATCACTAATCATGTTTTAGGATAATTAAACTAAATTATGGCCTTAAGTTAATTTTAGATGGAACTTGTTGAATAAATCTTTATTGGAAATTGATTTCTATTAATTGCATCATCAGGTGACATCATCATATGGGGTGGCATCCATAAGCCATAAATGCATAAAATATCGAGATTATGGATCTCTCATGCCTCATTAACGACCCTCCAAGCATATTCAATGCCCCTTCTTCCAAAATCATTATGAGGGATATTTATATATTTTTATTATATAATTTAATTAATACATGACCACACATCTCAATATTGAGATGGATGGTCATAGTTAATCCTGATGAATCTCAAAAATCTATAAATGGAGAGGTCATGAACATCATTTTTAAGCTTTATTTATGAAAAGTTATTATGTTGAATTATCTCCACAATCCTCTACATTTAATCATTAATTTTGTTTTAATATTTATTGATAGGTTAGTTTAGTGATTCCAAATCATGAGCCTAGGTTTTACAAGGAGTTATTGAGACATTAGAGTTGGTCATCATTGTTGTTCAACCCAAGAGCTCTTTATCAAGGGAGAACATGCTTTTGAGACACATTGGTATGGTGAATCCATTTAAGAAGGTAATATGATGTTTCTTTCTTTAAATTATTTCATGATATTCTTTGTAATTCCCACATGAATAGATAGGCTTAATTAATTTTGTTCTTAGACATTCTTCCTTTGATTTATTGGACTAATATTTGACTAGTCATGTTATGTAATCCTCTCTACATTTTAGCATGCCCAGTGGGAACACAACCCATACATTTTCTTACAAAGACTCTATAAGAAACCTACTAACCATTTTCATGTAGGATCTTGGCGTATGGAAGCAAAAAAGGAAAAAAATTGAGAAAATAAAAGTCCATTTTTATAAACCATGATTTTATAACTCAGCCTAACTCAACTCTAGATCACCCTGACTCAGCTCTAGATCACTCCAAATCAACTTTGGTTCAGCCCAAATCAGCTCTATATCACCTTGACTCAACTTTGGCTCAGCCCAAATTACCTTTGTCTTGGCCTAACTCAGCTCTAGATTGCCTTGACTTGGCTCTAGCTCAACCCAACTCAGCTCTGGATTGCCTCAACTTGGCTCTAGATCACCTCAACTCAGCTCTAGATCACCTCAACTCAGCTCTAGATCACCCTAACTCAGATTTGAATCACCTTGACTCACCTTTTTCTCACTTTGACTCACTTTTGGATCACCTTGACTCACTTATGGCTCACCCCAACTCGACTGTTAACTTGAGAGCTCATTTTTCAAAAGTCCTTATCTCATCCTCTAAAGTGCTTTAAAGCAGGTAGTCATAATATTATTTTGTTATGTTAAAAGGATGCTTTGGAATTTAATTTGGTTGTTTTAGCTAATCATACACTTTAATTTGTATTTTCAAAAATAACTTGGTTAAAATAATGCACACTTCAAATTTGGTGCCTAAAATGAATCTTTAGCATGCTAAGTCTTGAACACTTCAAACTTTGGGTTTAAAATGAACGTAGGTTCTTATTATTTTATTTATTATTTTTTACTATAAATTTCACATGTCTTTATAACTTAAGATCAGGGGGTTGAAATAACACCACTCAATCTATCAAATTAGTGCTTAGAAATGAACTCATCTTTCTAAGTTTTTGCATTCAATAGTTATTTGAACTAGTTTTTGTTTGGCAAAGAGAGGGATGTCACGTGTATGCTCTTCCACTTGTCCCCTTTAGGGAACCCTTGGAATAAAAATCACCCATCCTTATTACAAAAATCCTAATCCAAGGCTTAGAAATAATTTCATCTAAAGCACTCCTTAAAAACTCTTAATAGTTTAGGTGATCTTGAAAATGACCCTAAAGTCTTTCTTTTATATTTTTTTTAATTTTCATATAAACTTGGATTATGAGGGGGAATTCATTACCTCCCAAAAGTTTTTTAGGGAAGATTTAACCTAGGATTTCACCTCCTAGCACTGACTTCATCCACTCCAATTAGGATCAGAGTGTTGAGTTGTGGAGCTAAAAGCTTCAACTCTTTGCAAACTGAAGGAACAAGAAGGTTGCTGAGATCCAAGAGCACCGGCATCGGTAGCAGGACCGACATCAATTGTGACTAGTGCAGAAGACCACCGATGATGGCAGGGAGTCAGCCGATGTTGGCAGAACCAGACAAGCAGGGACCGATGTCGGTCGCCTGTGTGTTCCAGAATTGCTCGTTACATGGACAGTTAGTTAAGTGAACGAAGTGTTTGCATGTAAAGGCCAGTTAGAGTCTTTGGCTGCATGGATAATTGTATAAATTAAGATTCTAAGTTATTGTTTAAGTTAGGGATCTATTTATAGACCCATTGGCATGTATTGTAATTAAGATGTATGAGATAGAAAGGAAGGCAAGTAAGTTGCTTCCATTATAAGATCATTGAGTTGCAAGTTGTTGCAAGCTCATAGGAGATCTACATGTGTGAGTATGGTCTGTTGAATTGTAGGTTGCAGGTTCATGGGAGATCAACTTGAAGTACTATTGAGTGCTTGGTGAACTAGCAGGGTTATTACTGACTAGTTAGAGAGGTGAACACCAATTCTATTTGTGAGTTGGTTGTTGGGACCATTTTTTGTGTAGGAGAGTGTTGTGTGAGAAGAATTAATGTACACTTGAGGTGTGGCAAACCTCTATAAGGTGAAAGAGTGTGGTGGCTCTTTGTTGTATTCTTTTCTATAAAGTGTTAATACAAGATAGTGTATTGTCTCTCATATTTTGTGTTATTGGTGAATTCTAGTTATTTGTGCTTCTGGTTATTTCCGCATATTTAATTGCTTATATTTGGTAATCATACTGTGCTCTTTTTGAGGAGCAAGATCCAATAAGAGGAATCAAAATAGAGGTGTGTTTGTTCTTGGACTTCCCTAACAATTGGTATCAGAGCTTTTGGTTGGGATACTAACAGATTGGATTAGATCTGGTTAGTGTGTTTTGATTACAGGTACTCACAGGGTTTCTGTTTGAGTGGGAGTTGAGCAATGGCAGAAGATAGTAAGCTATGGATGGAAAAGTTTAATGGTAAGAACTACCAATTGTGGAGGATGCAGATTGAGGATTATCTGTATCAAAAAGATTTATACTTACCATTGGGAGGGGTTAATTGTAAACCCTCAGATATGAAAGATGAAGAATGGGAGGTTCTTGATCGGAAGGCTCTGGGATTTATTAGATTGAGTCTTGCATCATCTGTGATTTATAGCTTATCACAGTGTAAAACAATGGTGGAGTTGATGGAATCTTTGGCAAATTTATATGAAAAACCCTCAGCTTCTAATAAGGTATTTCTTATGAAGTGTTTATTTAATTTGCAAATGTTGGAAGGTGAATCTATTCATAGCCATCTTAGTGATTTCCATGGTTTGGTAAACCAGTTAAGTTTAGTCAATATTGTATTTGATGATGAAATTAGAGCTCTCTTAATCTTGTGTTCATTACCTAAAAGTTGGGAAGGTTTGGTAATGGCAGTTTCTAATACTGTGTCTCCTTCAAAAGTCTTAAAAGTGGATGATGTTGTGAGTGTGATCTTAAATGAAGAGATACGTAGGAATAACACAGGTGAATCATCAGGAAATGCTTTGAGTGTTGAAGGCAGAGGAAGGCAAAGAGAAAAGATAGAGCATGGGAGATCAAGGTCCAAGATAGGCAGAAGATCCAAGTCTAGGTATGGTAGAATAACCTGTTGGAAGTGTGGAAAGCAAGGGCACTTAAAGAGAGATTGCAGATCAGGTGAAGATCAGCATGAAGGACATGAAGAAGAAGCAGATGTTGCAGATTATGCTACATGGGATGCTCTGGTATGTTCTTTGGATAAAGTAGAATCTTGGGTTTTAGATTTTGGTGCCTCTTTTCATGCATCCCCACATAGGGAATTTTTTCATGAGTATGTCTAGGGAGATTTTGGAGAAATTTATGTAGGGGATGGTAAGCCTTGTCAGATTATTGGCAAAGGGAAAGTGAAGCTGAAACTGCAGACAGGTAACACATGGGTGTTAAAAGAAGTCATGCATGTCCTAGTTCTGGAGCAGAATTTGATTTTTGTTAGAAGTTTGGGTGATGAGGGTTGCACAGTAACTCTCACAGTGGACTCTTGGAAGGTTACCAAGGGTACACTTGTTGTAGCTAGAGGTAAGAAAGTAGGTATGCTTTATCTATCTACTTGTACCACTGATTCTCTTTCTAGGTTATCTACTTCAGCTGTAGATTCAGAGATGTGGCTTGATAGGCTTGGTCACATAGATAAGAAGGAGATGCTTGTTCTTGAGTCAAAGGATATGCTTTCAGATTTGGAAGGTATGGATCGTGGTTTCTGTATGCAAAAGAAGAAGGTAACGTTTCTTGAGGGATCTGATGTTAGTGACAAGAATAGGAAAGCCTTTGTTTTCAAGGAGAAGGTGACGGATAGAGTTCAACATAAGATGCAGAAGAATTCTGAGCAGAGCAAGGGTGATTTGGATAAGGATTTGATCCAAAAAGATCTCATGGGAAAAAGTTAGGTCTCACAAGAAAAACATAGAGACCGACGTCAGCAAGAAAACTGGTGTCGGCATCCAGACAGGAACCGACGTCGGCTATGTGTAGATCGATGTTGGTGACTCAGGGCAGATAATGACCAGCATCAGCTAGGGGAAATTGACATTAACAAGGTGGCAGTCGCAGGGAACCGACTTCGGTCATCTGTAGACTGAGACGTGACTGACACCGGTTACTGAGACAAATTTTGGGTGGACAGCAAGCTGTCAAGGTGTCTCAAGCACCCATATGGAGGATTGAAGGTGTAAGTAAGTTCTTAAATTTGTCATTTCCCTTCTTTACACTACTTATTGCTCACTTATGGCATAGGACCAGGAAGTTGTTGAAGAAGCAGAATAGGTAGATCCAGGAAATAGTGGGAGCTAGGCATGGATGAGGATGTGATTCCTTGGAGGAGAACCAAACAGGTGTTTTGAGTAGAGTGGCTAGCTGGAAGTAAGCACTGAGAGACGAATGGATGTTGAGGATAAAGAAGAGCGGAAATGGATACATGAGATGGAAGATCAGGGTATATGGTCTTGTATTAGCTATAGGGCAATAGAGGTTTGATCATTGTGTTTCTCTTTACCAGGTTGGATAATATTAGCTATATTATCCTATTTCTATATGATGTGCTTGTTGCAGGGTTACATATACAGGTATTGCTAAACTAAAGGTAAAGCTAGTTCAGGTGGTTGTCATGGAGAATTTGGGAGCAGCAAGATTCTTTGGCATGAGTGTGTTCTAGAGACATGGTAGGTCATATGCTGACTTTGTTTTAGGATGATTGTGTGAAATCAGTTAGCACACGGATGGTTGGACAGTTCTATGAACAGGTGTCTTGATTCACATAATGAGGTTGAGTGCATGGTATGTACTAAACCTAAGTTTTCCCAAGCAGTGGGAGTTGTCACAAGTTGGAGCCAATCTGAGAGAGAACCATTGGAGGACAGTTCAGTGGATTCTTACAGGGACTAGCAGCAGGTGCACATGCTATGCAGGTTCAGGTTATTTTCTACATGGTTGTAGATGTGGATGTGGCAGGTGATTTGGATGACAGGTTTTACACTACAATTTTGTGGTGGTTGGTCTTCAAGAGTGATCTTGAGGAGGGATACAAAGCCAAGGGAAAAAACTAGACTAAGTACAGGTATATGTATAGGTTGCAGCTATTTATCTCCAAGTGGGAGATTGTTGAGTTGTGGAGCTAAAAGCTTTAACTCTTTACAAACTGAAGGAACAAGAAGGTTGCTGAGATCCAAGAGCACCAGCGTCGGTAGCAGGACCGACGTCGGTTGTGACCAGTGCAGAAGGCCACTGGCGACGGCAGGGAGTCGGCCAACGTCGACAGAACTAGACAAGCAAGGACCGACGTCGGTCGCCTGTGTGTTCTAGAACTGCTTGTTACACGGACAGTTAGTTAAGTGAACGAAGTGTTTGCATGTAAAGGCCAGTTAGAGTCTTTGGCTGTGTGGATAATTGTCTAAATTAAGAGTCTAAGTTATTGTTTGAGTTAGGGATCTATTTATAGACCCATTGGCATGTATTGTTATTAAGATGTATGAGATAGAAAGGAAGGCAAGTAAGTTGCTTCCATTGTAAGATCATTGAGTTGCAAGTTGTTGCAAGCTCATAGGAGATCTACATGTGTGAGTATGGTCTATTGAATTGTAGGTTGTAGGTTCATGGGAGATCAACTTGAAGTACTATTGAGTGCTTGGTGAATTGGCAGGGTTATTACTGACTAGTTGGAGAGGTGAACACCAATTCTATTTGTGAGTTGGTTGTTGGGACCGTTTTTTGTGTAGGAGAGTGTTGTGTGAGAAGAATTACTGTACACTTGAGGTGTGGCAAACCTATGTAAGGTGAAAGAGTGTGCAGCTCTTTGTTGTATTCTTTTCTGTAAAGTGTTAATATAAGATAGTGTATTGTCTCTCATATTCTGTGCTATTGGTGAATTCTAGTTACTTGTGCTTCTAGTTATTTCTGCATATTTAATTGCTTATATTTGGTAATCATACTATGCTCTTTCTGAGGAGCAAGATCCAACAAGAGGAATCAGAACAGAGGTGTGCTTGTTCTTGGACTTCCCTGACACAGAGTTTGAGTAGTTAAACCACCTTCTAGTGATGGAGTTACACACAAGACATATCTGCACTTTAGACATCATACTACACTTAGAGAAAAACAAGCTATAGTGGTTACAAAAATGACAATAAGCCAAGTGCCATGGACACCCAATTTCATGCTTTTCTTTTGCATTGTGATGTGAAAGTCATTATGTAATTGATTCCCTTAGAAACATTCAAAAACTTGCTAGTTTATTTGACCCCACTTTTTCATACCTTGTTAGTTAGACTTAAGATGATTATTTTTTATCATTAGCTTACTTAGTCTTGATTTGTGTCTAAAACTGCTTGTTAACTCAATGAAATTAGCCATAGAACTTTATCCTCAATTTTATTGAGCAAGGGAGGTGTTACGCTATCCAATTAGAAAATTTATCTTTTCCTTATTCAAATTATTATCAAAATCTTTTATGTCATGTCATTCACTTTAGCATAGTCATGCTACCCAATTGAGTCTAGAACTTTCACCCTATGTTTTCAAAGTCCCTCATTTATAATTCACATTCAAAATTGAACCTTTCTAAGTTTTAAGGGTTGGTGTGTTAAATTGGGTTCACCATTTGCACACTAAACTTGTTCTCACTTGGGTTCAATTTTCCATTTGGATTGAGGGCCATTTGTTAGACTCAGAATCAAATTATCATCTTAGTGGACTCAAGTCATCTTGTTTATCACTCACACTTTGATTCCTAGAAGATATTTTATCCTACTAGAACCATGTGGTGATGTTGTACCACCCATTTGGCCTTAGTTTTACACTTAGTGATTCATGCATGTTTTTAAATCTCAAGTTTCTTAGTTCATTTTGTCTTATTTTTAATATAGAGAGCTTTCCTCTAATTTTATAACATCAAATTATTGAAGTTGAAACTAGATTTTATGGTATAGGGATCTAGGCTTTGGTGTACTAGCTTTCACCTTGGATTTTTGAGTTACCTTACCCTCTTCCAATCTATATGATTTCAGCTTTACCAAAAGTTGAGTAAATTTGTGAACCAAATATTCTAATTATGTGTGGTTATAAGCCACCCTCCTTTATAATCTCTTTGGTACCTTAGTTATTTTTTTGAAGTGAACTAAACATACCTCATTTAAACATTTGAAAAACATTGATCCAAATCTAGTCAAACATAGAGAACAACTCTTTTTTAGACATGACTCAAAAGTTAACTTGTAGTGGGGCCTCTTATGACCTTAGCTATGAGGATGATAAATTTTATGATGGTTAAGATAACCCAATTATTTTTTATAACATCCCAACAATAGTAGGATCTAAATATGATTACAATGAATATCAACCCCAAGAAGATTAAGATGAAGCACTTTTTAGGTTTACATAATTAGGTGCTAGACTAATTTTAGAATTTCCTACAGGACAATTACACACCTTAGTTAGAGAAGGAGAATAATGATGGCAAGAGAAAAATTTCACAAAAATATACATACCTTCTTCTCACAAAGGAAAAGAAAGACAAATAGAGTCAAAACCCACAAATCTAGATCTTCTAGCTAAGATCAAGACAATAAGTCAATGATATGTGGATCAACTTATCATCTACTTAACTAAATCATTAGTTACCACTTCAATTAATAATGATGCTTTGAAAGAATAGGGAAATGTGGCTGAAATTACACAATAAACATTTGATGAGAACATAACCATAATAGATCAAGGTAACCTAAACAAATAGTCAAAATCATAAGAGATCTTAAAAAATGTTCCATTTGACATGGAGCATATATTCTTCAATCATTAAGAACCTCTTATTACTTTACAAAATCAAAGACCTAAACATTAAGTTCTAATTGAGTAAATCCCTCAAGATAATTTGGCTAGTTCATTCCAACTAACACAAAAATTGGTAAACAAACATAGAACTTCCCAAAATCAAAAAAGTACTAAACAACCAAATTTCGATAATGTTTTATAATCCAAAAATCAACAGCCTATTTTCTCGACTCAAGGATTGAATTAGAACCAAGGCATAGATCAAAATGTTTACATTCCCTATAGATCCACACAAAACTAGGGGCACATTCCACCCCAATAGTAATAAAATTAGGGGCACATTCCACCCCAAAATCAATAAAACTAGGGGCACATTCCACCCCAACAACAACAAAACTAGGGGAACATTCCACCCTAACAAAACCTTATCTAATCCACAAATGTACCAAACATGCAAGAGTATAATTCTATGAAGTAAATTATTCAAAGATTGGAGATGAATAATAGAGTTAAAGAGTACAAATTTGATGAGATATGTCCATATCCATATGATTTATCTATTCTCCAAAACCCCTTTTCACCTCATTTTAAGGCACCCAAATTTGACAAGTAAAAAGGAAAGGGAGATCCACATGAGCACATATATTCATTCTTTGTCTTATGTCAAGAGGTTACTTATAGTAGTGAGTACTTACTTCAACTATTTCCTTGAAGTTTAATAGGATATGCTTTAGATTGGCTACTTAAACTACCCAAGGGATCAGTTATGGATTGGAACAACTTACCATAGAATTTTGTTGACTATTTATCATATAACATAGAACATGAATTGACCATTGTTGAATATTACAAAACCAAACAACATGATGGTGAAAGTTTTGTCATATAGCTATAAAGGTGGAGAACATTGGTGGGCTACTTTCAACATAACTTACTAGATAAATAGTTCGTCGATATATTTTAATATAAATTGCATCTTGAAGTTGTGCATAATCTATGATTATCTTGTGATAACTCATTTGGCTAAATTATTGACAAAGGAGTGCAAATTGAGGATGCTCTTATTGTTAAAGGCATTGTCAAGATTTTCATGCAATGCTAGACATCTAATCAAACTCAATTACTAGTTCAAACATTTGTGTAAGACAAGCCCGAGGGCTTTAACTAAAATAAGAACATGGTTGGAAATGGGGTGACTAAAATAAGGCATGTACAAATGGTACAGGCTATGCCTACCTAAAATGTACAAATAACTCCCCCAAATCCACCACCTATTTTGTAGAGATAACCTTTATGAAGGACATTTCATAATAATTTTAGAGTCTTTAGCAAGTTAGAACCAATTGAAATAGTGTTACAAAATCTCATCACTACTAATTTGATTATATGGCTAGTACTAAGGCCATTTCTTCAAGATAAACCAAAACTAGATTGGTACAAAGAGAATGAATGGTGTAACTTCCATCATGTTGTTGGTCACAGTGTATATCAATGCATCCAATTATGGCACATTATTGAAGACTTTATTGAAAGTGGTGAATTTGAAATTAATTTGGCCCCTAATTAGGACACAAATTAGGATATGGGGATCTATAAAGACCCCTTTCCTCAACATAATCCACTAGCAATAAGAAATAATCAAAACCAAGGTCAAAATCATGGATAGAGGTAGAATCAAAACCAACATCAGGATCAAAATTATAATAAGCATAATCTGGATCATAATGTCCATACTAATAATGTGGCTTATAATAACATGCCATATGACTATAATAATATTATGGGGCATATATATTCTACCCATATTACCACTATTACTATGAAAACATGTGGATAATCTCATGTTCCTCACAGCATGGGACCCATCATTATAGGGTCAACACCCTCTCATCCTTAGTAATATA
This sequence comes from Torreya grandis, assembly GCA_037957365.1. Lineage (NCBI taxonomy): Eukaryota > Viridiplantae > Streptophyta > Pinopsida > Cupressales > Taxaceae > Torreya > Torreya grandis. Next base: position 2,794,459 of record JARHVA010000928.1, read on the forward strand.
ACATCAAGATTGCATAATCATGTTGCGACTCTATTTGCATGAGTTACTAGTTCTAAACAATATCACCATTTAATTATAAAGGCTCCTCATCAACTCAAAACTATAGTAATATAGTTAGACACCTGTGAGTCACCACCTAAGGCCTTTCACCTTCCTCTTCTAATTCTAATGACTCTTTGCCACCTCTAGGTTGTGTAGTCACAATTAGACACCCATGAGTCACCATCTAGGGCCCGTCATCCAATTCTTCCATAAAACCTAATGATAACATTGTATTGATAGTTCTAAATTTAAATACTAAACCCCTGCATAGATTTCCATATTAGAATTTTTTAGGCATCTAATACCCATAGACCTATTATGAATAACCTTTTGAAAGATTCTATTGTGCCTAATGATATTAACCCTGATTAGTTATAGAACCTATTTGGACATTTGTCTTTATTTTAACAAATCAAATTTGATCAAAAAGACATGTCCACTCTTGGCCCAAACCACAATAACCCACTGTACATTGAAATAATCATTATGAATCATAAGATCAAGTAGGATGTTATAGATAATGGTTCAAGGATAAACATCACATCTCTCAAGTTGGTATCATGATTGGGATACATGGTTAAGGACATTCAACTAGAAACTATTACAATTAAGGCTTATAAAAATATCAAGAGGGAGTCTTTGGGTACAATTTGGTTACTAGTCATGGTTGGGTCTATTTATCATCACACATTATTCCATATTATAGATATTAAAATTCATTATAGCATACTTGTTGGTCATCCCTAGATCCATGAAGTATAAGTAGTACCATCTACTATTCACTAGTGCCTTAAGTTTCCCCATTATGGGATCGAGGTTACTATTCCTACTAATCAATAGTCATATCAATAGTGAAAAACATCTTGAAGCTGAGTTTTGTAATTATAAATATTGCCTAGGTTCTAAGTTCATTGTAAATAAGAATAAATCCATCATTTCCCATCCATCTATGTCTAATTATATCAACCCTAGTGATCTAGCTTCCGCTTTAACTGATCCATTTCTTGTAGCTCTTGTAAAATAGGTTTTTATTAAAGACGTGGGTATTTCCACATACCATCTAAAGGATGTCCTCCATATTAAAAAATTGCCTAAATCCCCTAATCATTTAGAAATCCTTAAACATCCAAGACCCCTAATGTACCCAACTATATTTGGTAGCCAAAGAAGAAATAACAAAAACCACCTGTGGTTTTTATACCTTTAATTATGCCAAAGAAAGATTGAGAGGCTTTTACTAAGGGAGATTGGTTATAGTATGAAGGCCTTGCTGATTGATTTTATAATCTAAAGTATCCTATCCCTAACTAGATAATGGATCATCTTAACTATATAAGGAATGGCCTTGGCCCACAAGCACAATTAGAACCCTTATCAACTAGAGTTGTCAATTAGAATCATGGTCTTAGATTTAAACCACTAGAGGGTGACCTCATGAATTTTGATAGTGACTCTTCTGAAGTGACTAGTGATGAGATTCCTAACAGTGACATAGCATCCCATTATAGCCTTTTTGATGAGCTTATTGAATCAGATTTATTTGATTCAAATGCCATATTAACCATAACATCTATTAGAGCTTCCTATCATGAAGCAAAAACCTATCCTAGTGGTGTTTCCCTTCCTGAACTAAGACATTATGTCTTTACCATTAGAGCTTCCCATCTTGAAAAAGACCCTCATTATACCCTATGAGTTTTCCATCCTAAGCTCATAAATTGGGATCAACAAAATTTGGTCATATTCCTCAATCAGTTTCAAAATGAAGAATCAATTATAGAATACATGGGTCTACAAAATGAATTGCCTATTGGTGATCACAAACAAGGCTTTGATTTTTCATTAGATCCTTCTACCTAATTTTGAGAGTAAGCAAAATTTCTTGGTCATAATAAATAATAAACATTTATATCTTTGGGTGAAAACCTCTTCTAGGCACTCATCGATCAGGGAAAAAGTAAATAAAAAGACAAGCCTTTGACTAAAAACCTATTTTAGGCACTCCTAGGTGATAAATTTTGATCATCTCCTTAAGACACAAAAGGTCCATCTATCCCAAGTTCCATATCTAGTAAAACATTTCTTCATAAAAAATCAATTATTTGAGCATCTTGCTCTTGAGTTTCTAGAGGTTTTTACTACTTGGCGTTTACCTGAGATGGTAGATTCTAATTATTCATACTATCCCAATCTTTGGGAGGAAAAATAAGAAGATATGGTATAATAAGATGATCATGACCATACCTTACCTAAAATTCTAGAAGATGGATCTACACTTTTTATGGAAGACATGATAGAGGTGAGCTTGGGAACCTATGAGGATCCCAAAATTGTTAATCTTGGAACTTCCCTTATTGAAGCAGAACATGAGCATATTATATCCATTATTAAGGATTAAATGGACATATTTACATGGGCATACTCTAACATACCAGGCTTGGACCCTAATTTGGTTATGCATCACCTTATTGTCCATCCTGATGCCAAACCTATCAAGTAGAAATTGAGAAAGATGCATCTATGCATCACCCTATTGGTTAAAGTTGAACTAGAAAAGTTGTTAGGAGATAATTTTATTAGACCACTGGACTAATCTCAATGGGTTTCCAACATAGTTATAGTAAGTAAAAATATCTTGGGTATATATATTTGTACTAATTTTTAAATTATCAAAAAAACATGCCCTATAGATTATTTTCCTTTTCCCAACATCAACATGATCATCAAATCAACTATCAAGTATGATATGTTTTCCTTAATGGATAGAGTTTTTGGTTACAATCAGATCAAGATAACCCCTAAAGACCAGCATAAGACTATGTTCACTACTCTATGGGGGATATTTTGTTACCAAGTCATGCCATTTGGATTAAAGAAAACTAGAGAAACATATCAATGTGCAATGTCTATCATCCTATATGACATGATGCATGAAATTATAGAGGACTATGTTAATGATATAGTATCAAAATTATGAACAAGATCTTCACATCTTGATATTCTATGAAGAATATTTTAGAGACTTCATGAATATAAAGTCTGCTTGAATCCTAAGAAATGTGTCTTCAGAGTCACATCAAGGAAATTACTAGGGTTCATTATATCATAATGAGGGATAAAATCCAACCTTGTAAAATTCAACACTATTATGGAAATTCCTCCACCAAATACTCTTACATAGCTGTGAAGCTTGCAAGAAAAGATCTAATCTATACATAGTTTCATTTCTTAATTAGGAAATAAGTGCCACCCATTTACTCATATTTTGAATAAAGGGGTAACATTTCAATGGGATTAATATTTTTAGATAGAATTTGCAAATCTTAAGACCTACTTGACCAATCCACTAGTCTTAAGACCACCAACACATGGAAAGCCACTCCTTCTTTATATATTAGCCACATAACATGCACTAGGGGCACTTTTAGCCCAACATGATGATCATGGTAAGGAACACACTATTTATTATTTAAGATGCACATTGGTGGCTTATGAACATAAATATACACCTATTAAGAAGGCATGTTTAGCTATGGTATTCACCACTCAAAAATTGTGACATTATATGCTAAATAACAAAACTATTATCATCACCAAGGTGGATTCTCTCAAGTTCCTCTTATCTAAAGTAGCTCTTTAAAGATGCATGGCTAAATGGGTTATGCTCCTAAGTGAGTTTGATATTGAGTACCAAAATCAAAAGGAAATCAAAGGGCAAGTAATTTCTAACCAACTTGTAGAAGCTCCTATTAAAGATACTCAACCTCTCAAATTTGACCTTTCAGATGACACTATTATGATGATAGAACAAGCACCATAGTAACCTGAATAGTGGATACTCTATTTTGATGGATCATTCACATCTTATGGATCTAGATCTAACATATTGTTGATCACATCATAGGGGGATTTGATTCCCAAAGCATTCCATATACAATTTGATTGTACAAATAATATGGTTGAGTATGAGGCTTTGGTTGTAGGGCTCCACCTTGTTATACAATGAGATATTCAAAGCTTAAAGGTCTATGGAGATTCAAAATTAATCATAAATTAGACCACTGATCAGTATCAAATAAGAGATGAAAAGTTTTTTCCTTATAATTAGATTGTCAATAACCTCAAAACACATTTTAAATATCTATATTTTGAGCAAGTTCTAAAAGTCAACAACATATCCACTGATGTAATGACAACAATTGGTTCCATGATTCAAATGGATGATAGTGATAAAGAGTATCAATTCTTGATTGAAAATCTTCTTCATCCTATGCATATTATAATAGATTCAGAGAGGGTAGGGGCCATTGTTGGTCCTAATCCCTCACCCAAGCTACCATGGTACCAAGATTTTTATAACTATTTCCACAGTCAAGTCTTCCCCACTGACCTTTCCAACAACCAACAAAAACTATTCCTTAATCCCTTAACACATTGTACTCTCCTTGGAAACACACTTTATCATAAAGTCTATGATGGAATGATTCTTTATTTTTTATCTTTGGGAGAATCCAAGCTAGCACTAAAGGAGGCTCATGAAGGAATGTGTGGGGATCATGCCAATGGTGTAGTCCTATCAAAGAAGCTCCTTTGAATAGGGTATTATTAGCCTAAAATGGAGAGTAATACTTTTAACTATGTGAAGAAGTGTGTTTCTTGTTAGTGGCATGATAACTTAATACATGCACCTTATTTACCACTAAAACCAATCACAACACCATGGCTATTCTCAACATGGGGTCTTGATCTCATCAAGAAGCTACAATAAGTGCATTTTCCCTCGAGAGTTTGAGATTGGTGACTTGGTTTTGAAAGAGAACCAAAATAACATGAATGTTAAATGCAAAAAGAATGGTAAATTTCAACATAATTGGTTAGGACCCTATATTGTCATAGAAAAATATAAATTAGGGGTTTATAAACTAGCTAAACCTAATGGTGAAGAAATTCCAAAGACTCTAAACATCGTACACCTTAAGAGGTTCTACACATGAACAGATTTGAACCATTTTATACAAGACCCTAGACTTGGGGGAAAATTATGGTAAATTAATTTTATCCCATAATTTTATCCTACCCTGCACACATTTTATACTACCCTGTCTCACTCTTCATGGCTCCAAATAGTGATGGCTTTGAATTGTTGGCACTCTACGTACATTTTCATCCTATCCTAGACCATTCTCTGTGAATACCCTATTGTTTGGACCATTCTCCTTAAGAATCATTTTCTTTGTTATGTCTTAGGCATGTTGTAAGCTTGAACACTTTTTATCCCATGACCACTTATGATCCTAATTATGTCTCATGAATATTATGATCATGTTCAGCACCAATTCTACAAAGTAGTTCAACCAAGATAGTATTTTATAGTTTCTTTAATAGACAAGTGAACAAGAATTTTTTTTTAGTTTCAGACCTTTGCTACACTACTATAGATAGGTGAATGTATATCCTTTTTTGGAGTTACTTCATGCTACACACTATTCTATATTACATTTTCTACTCTTTGTTGTCTTATCAAGATCCTTGTTCTCAATGATTTGTGAACATGAGCCATTGCAAATAACTTATCTATTTTATTAGAACCTCTACTCTCAAATGTACATCTACTTGATTAGATGGTCCCCCCTTGTGCATATTTTATCCCCAAAACACCAAAAACATTGGAAACACTTTAGAAATACCAAAAACATCAAAACACAATCCACAAAATAACAAAAACATTGTCTCATGATTCTGTACATTTGTACATTCTTGTCCCACCATGTCATGCTCTTGCCATTTTAAAAGCAAATAAACACTAGTTCATATTATCCCATGCACTTTCCATTTTTTAAGATCATTCTTTCTCATCCCATCAGCTTGTTGTTTGCACTTCATTCTCATTTGTTTATCATATCTTCCATTTCTTATATAACATTAATAATTATAGTCTGATCATCATGTTTCTTCTATCCCATTTCTTGAGAGAACTACATTTAGCTTGAAGTCCCTGTTGGAACATGCATCCATGGAACTATATAGGTAGCATCCACTTGTTTTGTACATTTGGATTCAACTCAACCAACCCCTTCATTCTCTTCTCTTCCCCCATTTATTTTGTCATTGTTCCTCTTTAATTAGGGAACAAGTGGTGTGTCATTGTTTTTTATTATTTTGTGGTATAAAGTAACACCTCTACTGCACATGAATGAACATTTGTCTTTAAAATACACTAACTTGGTTTTCTATTTGTGTGTGTTTATTTGTGTTTTATTGGTGTTTTGTTGTGCCTTTGCACCTCTCCTTTTATTTCTTCTCCTTTTCTCTTTTTATTCCTTCTTGTCTCATCTTGGTTTTGTGTTTCACTATGTGTTTATGCTTATTTATTTTGTGTTTCAAAACATCTTGATGATTTGCATGGATCTTGATTATTTATATCTTTCCTATGTCATTGAATTTTTCTTTGACCTTTTTGTTTATTTTATTGTTGCTGGTGTCTTGTTTTTCTATTTGATTTTCCTTTTCTCTTTTGTGTTCAATAATCTCTTAATAGTCCACATGGATCTTGATTATTTATATCTTGGTCTCATGTCATTAAGATGTTCCTTCTTTTTGTTTTTAAATTTTTTTGTTCCTAATTAAGTCTTGATTGATCATATCTTGATTTTAAGTTAGGTTCATTTATGTTTATCTTTTTCTATCTTTGCTTTTCTGTTTAAATGTAAATAGTTGTAACTCTAGTTTTGGTCATTATTTTACCATTATTCTTAGTTAAAAGTATTCACATTTGAACTCACTCAGTGCAATTGGAATATTATTTCATTCTAAGTTATTCATACTTATGATGCCTAATTTCTTTTTTTATAGCAAGCACTTTGTGCTAAGGTCTCAAAGTCTTAATGTCAACACAACTTAGATGAATGATTCTAAAAAACACTTTACATAATCTACGCTCATGATATGGATTAGGCATCTAGGTAACATGAACTTTGGCACTTAAATTTATGCTTAGATGTGCATCTCTTTACATACATCATGAGTCTAGTCAATTATTGGTTAGTTTTCATCATTCCTCATTCCATTCTCTCCCAAACTTGGGTGAACCACATTGGCCTAAAGTTCATGTTGGAACATGAGTCCATGGAAATATGTAGGTAGTGTCCACTTGTCTTATACATCTAGAGTCATCTCAACTATCTCCATTCTTATTTTCATCTCTCTCATCACATTGTGCCTTCTCATATGCTTGGTTCCTTATGGTTTCTAATCCATTCCACCATCACATGTATATTTTTTTCCCACTTTATTTAACCTATCTTTTGGGTTATATCCTTGATCTATTTTACTTTCTAATTACCCATTATAGGGCAAAACATCTGAATAAATTCAAAATAAAATCAGCTCTATAAGGGCAAACCATTATTTATTCTTTATCAATGATGAAAATTAGCCCTACTAGGGCACAACTATTTTATCACAATCATATTTTCTCTACTGGGATACCTCTTATTATCTTATTTTTGGAGACCCTATTCTATTTGTGTTTCCTTTCTTGAAGTAGAATGTTCTCTCTTTTCCTCTCATTATAAGCTCTCCACACTACTACCCACGATGGAAAAATTTAGTGTGTAACTTTTCTCGAGATTGATCAATGTTGTAAGTACACAACTTATAATATTAAATTGGGTACATTTAAAGTGTGTCCCTTAAATTTACATATTTCATCCCTCCCATTTCCCCCATTTATTGGGGCCTATTATACCTCTAATTATATTTTGATCATTGATGGTAATCACATCTACAAGCATTAGCTTATCTAGATGTGATCTATTCCATGGGTTAATCTCTCACTTTCTCTCTCTTTTTGAGACTCCATCATTTTCTTTCATCCTAGTATGTCCTCTCAATGGGGAATCATGGGTCTATTCCCATTTATTCTTAAAAACTTTGAAAATATGTTGCTTCATTTGAATGTCTCACTATGCCTTCTCAAACATGGGTAAAATGTAGACATCTAATTCCTAACACCATCTATGTTGAAATTGTCAATCTTACTTGAATTACACTCAAATGCACATTTTAGGCTAAAATACATAAAACAACCTAAATGGTTCAAACTTGTCATTTGTAAGTGTTTATTTAGGTAAAATTATCCCTAAATGATTCAATGCATTTTATGGGCTAGCTAACCTTGATCATATCATTTTGAGTCAAAATGCCAATTTTGCACCTCAGTGTTTTGGATTGCTCTTTTTTATCAAAATTCATGTATGGGACATGTGCCTTTGTTATTTTGTTTTGACAACATCCTAAATGGGAATATGGTTCAAGTACATCTAACATCAACTTACAATTCTAATCTAGTCAAATTTTGAGCTAATAACAAGATATTTTGACCAATTTGATTAATTTGTGCACTAAGGGACAAAAGTTGACTAATCATGTTTTAGGCTAATTAAATTAAATTAGGGCCTTAAGTTAATTTTCCATGTAAATTTTTGAATAAATATTTATTGGAAATTGATTTCTATTAACTGCATCATCAGGTGACATCATCATATGGGGTGGCATCCATAAACCATAAATGCATAAAATATCAAGATTATGGGTCTCCTATGCCTCATTAATGACCCTCCATACATATTCAATGCTCCTTATTCCAAAATCATTATGAGGGATATTTATAGATTTTTATTATATAGTTCAATTATTCCATGACCACACATCTCAATCTTGAGATGGATGGTCATGGTTAATCCTAATTAATATCAAAAATCTATAAATAGAGAGGGCATGAACATAATTTTTAAGCTTTATTTATTCAAATTTATTATGTTGAATTGTATCCAAAATCCTTTACAGTTGATCATTTATTTTTATATGCAAGCTTCATTGATAGGCTAATTTAGTGATTATAAAGCATGAGCCTAGGTTTTATAAGGATATCTTGAGACATTGGAGGAGTTGGCCACCATTTTTTTTGAAGAAAAGATCTCTTGATCAAGGGAGAACATGATTTTTATTTGCATTGGTATGGTGAATCCATTTGGGAAGGTAATATGATGTTGCTTTCTTTTAATTATTTCATGTTATCCTTTGTAATTCCCATATGAATAGATAGGATTAATTTGGTTTGTTCTTATGTATTCTTCCTTTTATTTATTGGACTAATGATTGACTAATCATGTTATGTAATCCTCTCGATAGTTCCTACATGAATCTGGAGACCATGTTCATTATATATGAAATATCAAGTCTAGTGTATATAAGTTAGATGAGATAACCAACAAGTTATCACTACGAGGTAACATCAACCAAAGGAGATGGGAAATCAGCCTAAATATTCACACTTTATATAAAAAGCGTTAGATATATCTTGTATTCATCCATGCTAAACCATGAAAGTAAATCAAGAGCATACTTGGATTATGCAATAGTAATCCCAAAGTTAGATTGATAAATTTCAATCTTAAGGAAGTAGTGTAATAAGCATAAGTAAATCATTGATAACTTGTCAAATAAAGTATTTTTTAATGTTGTGATGGTGGATGAATAACTCCCTGTGATCAATAGGTCATCCACATAGATAACCAATATCAACAATGAATCATCTTGTTATAAGATGTAGACATTCAGATTAGAATGACATTTGGTGAAACCAAATGAAAGAATAAAAGAGTCCATCCTGGCATACCAAGCCTAAGGAGCTTATTTGAGACCATAGATATATTTATTAAGTTTAATAACTAAGGAGAAATCTTCCACAAATCTTTTTGGTTGCTCCATGTATATTTTATCATTAAGGTCACTGTGAAGAAAGACACTCTTCACATCCATCTGATGAACATCCTAATGATATGATGTGGCAATGGTGAGGTGAGTTGGATTGAGTTGATTTTATAAATTGGAGAAATGTGTCAGTATAATCAATTCTAGGTACCTAAGAAAAACACTTTTCTACCAAACATGCTTTGAACTTGTCTATGGACCCATCTACATTTATTTTTTTATGTATATCCACTTGCATTAAACAAGTTTTCTTCCCTTAGGAAGAGGGATAAGATCCCAAACACTATTCATTTGTAAGTAAATATACTCATATTCCATAGTATTATCCCACTTAAGAGTGCTTGATGCATCATGGAATGATTGTGGATCATAATAAGATGTAATGAAATCATGCGGGTCATCCTAGAATTGTGAACAAGTTTGCCTATCATTTGATGGATCTATAAACCATTGGACAACACTTTGTAGTGTTTTTCCATCCCAAAGAGGGTAAGTGCTAAAATATTTAGGAGGGGATTCCTCATCATATGGGAGAAAGAGGAGTGGAATTCTCATCACTACTCTCATTGTCATAACTATAAGAAGAATTGGTATCATCAAGAGGTTGATCAGGTCGATCTAAATTATCAAAACATTAATCAAATACAATTGCACTAAGTAAGGATGAGAGGTGTTGAGAGTGGAGTCTAAAGTACCCTCTATAAAATGAACACTCTTTTCAATGAATAACTCATGAGTGGTGGCATGGAAAAGCTTGTATCCATTAATACCCTTAGGATATCTAATGAAGATACAAGATTAAATCTAAGGTTCCAATGCCTTATGTTTCTTCTTTTGAATGTGAGCCATAAGAGGCAAACAAAACACTTAAAAGTGCTCAACTATGGGTTTTTGATCTCTCCTAGATTAGAAAGGAGTGAATCCCTTCAATGCTTTATGAGGAAATCTATTCTATATGTAACAAGCATTATTGATGGTCTCAACCCAATAATAAGGTGCAAGAGACTTGGAATGTAGCATACAATTGGCCATTTCTTACAAGGACATGTTCTTTCACTTGACAACACCATTATATTGAGTACTGTTGGGGATCAACCAACAATATGATTACACTTATGAAAGCAATAAACCATGGAATTAAATCAGATAGATAAGTAACTAGAATCAGATAATAGAAAAGAACAAGAGATACAAGAAACCACCCTGAAAACTTGTATTAAACTCTTTACAAAAGGAATACAATTGAAGAAATTTCTTTCTTCCACACCTCTCTCAGATGCACAAGATCTCTCTCTAGATCTCTATCCCTTAAGAGCTCTCTCTCTCAAGTACAATCAATTCCAACAACCTAGATTGATACAAATCTGTACTGTTCTTCAACATTCACATACAATGAACTACTACAATAATCACACTAAGCTAAGAAGATCTAATTCTACATATAGAATTAGGAAACTTGAGCATGCACTTACAACCAACAGTTAAGCCTCTTGAACAAAGGCTCTAAAAGTAATCTTGCTAATAATAGAAATGTGAACTTAAGACTAAGACTTAAACTCAGCTTCTATCCTTGGAAATAACATTCTGGACACATAGGTAACTGACATCGGTTCCTACCTGCTTGCCTGTGACCGACGTTGGCCGATCCTCTGCCAATGCCAGTGTCTCTTCAACTTCACTGGACCGATGTCGGTCGCTCCTGACCAACGCCGGTGACTGTGTAAACCTGTAACTTTGGTAATGCGCTCATATGTGAAGCTTTTAGGCTCCACACCTTAACAATCTCCCACTTGGAGATAAACAGCTGCACCAGTACCTGTATAGCAACATCTTCTAGCTCTTCTATCTTCAACTCAATCATGAAGACCAACAGAAGTTGAATGAAGATTCAACTTCTCCTTTGTAACTGGTTTGGTTAACATATCAGTAGGATTCTTATCTGTATGGATCTTCTTTAGCTTCAAATCACCATCTTCCAATACTTGTCGTATGAAATGGTACCTTAGCTATATGTGCTTTGTTCTTGAATGAAAAGCTGAATTCTTAGCCAAATGGATTGCACTCTGACTATCACTGTATAATCTGCAACTCCCATGCTCCCTTCCAAGCTCTTCCATGAACCGTGCCATCCATATCATCTCTTTGCTAGCTTCTGTGGCTATAATATACTCTGCTTCTATAGTTGACAAGGCAACAACCTTCTGCAACTTAGATATCTAGCTAACCGCCGTTCCACCTACAATGAAAACATAACCTGTAGTGTTCTTCCTGCCATCCAAATCACCTACCATATCTGAATCTACATAACCATGTAGAGAAGTATCTAAACCTCCATAACACAAGTGCCTACTGCTGGTTCCTCTCAGATATCTAAGGATCCACTGAACTGCTTTCCAATGTTCCTTACCTGTATTAGCCATATACTTACTTACAACTCCCACTGCTTGGGCAATATCTAGTCTAGTACACACCATTGCATACATCAAGATTCCTACTACGGAAGAATATGGAACCTTACTCATGTACTCTACCTCATCATGTGAATTAGGACATTGTTCTTTACTCAACTTAAAATGTCCAGCCAAAGGTGTGCTTACCGGTTTAGCATCCTGCATATTGAACCATTTCAACACCTTGTCCACATAATCCTCTTGAGATAATATCAACCTATGATTTTTCCTGTCTCTCTTAATACTCATGCCAAGGATTTTCTTTACTACTCCCAAATCCTTCATAGCAAATGTTTGAGCTAATTTCACTTTAAGCTCAGAGATATCCTACATGTGTGATCCTGCAACTAGCATGTCATCTACATACAGCAATAGAATAATATATCTACCATTATCCAATCTCTTAAAATACACACAATGGTCAAATTGACACCTACTGTAGCCATGCTCAGTCATAAACCTGTCAAATTTCAAATACCACTGTCTAGGACCTTGCTTGAGGCCATACAAGCTTTTCTTCAATCTGCACACTAACTTCTCCATACCCTTGACCTCAAATCCTTCCAACTATTCCATATAAATTTCCTCATCCAAATCTCCATGAAGAAATGATGTCTTAACATCTAGCTACTTAAGATGCAAATCCTCAACAGCAACCAAAGATAGTACAATCCATATAGAAGTCATTTTAACAATAGGAGAAAAAATCTCACCAAAATCAATACCTAGATTTTGTGCAAATCCTTTCACTACCAATCTGGCCTTATATCTCATCTATCCATTCTCACCTTCTTTCAACCTATAGGTCCATCTATTCTTCAGTGTTCTCTTACCAGCTGGCAATTCAACCAAATCCCAAGTTTGGTTCTCTCTTAAGGACTCCATCTCCTCAACCATGCCACACTCCCACTGACTCTTGGACTCCACCTATATTGCTTCTTCAAAACTTTCTGGTTCTCCACCATCAATTAGCAATAAATAGAATAATGAAGGAGAATATCTAATTGGAGGCTTACTTACCCTTTCAAACCTCCTGATGGGTGTCTGAGACTCATTCACAACACGCTGTCCACCCAAATTCTCTGACAGTGACCGACCTCGGTCACCTCCAGACCTGTTACTAGCCGACACCGATTCTTCCTGACCAACGCCGGTGCCTGTCCTATCGACATCGGTCTCTGTATGATCGATCTCAGTTTTTGTTCTGTCGATGCCAGTTCCTAACCTGTCGACGTCGATCTCTGTGTTTTCTTACAAGTGATTATTTCTATGTTTTCTTAATAGTGAATTGGATGAAGTGATTATGTGCCCCATCTTTCCACAATTCTAGCATTGTGGCCTTCTGCCATTTCTAGATTTGGATCTGCCTTTCCTCTTAGACTTGGATCTTGATCTCCCTTTCTTGCTCTTCTCTTTTTGCCTTCCCCTGCTCTCAAAACTTAAAGTGTTCCTAGATGTCTCTTCTGTGCTTTTCTTGCGAATTGCCTCATTCAAGATAACACTAACAACATCCTCTACTTTTAAAATATTTGATGCAGATGCAGTATTGCTAACTGCCATTACTAAGCTATGCCAGCTTTCAGGCAAAGAACATAATATTAAAAGAGCTTTTATTTCATCATCAAATAAAATTTTGATGAAACTTAATTGATTTACAATACCATGGAAATCATTTAGGTGATTAGATATAGATCCACCTTCCTGCATATGCAAATTGAATAGCTGCTTCATAAGATATACCTTATTAGAAGCTGAGGGTTTTTCGTACAAATTTGCTAGAGTAGTCATCAACTCTACCGTTGTTTTTGCCTATGATAAATTAGATATCACAGTAGATGCTAGACTTAGTCTTATAGACCCCAGAGCCTTTCTATCAAGAACTTCCCATTCTTCATCCTCCATGTCTATGGGCTTCTTTGCAATCCCACCTAATGGTAAGTATAGATCCTTCTAATACAGATAGTCCTCTATCTGCATTCTCCAATGTTGATAATTTTTGCCATTAAACTTCTCCATTCTCAGTTTACTTTCATCTGCCATTGTTTCTCCCACTCAAACAAAAATCCCTGCAAAAACTCCTGTGAGCAACCTGTAATCAATACACACTACACAGATCTGAACCGCCTGTTAGTGAACCTAAGCTTTGATACCAATTATTGGATATCAAACTCTAAACCTACAACCAAGGCTCTGATACCACTTGTTGGGGATCAACCAACAATATGATTACACTTATGAAAGCAATAAACCGTGGAATTAAATCAGATAGATAAGTAACTAGAATTAGATAATAGCAAAGAACAAGAGATACAAGAAACCACCCTAAAAACTTGTATTAAACTCTTTACAAAAGGAATACAATTGAAGAAATTTCTTTCTTCCACACCTCTCTCAAATGCACAAGATCTCTATCCCTTAAGAGCTCTCTCTCTCTCAAGTACAATCAATTCCAACAACCTGGATTAATACAACTCTGTACTATTCTTCAACATTCACATACAATGAACTATTACAATAATCACACTAAGCTAAGAAGATCTAATTCTACATATAGAATTAGGAAACTTGAGCATGCACTTACAACCAATAGTTAAGCCTCTTGAACAAGGGCTCTAAAAATAATCTTGCTAATAATAGAAACGTGAACTTAAGACTAAGACTTAAACTCATTATGCAAACACTCGCTTCTGTCCTCAAAAATAGCATTCTGGACACACAAGTAACCGATGCCAGTTCCTGCCTGCTTGCCTTTGACTGACGTCAGCTGATCCTCTGCTGATGCTGACATCTCTTCAACTTCACTGGACCGACGTCGGTCACTCCTAACCGACGCTGGTGACTGTGTAAACCTGCAACTTTGGTAATGCACTCATATGTGAAGCTTTTAGGCTCCACACCTTAATAAGTACTATATGGAATTATACATTACATTTCAATCCCCTCTTATGTAAATAATTTATCAAAATTGTTACATAACACCATTATCAATTTGTAAAATATTGATGGATTTATCTGACCATTTCTATATAAGCACCTTGAAGTCTTGAAAATGATCAAAGACCTTAAATTTATACTTAAAAAATTACAACCAAGTATACCTCAAATAATCATCAATGAAAGTAAGCATGTAGTTTGTCCTATTGAATGAAGGTTTTGCAAATGGGCCAATAATGTCACTATGAACAATCTCTAATATTTATTTAGCTCTCCATGATTTTCCCTTGTCATACTAATCTAGATGCTTACCAAGAATGAAATCTTGGCAAACTCTCAAAAAAATTGACTCATGGAAACCCTAAAACTATGTATTGATGATTGAGTTTATTTAGGTAGTGATAGTTGAGATAGATGAATTGATTATTACATAGTTTACTCACCTCATATGAATGAGTGAGTAATGTAGTAGAGGGTTTATCAAGAGCAAAATGTGAGAAAGTATACAACCTAGATTGGTGATTTGATTTCGCAAATGCAATAATAGAGTCACTATTAACTTCCTTAATAAGCAAATAATTGGGTGTGAATTCAAATCTCTTACTCAAACTAATGTGAGTGACCTGGTAGATAGATAGGAGATTCATGGATAAATAAGAACACAAAAAATCATGAAATGTCCCATCATTCACTTTAATAGATCTAATCCCACTAACTTTTATAGAAGTATTATCACTTGATGAAATGGAATGTATAGAACAAGGCTCTAAGGATGTGAACATGTTTTATGATGAATCCATGTGTTATGCTACACCAAAATTAGTAACCCATGTGGAAGGCTAAGATGTAATTGTAATAAGTAATTTACCCTTATATTTTCCCTTATTACTATATTTAGCCTTTGAATATCCCTATGCTGATGATATCTGAGTGAAAGAATCAATGACACTAATATTATGCTTCTTGAGCATTTTTGTTAGTTGTTCAATCTACTTCTTCATGCATTTGGATTCATCATGCCTAGATTTCTTGCAATATCCACATGTAAGTCACTCTTTCTTTTATTTCCCATCTAAATAGGAGGACTCTTTTGATTCTTTTAACTTAGCATAAATTTTTTGATCATTTCTTTACTTTGGGTATTTCTTATTCTATTTATTCTCCTTACTATTATAAGTCTTCTATTTGTCATGATTCACAATTAAGGCATGATATTTGGAGGACTTCAGTGTACCCATTTAAATAATATTATCTTTTTCTTGAGTCAAGTCAGCAACAAAGTCATCCAAGGATAACATGGTCCATGTATCTCCAAGGGCATGCTTGGTGGCATGGAATGTAGAAATCAATACAAATAGTGACATCCTAATTAATAAGGATAGAAAGAATCAATTTATCATCTTTTTTGTCAATGCAAAATATTTCTAACTATAACTTGAGTGATTTTAACATGGTGAAAAATTCTTGAATCATATCAAAGTCAGCTAGGATCAAACTAATAAACTCATTCTCCAACTCATGACCCCTCATTTCATCCTTATTTCCAAATATTTTATCTAATAAGGTTCACACTTGATTTGGAGTTATTGTATATTTGATATGAAAAATCAAGTTGAAAGGCATATACAAGCACAATAGAGCATAGGATTCATCACTTTGTTTGTACCACTTCACCTTCTTTGCATCAAATATCAGTTCTATTTATATACCCACCATGATTTGGTGTAAGACTTTACTCCTAAATAGTATTTACACCTTGACTTTCCACTCATGATAGTTGAATGGTCTAAAAAGTGGAATAAAAATGAGATCCATGGTGCATAAAAGAAGTATTTGTTAAACTATGTGTTTTATATACTAGTAATATAATAGCCCATTAAATCTATAGAGGTTCAAATTTATAAGGAACAAGAATACCACTAATGTGAATAGATTGAAAAAAATTGCACTTTCAAAAAAATGGCAACTAAAAAAAGAGTGACTAGCTAAAAGTTATGCTCGTTTGAATGTTTCTTGCTTGCAAAAAAATGTTCTCCACTTTTCATTAATTAAAAATTATTAGGTGTAGAAGAGTTTGACATATTTTTGGTGGCTATTTCTCACAAAAAAAATTATTACCCCTTGGATAAAAAGTTAAGAAATTTTGGGTTGGATGCAACCAAGGGCTTAACTCCCATATGACTAGGGGCTAAGACCAAATTTGGGTGCTCTCCCCCTTCTCACTTTTATTGATGTGAGTGATGCATCACCCTCAAAATGATCTATTTTTAAAAATTAATAATGTCACACCTTACGAGTACAAAATTAATGGTTGTGCACATGTCTCTTGAAGGAATAATCACTAAACCTAAAATCAATGTCTTATAGATTGTCATCACATCTAAGAGTGGAGATGCATTTTTGTGTACTAGGAGGATGACATATAGACCTGAAAACCCATGAAGGACTTGGACCTTCGATAATTTTCATTGTTATGGATTAGGTGGTTAGGATAATGGGATTTGGGCCTTATGAATGCATAGACATGTGGATTTTATGTCACCACATTGTAGGCTTTGGGGCCAACGGGCATTGGCCCTTGAACAAGCATGGGTGTGTGGATGTCCATGGTCATGAATTCATGTTATCTAGGCTTGGTTCAGTAGGTCTTTAAACCCATGGATGCATGGTGGGTGTCATTGTGCATTAGAGGGTCAAATCAATGGGCCTTTAGACCTATTGATGGAAAAAAATGAAAACTCATTTATAAAGTAGTATCACTTCATGGAGGAGGGCCTGAGTGGATGGAAAGAGTCCAATTTTTTTTATAAGTCTAGAATTTTGTAGAAATCACTGAAGCTAGCTAAAAAAATGTTGAAAAATAATATAATAAAAACCCAAATCTTATAAAATTTGTATGTCCTTATGTAAATATGGTAAATTCCCACTTTTTATTCTCCAAACCCTATAAAAACTTAGAATTTTTTTCTAATTTGGGTACCATATGGTATAGAATCTATAGATTTTCAAAAAATGGTGAAAATTTGACTATTATGAAACCATGTCATATATACAACCAATCTTAGAGTTTTTATGTCTTATAAATCTAATGAAATTTTTATTTTTTATTTGGAGACCTTAACTATATATATCTACACAAATTTCTAAGAAATCCCACCAAACCTTTGAAAGTTGAAATCAAGGAAAACACCTGAATAACCTATATGATAGACCTCATAATAGGAATAATGTCATTAATCTACCATCTAAGTTATGATACCATGTCAGATTAGGACACACTTTAAGATATACTTGATAGGATTGAATGCACATATAAAACCTGTATGGAGTAGTGGAAACTAAAAGAACAATCCAAAAGAAGAAGCTAGTCTTCATAATAATAAAATGACATTAATAAGCATTAGCCAAAAAGTACATAGGAAGGTTCTTTATATAGGTGGAAAATAGACAAGTTTGACCATCCTCATGCATGTGGGATTATTTCCCCCTTAAATACCTTTATTAAACTTAAGTAAACTTGATTAGACTATGTAGACAAAATCTAGTGGGACAAAAGTTTACACCAACAAAGAGCACCCAAAAGATAATTGAGACCCTAAGTAGCAAACATATAAAAAAACTAGTCTAGATGGAATCCTTGATGAATAGAATAAAAGAGGCTAAAAATTTAAATTGACAACCATTGATGGTGATACTAATGGGTTTTACCCCATTAACAGTAAAGAGCCAAAGGCTCAAAAGTGTGCAATGCATAGTTTCTCAGTCAATCATATTCATATAATTCATCAATAATAAACTTTACATAGATATAGGATTTGTATTCCCTATAAACTAAGAAGCCTACTTTTCCTCACACTGATCTAGGTAGGTTGTTCAAACAACCTTTAATCCCTCTCAACTACCAAATCCCTCTAAAGTCTCTACGTGATTTGTTTAAAAAATCACTTATAAAAATATATTACTAATCTAAATATATTTTCTAATATAAAATATGTTCACACGAAAAAAATTCTAACATTCTCTACCCTAGTGTGAACTTAGGGATTTCAGATTCATCCAAAAATGCATCCATTACATAATATGAAACTTTTACATTAGAGAGGAGATTTATTAGAAAATGCCTTTTGAACATAGGATTATTTAAAAAAATTCTTTCATATCTTATTTGAGGCTCATAGTTTGAAAAAGACTTGACTCACATGGCCTTACACTTAGACATGACACTTATGTCACAAAAATAAAAAATACTCTAAACTTAAACTATTAGACTCATAAAAATACACTAATTAATACAAACATTAATTAAAAATAAACTCTATAACATCCAAAAGCTATAAAAATAAAAATAAAACATTACTAAAAAATTATTATAAAACATTAAAATATAAATATAAAACTTAACAAATAAAAATAAACAAAAATTAAAAATAGACCACGTAATAATCCAACTAATAAATAAACCACTAAGATCTAAAAATAAACAAAATTTAAGAAAATAAAGTAAAACTTAAGTGAATATATTTAAACATAAAAACTAAAAACAAAACACTTTTTAAAATGAAAAAGCCACAAAATAATTAAAAAATCAAACTTTTTCATGAGACTAAAACTAAAATAAATACTTATACCTAAAATTTTAAACAAAAATTAAAATAAAACAAATCCTTAAAAAAAACTCTTTCATTTTCAAATAGAGTTATGAAACAGAGGATGCCATTGTGTAGAGAGAACAAGTTGGAGAACTTGGTTGTCTAAAAATAGGTGTGGATAATTGTGGATGACATTTTCACAACAAGTATACAAGTTTTTTAAATATTAAATCAATGCTTAGATCAATGAATATATGCAGGATGCATCAAGATGAATATAGTAGGGATGTCACATCTTAAAAATAACACTTAAATGCCTCTTTTCCACTAAAAATAGCTCTTTGGATATATAGGATTTCATCAAATAATTTTTGGTTTTGCTTCCATTTTATTCTTCTTTCCAGTACAATTTGAATTGTTCAGAGAAATGAAAAATATATGATCATTTTCATGAGTTGTATCAAACTATTTTTCTACATTTTTTTGTAGAGATCATTATTTTATTTTATTTTTAGATAATGGAGAAAATAACTCCAAACATAAATACATACAGATAAAACAATCATAAATTATATATATATATATATATATATATATATATTTCTAATTTTTTAAATGCAACAATGAAAAAAATGGGTGATAATAATTGTGGAAAGAAATGAATAGAGTGGAAAGGAGAGAGGAAGAATGCAAATGAATGGTGAATGATAATGAATTTTCATGTGGTTTGCACTGAAAATACCTATCAATGTGCAAGCAAGGATGAACACATATAACAATAGTGGTTTCATGTGGTCTGCATTATAACACTATATTATCTATTTTGATGTAAAATAAAAATCAATGGAAGGTACAAAGGGGTCCAAGAATCCTTCCTCTGATACTATTGATGGATACAAGAACTTACAGCCTATATTAACATTTTAACAATGCTGAAAAACCTATAATTAAAGCTAAAAGCTTGAAGCATGGCCAAGATGAAATGCTATTCAATCTTATAATAGGATTTTTAAAAATCAATTTTGATAAATAAGGCATTTTGATGATATTTCATTATCCATTCTAGTCCCTCTCAAGTAATAATGATTTTTTCAAGGATATTTCTATTACAAATAAACCTAGTTTTCTCAGAGCAAATCATGATAGGTAGTAAATATCTAACCCTAAGAATGAGGGATTTATAAATGATCTTGTAGGAAATATATATATTGGAAATGGTATTTCATTTAGAGATGAGCTTAGGATCCTAAAATTTGGGAATTTATTTGATATTACATTAATTGATAATTTTATAATGGAATTTGTTTGGATAGATTCCAGGTATACTCTATGTAAATCAAGCCCCACTATATTCCATAAAAACTAATATAACTAATAGGGGAACCTATTAATACTCAAATCTTTGAAAAAAAACCATTTCCATGTTTACCTTATGAATTTCCTCTATGGATAGGATTATATCACATTCCACTTTTTATGCTTTATTTAAGATTTCAAGGCACAACTTTGATGCATTAGATTAAATCATGCTCACATTCCTAAAATGAATATTGATCCAAAAAATCCCTATGGTAATGAGAAACAAAGGCTTTAAAAATATCAAGAAGATGAGTAAGGTGGGATACAGTTACTTGATAACTTTAAATGATCAACTAATTTCCTAGAATAAAGGAGAGTGAATAAATCTTTTGAAGATATATCTCTAATTTTTAATGAGTGAATGCACACTTGAATCTAAGCTCCATTAGATTGATAATGTTCTTAAAATTTTCATTTATACCACCAAATAGTATATTGATTTTTTAGATCATCATTAAAAGGAGAGAGATCTAACTCATGTGGTATTCAAATGAATTCAATATGTGTATCCTCATGGGCATTATGTCTAAAAATAATTTTTTATATATAATAGATGTAAATAAAGTCAATTAATTTATTTGTGGAATTTTCCCACCTTTCTATCCACACAAAATCTCTAAGAGGCCCAAGATAAATATTATATATTATAACAATGTGTTTCTTGGTCCAAGTGTGATATAGACTGTGTCTTGGTAATTCTTGGAGGAGGGAGAGCCATTCAATTTCAAACTTGATGGGAAGGTGGTATGAAATTATATCATATAGAATAATAGGTACATGGTGGTCAAATTTATTGGCAAAGGAAAATATTTATTGTTATGAAAGAATAGATCTATAAAGACTCTTTATGAACCAATCATGTCCTTGCTATAGATTGGAACATGTAAACCATGGTGAGGTGGAAGGAAGGCAATGATGATGGTTGGGATCAAAGAGTGATATTTTTTTTAAAAGAAGGGTAAAAATATATTAATAAAAGACCAAGAGCATTACAAGAAGAATGGGGGACCAAAATCCCCAAAGGAAAACAACAAGCGTAGAAAAACTAGGGACGAACCCACCTACATGTTGATATGAGCCTTCCTATCTTCCTCTAAAATATGTTCCAGATCAAAGTGAAGCTCTGGGGAGAGAGACTCCCAATCCTCAAAATTACCACCATCTAAATGCTCAGACACCCATTTTGCCAAACAATCCGCTACCCTATTCCATTCATGGGGATTAGGAACAAACCTAATTGTATCCATGAGCGAGCTAATCCTCAAAATCTACTGCACAATCCTAGCCAATTGCCAATTGACATCCAACACTTTCCTCTTAACAAGCAGATTGATCATGACTTGAGAATCCAATTTACAAATGATCCTATGCCAACCCAATGACTGAGCCTTATCAAGAGCATAGAGAATAGCCTGGCCTTCCATCATGTTGTTGGTTTACATCCCCTCATGGATCGCAAAGAGAAGAATCACTATACCTTCAGAGTCCCTACCTATCCCACCAATACTTGTAAGGCTGGGATTGCCCCTGAAAGAGCCATCTGTATTGATCTTGAGAAACCCATTGGGAAGGTACTACCACTAACTATCCCTATGGATCTTCTCTTTGCCCTATCGACCTCTCTTGACACAAACCGAATTACCTACAAATCATTGGAATCCTAGGTGTACCACCACCTCAGCATCCTATTTGGATAAAGGGAGACAAACCTCACTCTTGGCCTGCACAGTCTCCTAAATCATCCCTATGACTTTCTGCCATACTTGTTGCACCATAATCCTCTCATTCTAGAATATCCACCTATTTCTCTACAACTAGAGATACCACAACAAAAATATGGCCCCCCCTAACTAGACATTCTACAAAAAATCCATCCTTGAGGGGGGTTCTCCCATGCCACTCCAAAAATTGACCAAGGATGAAACATGGAAACAAGGGCACTGTCATACATCCCACCAATAATGCGAGAGTTACAAAGTAAAGGAGTAATGAAAAAATAGGTGAGCGAAATCCTCCTTAGTTGCTCTGCACATAACACAAATTGACAGGCCTTGGAAGCCTCTTTTTCAGAGATTGTCCCAAGTCAAGCACCTATTCCAAGTAAACAACCAAACAAAGTAGTTGCATTTTTGCCATGAGAATTTATTCCAGACCTGTCTCCACCATTGCACTTCTCCCCTACCTAATCTCTAAGATAATAAAGCCTGATATCTAGAAGCAATTGTGTACTTTCCTTTAGGATTGGGAGACCAAGCAAGCTCATCTTCCTCCTAGAGGGAGCTACATCGATGTTTGGAAAGGAGGTTCAGTAGCTCATCATGCTCCTCTTACATTCTAACAATCAGCCAAACCTCAAGCACTTTCCATTTTGCCACCTCTAACTATCTACAAGAAATGTATGATTTAAAGTCACTCACTTGAGACTAACCAACATTAAGGAATCTCTGGAAAAGGTTTGACAGATTAGGGAACTAACAAATAATAGGAGGGTTACCGTCCCAAGAATCAGTCCAAAAGAGAGCCTTGGATTCCCGCTTGCAAATCTAGAATAAGCCTTCCTTAATAAGAGTAGCCCCTTTTTTGAGAGTCCTCCATATCGCTGAGACTTTCCCAATGAGTGGATAATGAGGAATATCACTCTGAGTGGCCCCCAAATAGTACTTCTGAGAGAGAATTCTAGCCTAGGCCTTGTCTTGTTCATTGCACTAGTACCAATAAAGCTTAGTTGCCAAAACAACTCCATTTAAATATATCTACATTAGGCCAAGCCCACCATGTTGTTTAGGGCTACAGACCATATCCCATCTAGCTAAGCTCCATTTTGAGGTCATCAAAGTACCAGCCCATAAAAATTGCCTAGTAACTGAGTCAAATTCCTTAACAATTCCCACTGGGGCAGCCTAAAGCATACATCTATAAATAGGCAAGGCCAGCACCACAGATTGAATTAATTGAACATGGCCCACAAAATAAATCCACCTATGAGTCCAATGATTCAGCTTCACCCAAAATTTATCCAAAATATTCTACTAAGATTCTTTGTGTATACAGCTAGTTGTAATAGGAGTACCCAGATAAATCAAGGGGAGAGTCCCAATTTAGAAATGCATAGTCTGAGTGATTCACTATTGTATGGGAGTTGTTGTATTAAATAAGAAGATGGATGACTTATCTTCATTGACCTTTTTCCTCGAGGCTACTAGATAAACATCCAACACCCTGTGTAAATTGGTGGCTTCACTCATTGTGGCCATGCCCATCAAAACATTATCATCAACAAATTGCAAGTGAGACTGGGCCGACAGTTCACCCCCCCATTGCTAGCCTTGAATATGCCCATCTTCTTTATTCTTTTTGATCATCCTCCCCAAGCCTTCAACAAAAATAAGAAATAGATATAGAGACAAGGGATCTCCTTGTCATAGCCCCCTAGAGGCACCAAATAACTCCATATGTTCCCCATTGATAAGCACTGAAAAGGAAATCGAGGAAATGTAGCTCATGACCCATTGGGTCCATTCATCCATAAAACCAAAAGCTTTGAGAACCTTCCATAGGAATGACCATCTAACCCTATCAAAAGCCTTGGCCATGTCCAACTTAATAAACATTGCCTTATCCTTAGAGTTGGCCATGGAGTGAATAGACTCAACTGCTATGACAATACCATCAAGAATTTGCTTGTCTTCCACAAAACCACTCTGTTCCTTAGAAATCACATCACTGATCCCAATTTTTAACCTTTTTGCAATGATTTTTGATATGATTTTATAAACAACATTACAAAGAGATATAGGGTGAAATTGACTTAGCCTATCAGCTCCTTCACATTTTGGTATGAGGGTGAGATAAGTTGCATTTGAAGCCTTAAGCATTTGCTTATTTCACTCAGACTCTTGAATAATAGCTAAAATATCTAGTTTGATAATATCCCATAATTCTTGATATAATTCAATTGAGAAGCCATCAGGACCAGCCACTTTCCCCTTTTTCATCTGGGAAATAGTCACCTCAATCTCCCCAAGTGTGATATCCTTCATTAAATTCTCATTCAATCCATGCGTCACCAGGGGCAGAATGTAGTAGAGAACTTGTGCTTCTTTTGGTAATTCCTCATTCGCATCTTCCCTAAAAAGAGTAGAGAAATACTGTACCACCTCCTCTGACATTGTAGGAAAGGAAGTAAGCCACTCACCTCTTTCATTGACCAAGACTGAGATAGAGTTGTTGTGCCTCCTAGTTTTGGATGATTGAAAGAAAAAAGAAGTATTTCTATCACCCTCTTAGAGCCATTCTATCATTCTTTCTACTTCCAAAACACTTCCTCCCATAGCTTGCATTCCACTAGATCTTTCACAGCCTGAGCTTCATCTTGAAGTAAGATTTCATTTAATCCTTCCTCAATTATTCTTGTGATACCATCAAGATTAGCATGCGCATCATCCTTAGCATGAAAAATATTCCCAAAGCTTTGATGATTCCACTGTTTAAGCTTATACTTCATAAAATATAGTGCTTTAGCAAAAATATATATCACTGTACCATGGGCAAGCCTACCCCACCTCCACCAGTTGGCCACACATTTGAACAATGACTAATCTCGTAGCCACATGAGTTGGAATCTAAAGGAAGGAGAGTGAGGCTGGTACTTTGAAACACTATTCAACTTAATAGGCCAATGATTTTATCCTCTCTAGTCCAAAATTTTAGACCCTATAGACCATATACCCTTGACCCAGTAGCCAGAAACCAAAAACTGATCCAATCTCTCAACAATGCAATGATGGCCAGTCCTCTGATTGTTCCAAGTAAAATGTCCATTGTTGGGCCAAATGTCGACTAAATTCAAAACTTTAATGTAATTTAACATAAACAAAGTAGAGGTGTCAAGCTTTGTCATACCAACATGTTTTTCAGTCAAATCCAGAATAACGTTAAAGTCTCCAGCCATAATCCAAGGTTAGAGGGGAGCCAAGCTACGGACAAAACTAATGTGGCCCCATAAGGATTGTTTACCCCACCAGTTAGTAGGGGCATAAACATTGGATAGAAGAATGAATTCCCCCATTTCAAAGCTAAAAGCCATCATAGTTAAGGAAAACTTAGAGGACAACCATCCTATGAGGCCGATCTTGTGGGGGTTCCAAAGGCAAGCTAATCCTCCTAAAGATCCGGTAGCCCTAATGCATTGACAGTCCCCTTGTCTCCACAACATAGGTGCTAATCTAGACATAGCATCTACTAAAAGCTTAGCCTCCTAAAAAAAGGACATCAAGTCTTTGACTTCTAATCAATTTGTGAACATCATTTTGTCTAGGGTTTCTATTCAAACCCCTTACATTCCAAGATAGTACACTTATTTCAAAGGTTTTAGAAAGTGAGCATCCAGAGTCTTCACTGACCCCGACTCCACCAAAGTCTCTCCCATTAGTTTCATCTTTTCTAGGTCTTTTTTCTTTCCAATCTTGACTGATTTCTCCCCCCCCCCACCCTTCTTAAGGTCTTTTTGCAAAGGTCCCAAGTGAGGAGAAGATTTACTACTCCTTGGTGCTCCTAATTCTCTAGATTTCCCTGTTAAAGATAAATTTCCATCTTATTTAGAGGGAATAGCTAAGGAAGTCAAAACATCTAATATCAACATCTACTGGTCCATATCCATGTGCCCATCCCCAACATCTTGTGATTCAGTTAAACCAACTAAAACATTATTCTCTTGGGCTAGGCCCTCAATCTATTGATCCAAAATCATAAACCCTGGGTTCACCTCCTGTTGGTTAAGGTCATCTAGAATTTCAAATCTGTTAAGTGAGTCATCTACCTATCTTTCCTTCAAAGACCATTTTTGACCCCTACTTCTATATCACCCTTTAACCAGGATAAAACCATTAGTTTCTGGTGCCTCACCTGGGATCGAGCCCTTTCCTTTGTGAATTCTAGGCAGATTGTGAGCAAGTTGAGCAAGCTAAGATTCAAAGGTTTTAGATTTGGGACACCATCATTGTAGGTGACCATAAGCATGGAAAAGATGACAACAAAAAGAAAGAGTTTCATAACCCAATTGTTATACCCAAGAAAAGGGCCCCACACTCATTTCAACAACATTAGGTATTGGCTTATTAAGATCAATTTCAACATAGATGTGGGCATAAGTCATTACCTTTTTCCCAAGGATTGACATTGATGAACCAACTAGCCTTCCTAAGAGGGATGCAAGCAATTTCAGGGTGTCTTCATGACAACATTCCACTAAAAAGTGAGGTAGCCGCACCCACACCAAAACACAGTTTGGAAATTCCTCTGAAGGTATAAAACTAGCATGCCATGGCTTGATAAACAACCCCACCTAATTGTGAAAGTATGGACCTCCAACAAAGACTCTAATACAGTTAGTCAAGTAGGTAAAAGTGACCATAAAATAAATGTTGGCTAACATTGTGATATCCATTTCTCCTTTCAGATCCCATGTCCTTTGAGCCCACACTTCCAAGAATGGGAGTGAAGTCCTGAGCCCCAAAAACTTGTAATATAGAGAATGATTTGTATAATATTTGATATCCTCAGCAATCATGTCCATAGGTATGACCAATTTGGGCCTCTCCTTGCATCTTTCCAGGCATCCATTGACCTTGGGAAGTCTCATGCCAGTTGGCTCTTTAGCATCACGTGGACCTGGAAACAGTGGGGGGAAAACCATTCTAGCACTCCTTAAGCGCTAGACTGACTGCTACACTCCCTGGGCTGACTGCTGCACTCCTAATTTTGCCCTATAGCTTCAACCTATGCTCTCCCCCTTTGTGCCCTCCTTTCCTTGTGCACCTTTCTTCTCTCTTTCCACCATCATCTCAAAGAGTGATATTTTATTATGCATGTAAAACCACTTTTATCGTTCACTAATAAACTAATTCATTAAAATTAATCCCTCATTATCTTCTTGATATTCAATCATGTTAAAATCACCATAAATGATTAAGTCAGCATTAGGAAGAGAGTCAGCTAACCAACACCAAAACACTAATCTTTCCATAATTTCATTAAATGCATAAATATTAGAAATACTATAGGAATTATCATTAGTGCACACTACCTAAAAAGTAGGATAACCATTGATGATAATCATGTGGGTTTGTACATAATTTTCAAAAGGATTTAAGAAATTAAAAACATGGTCATAGATTTAGGTGTGTGAAGTAATGGTGGTGTAACTTGTTGGGTGATGGAAATTGATTGCTTGACATTTATTGAAGAGACTATTATGGGTTTATATATAGTTTTTGAGGATTTCACTACCAAGCATGCTTACTAATTTTTATTTTATCTTTTTGGACCTAGAAAATTCCATCCTTCCATGTATGTCTAATATTTTTTCCACCTTGAGAGAGTTTTTTGGAGTAGGGGCATGCCTAGAGTTGGCCATTAATGGGAATTTACATATTTTTTGGTTCTTGGATTGATAGTGGAAGTAAGTATTGGGCATACTAATGTAAAACACATAAGTGTATTCTTATTATCACCAATTTGGATATCAATATTTTCTTTTATATCTTTGGAAATATCTACTTCAACATAAAATTGTATCTATAGTCAAGCTACATAGGAATTTTCTTGGTGGAACCCTATGAAACATTCTAAGGGTTTAATAAATTAATGCATAAAACCATAAAATTTCAAGGGAATGATAAGAAACTTATTCCATGAGATTATTTTGATCTTAACATGCTTGAAGATGATAAATTCTTGGGTCTAATGAGGGAAAATAACCAATGTGATATGAATGAACCAAGGCCCACAATCAATAATATAATGATAATGGTAAGCATTATTAAACTTAAAAATTAAAATACTTGGTCGTATTTTGAATTCCCTTAATATTAACACCATTAGGAGCCATCTAGTATTATGAACATAAGATTTAAAGTGATTTTAGTGGGAATTTGACCAATAAAATTAGCTATAAGAGTAAATTTCTCAAAATAGATGCATGCTTTGTCAAATTTAAGATATTTTAAAAACTACATCAAGAATAATTTTTGGGGTAGAATCAATACCTCATGGAATACTTTCATAAAAAAATTACATGCTAACTTCACCACCATTATTCTTCAAAATTCCATCAAAAACACCTACAATAATTGTTTTAATAATTGTACACACCCATGTTTTGCACGGTGTTACATTTAAGAAAAATCCAATTATGATACGAGGACCTCAAAAAATAACATGCTCAAACCCATTTTATTTCTCATTTCCTCCTTTTCTTTATTTTTAGATCTTCCCTAAGTTTTAAACTTATAGAGCACATGTTTCAATATTTCAAACCTTCAATATTATAATTGCATGATGTATACACATACTAGGATAATCCTACAACTATCATATCTAAATAGATATAGACTCAAATAAGGTTAATAAAATAGATCATGTGATAATTAATGTTTGGGTAATGACCAATGCTTATATAGATTTTGAATAGGGTTTCCTATGACCAAAATTCCAAGAAGAAAGGGTTTTGATTCTAAAGCCTATGGCACAAGGAAATAAATATAACTAGACCTTCATGAAATTAAATGATTGCAAATAAATAATGTATTTAGTTATGAAAGTAAAGTAAAATAATGGGAAAGGGTTACTATTATCATAAAATATAAGTTTCCATGGTCAATAAATAAGGGTCTAGTAAACCTAAAAAGGAATACATGAAGTCTACGCAATCATATAGCTACACTAGCTTATTCAATGAAGATATAACCTAGACAAGGATACACACACATTCATTCACTAAGCAATAATAAACATCTAATCTACTAAGTAAATAAATGAAATAGTATAAGGTTAGAAATACTTACCTTGATGGGGGACCCATTTAGTCCCAATATCCCCGTTAGCTTAAATGGATCTTTGCAAGAGATGTGGTTTGAAAAATTCAAATGGTTAGTAGAAGACATAAGAATACTCCAAATTATAGACACTCAATTTTGGCCACTTTTATGCTTAAACTGAGTTTTAGTAAAATTTATAGCAAATGACATAATCTAAGCCTAGAAATCACTTAAATGCCCAAATTTGACTGTGTATGGGATTTAATAACTTATAAACATGGTGATGCTTTCTTATTTTGGGTATTAGCCTGTATGCACCAATAACCTAGTTCAGTTTCAACTTTAATCAAATTACAACCTAGTAATTTGAAACTTTTGGCTTATCAATATATTAATTTAAGACATTTATAACAGTTTTCAAAAGCCAAAAAGTATTAAGCAAGATTAATTACATTGAAAATATTAATTAAATTTCCTAAGTAAAAATTACAAGTTGAATTAGTGAATTTCATTTATCAAAAAAGGAATTTTTAGCCAAATATGAAGTCAAAGGTCAAAGGAACCAATAAAGTGATTTATTAATTCCTAATATTCCAAAAAGGTGATTCAAAACCTTAAAAATATCTAAAGTTAGTTATCATGGCTCATAAACCTCAAAAATATTTCATGAGTACTTTAACCCAACAAGGGTTAGTTTGACTGAACCTAGGCTATTTTAGACTCAACCAAAGTTAGAATTTAACCTAATCTTCCTAAGGTTAAAGTTAGTTCTTAGAGATATAAATACAAGTGCCCACACCATATACTAAAAATATTTTTTGTAAGGTTATTATGTAGGAATACCTTCAAGAATTAATTGAAATTAGTGATTTTACGCCAATATTCACACCAAGATAAGCCAATATCAAAAAAAAGGCATAATGACCATTGGAGAAGTGATACCACCATGAATAAGCATTGAAAACAGTTTATAATGGCATAGACCAAGCATGATCATCCTTATGCCAATAAGTGGACATCAATTTCAATAAAAGAGGTAAAATTATTATGTGTTTATTATATCTATTTTGTGATCTTGTTCATTATGTTATGCTCCCCCTAGTTCTTAGGCAAGAGT
The DNA here is from genome assembly GCA_037957365.1 of Torreya grandis. Classification (NCBI taxonomy): domain Eukaryota; kingdom Viridiplantae; phylum Streptophyta; class Pinopsida; order Cupressales; family Taxaceae; genus Torreya; species Torreya grandis. Next base: position 2,825,540 of record JARHVA010000928.1, read on the forward strand.
TTTTAATTATATTGTATTATTATGCATGGATATTTATTATGTTTACTAATAAGAAACTGATAAACATTTATATACTCTTCAATATCCCATGATAAATAATGACATGCCTAGTAGGACCACACATACTGTATGGCCAAGAGGAATGATGTACAACCTTTAATTTATCTAAAAAGAGAGTTTAATTCTTCAAGTTTAGAGTTTTCTGCTTGAAAATCTTATCATTCTATTTTTGTGTGATCAGTGGCTTCACCCTATGTAATGGTGAATTCACCATTTCTATCCTATGATTTTGATCTTTATTTGTGAAAAAATAGTAGCTTCAAAATGATGAATTTGACCTACTAAATATAGATATTGTCAACTACAAATGATGACATCAACCCTACTAAATAACAACTTTGATAGGTATATTTACAAGTCATTTTGATTATTTTCACCTATTTTTGAGTTATAATCAATGACTTTGTCAAATATAATTGATGGCTTCACACTATTTAATGGTGAATTAAACAAAATATAATCTTTGACTATCTACGTTCATATAAAATAATGGATTCACTAAAAATGATAGCTTCACTCTATTGCATAAACGATAACTTTGCTCTATGTTTTTAAAAACATGAGAGCTTAAAGTGGAATGTTTTTTATTTATTTGGTTTTTATCCTAGATAAAATAAACCCCCTAACATTTTCAAGGAACTAAGGTGGAGATAAAGAGGCCAAAACATTTATAAATCTCACATACACTTTTATTTTGGTGCTTAAGATTGACCTAACCAAACATATGTTTTAGTATTTTCAAAGTTTTTATAAGTGTAGACAAGGCTAAGGGGTCAAAATTCCATCCACATTTGAGTTGGTTCTATTAAAAATAACATCCACTTTAGTTATATCTCTTAAGAGTTTTTTCATTTTTTGTTTGTTCTTTGTTTATTAGCTAGTTTCAAAGTTCATCAATTAAATTATTTGTTTATAGAAAACCAAAAGCTATTGTGTGTATGATCTCCCCCATCCCTTATAGGGAACTCGAGTGATTAAAATCACTTTATTTATTTCCTTTTTTATTTATTCTTATTATAAATAATGTCACATATGCTCTCCCCAAGCTCTAACTGACTTAGGTAACCTAGAAATGACCTCTAAATTCTTTCCATTTTCATTTATTTATTTTTTTACATTTAACTTGTGGGAAGGATTTCATCACCTCCTCATAAGTTCTTTAGGGATGATTTAACTTGGAGTATCATCTCCCAACATCTTACCAACCCCACTCCATGGTGGGGTATATAAATTAGGCATGTGATGTTAGGATTTCTTGGGGGATGAGTGGCTATCCTCTCTAATCCTAATGAAAACTTGGGTAAGTTCATGCTAAACATCAAACTTCACTAAGTAGTGCATGGATGAAGTCACTATACAAATGAATAGACCCTTGATTAGTAAGTTAGTGAGTTTTAACCTATTTAATGTGATGTGCCATTATGTTAGCCATACTTGGGATCATTTAATTCATTTAAAAACTTATATATGTTAGTCAACCCTACTTATTATGGAATTTATTTCCAAATGTCGAGTGCTACTCACTCTAAGTTCATGCCATGTATCAATGATTTAGATATATAATAGGGCTTAAAAATCTACCTACACTTGTTATTTAATTTTTAGATTAACACTTAATTCCTTTCAATCATTGGTATTTTGTGGAAACTTTGGTAGAATCTACACACAACCTTATTAGTTTTAGGGATAAGATGAGCCATTAGTGATATTTATATTTTATTTGATTTACATGTGTGTTTTTTAGACTAAAAATGTTTGTTTGTGTTGTCAAGTCAAAATGTATCCAAAACTATTATGTTGTTTTCACACCACTTTAATGTAAGAGGTGTTGCTCTACCCATTTTATTTCACACTTTTTGCCTTAGAGTTTTATTCCAAAACCTCTTATGTGTCACTTACTTAAATAGGGCATCATTATGCTTCTCATTTCATCTCAATCATTTGCCTTGGACATTTAGTCCAAAAGCATTATTTACCATTTTTTTTAAGGAACATTATCACACTTCCTAAATTATTCCAAAACACTTGTTGTCTTTTAAACCAAGTTCTAAAACAATTTTTATACCTCTTATTTCAAATGCATGGTTATGTTGTCCATTTTGGTCTAGCCTATTTACCTTAGAACATCTGAGTCTTTTTGAATTAAATCTTAAATGCAATCTTTCAAAGTATAAATCCTAAACTAATCAGGGTTACACTAAAGTCCTATGTAATTTGTGCTTAGATAGTCTACCTTTCATGTTTGGATTGTGTTTTTTTGGGTTGATTTCCTATTTGATCTAAAGACCCCTTACTTAGACATAGAAGTTATTTTTTATCTTGTGCCTTGTTTGAGTGTCCTTTTGATCTGAGTAATTGTCAAGTGCCTTGTTTGAAGTATATTGAGTTTGAGGTCTAAGTATCCTAGTTACATTGTTCAAATAGTCTCTTGTGAACCAAATATCGAGTCTTAGTGATCCAATTACCAAGTGTCACCTGAGCTAATTTACTTAGTTTTTTTTTTTTTTTAGTTCTTGTTTTAAATCTTTTATTTCTAATTCTAGCCTTATTTTTCATGTAAAATGATTATGACTACCTTTAGGCAAATCATTTCTATTATTTTCACATATTTTATGATTATTCTACTTTGTATAGGTACTTTTGTTATTGATTATAACTACCTTTGGGAAAATTAGTATCTTATCCAAAAATGCATTTTGATATTTTGTGTTACATTTTCCACTGATTATGATTGTAGTTGGGAAAATCTATACCTTTTTAGATTGGTTTCATGTTTTTATTCTACCTTTTGCCTAGTTTAGTTGTTTTACCCTTTGGAAATATTTTAATAGAGCCACAGGTTGTTTGTTTTAGACCTCAGTTGTTTACTACCTTTTAAACCTTTGTTTATTAGGAGACCTAGCCATAGAGCTGAACATGCCTTGGTACATACATAATGGAACTATATACAATCTAGAGTATGAGAAATTTATGAATAGTGACCATTTTATTCAAGAGCATATAATGATGACATATCTTATAATATGGATCACTATCTATCTTATAATATTACATATGTTAAATAAAGGCTAGGCGTACTAACATAGTCTTTGGTGACTACACCTTCTTATCTAGGCCAAGAATAAGAGAAAATGGCATAGTACCTTACTCAAGCAATGCCAATTGAAGAACAAACCCAATAATAAAGACAAATATAAGAGCCCTACTATGTTATGACACCAACATAGACAAGTTCTAATCCATACCTATTTTATCATCATTTATTAGAGAATAAAGATGAAATTTTAGTTAGAACAGTCAAAGTAAGAGCCAAATTCTTCCCAAAATTCTCACATGAAATTATAACTAGTTTGATTAAAAATCCTAGTAATGTGCCTCAAAACCAATAATTCAAACATACATTAACTAGTTATATTAAATTGTTAGTCTAAATGATGCAACAATACTAAGTGCACTTATGAAATGGAAAGGTCCTATGGATGATCAATTGGAATGGGTATAACAAGCATACTAAAAATATCTCAACCTAGCTCATAATTTTAATGCAATGGCTATTTCTAACATGTCACTTATTGAGCTAGCTCCATCAACAAGGTAAATTTTTTTTGGTATATACAAATCAAAACATAGACCATTTTAGATAAATCATGCTAGTAGGATACATGTATTTAGTCCCCATAATGAGAGAAGAAACTATCACTCAAATAGAATACCTTACTCAAAACATCATGGATAAAACATAAGTGCACTCCAATTTAAACCAAAGTGGGTCTAATTTACCATTAAGAAACACACATTAAATTCCTCAAATCAATGCCACAAGTAGATTGGAACAAAAGTGGATATGTATGCCTATTTTTCAAATGAAATAATCAACATCCACTACTCAATGAGTTTCTTCCTTGAATGTACAACTAGGGGAAATGAGCTAACAAAAGACCAACTTACCACATCAACAAGTGCAAAACACTATGACACCTCAATAGGGGGTAACCAATGTTATTCCACAATAAGTAAAAACCATTATTCCTAAATAATCATAAACATTGCCTTATCCACATGTTTCTAATTGTTCAAAAAGTACCAATTGGTCAACAACAACAAATGCCAAACCATCAAGAATTGCCTATCTAATAATAGGGGTTCAACCAATAATAGGGTTATAATGTATAATATATGTTAGGTGATAGGTGATATTTTCCTTTTACCCAATGGTTATTTCATGTACAAAAAGGATCCAAATTTCAACACATCCAACAATAGGTTTCCAGTCAATAATGTGTTCCATATAAACAACAAGGTTTGACCAGTAGATAACATGTTCCTACCTAGACCCAACACATCCAATATATCTAAATGTCATTACCAAAACCATAATTCCTTATCCAAGGATATGTAGCCAACCCAAGCTATAATTTTTTCCAAAAATAACATATTCTATATAAAAAATATAATCCTAATGCATGGATATGTATACCTAGTCATCTGGCTAATTAGACCAACATTTCATAGTATGCCATTCCAACTTACCCCAATCAAGGTATCCCACCTTGGACCATGTAACCCCAAAAATAATAGGCCACTCCATCCAAATTCATTTCCAAAGAGTTGAATAAAATTAAGGATTAAATATAAGCCATTTATACTGGAAAGCAAACAATAAAATTCAAACTAAATAAAATATGGTCATATCCATTCAATATGGATTATCTATATATGTCATTTATGTCAGGTTATATACTACCCAAACTTGAAAAATAAAAATTCAAAGGTGACCACCCTAAATATCACCTAGAATTATTCTTTTTTGCATTCCATCTAGTGGCATATAGTGACATAAATTTCCTTCTACTCTTTTCAAGAAGTCTAGCTAGATAAGCATTGAAATGGATTTTAAAATTGTTAAAAAGTTATGTACCTAAATTTGATGATCTTTATGAGAATTTCATACAAAATTCTTATATAATATCAAGAAAGATATAATAGTTGTGGATTTTGGATTATCAAAATATAAGAATGGTGAAAGCTTCATTGCTTATTTACAATGTTGGAGAGCATTGGAAAACTAATTCACTCATAATTTTCTAGATAATCAATTAGCCATGATATATACCAACAACTTACATAATGAGATATATTACCATATCGATTTTCAATGTGATAAGACATTTGAAGAGGTTATTTTTAAAGTAATGCATATTGATAAAGCCATTATTAAGAAAGGGATCGTCAAACTATCTTCTTCTAACTAGAACCAAAATCAACATCAAGGCTAGTAGAACCAGAACCAAAGCTAGAGCCATAATCAAAACCCAATTCAAATACTATATTAAATTTCATATTTAGACACTAATAATGAGATACCAAAACCTTAAAACCATAATAATAATTTTTTTGGCAATGGGGTCACTTAATCGTGCTATGTATGAATAGTGAAAACACTGGCATCCCATTTACCTCTACCCAATCAGCGACCATCACCACCATATATTCAACCAATCCCTCCACAAAACCAAAAACCATAAAATCAAAACCAATTACAATTCCCTCCTCCAAGGAGATGACCACCCATTACTAGATTATTTAGTGACCTCAGTGAGCCTATTGAATTTGTGTTTCAAAAATTGGTTCAGGTAAATATAATCAGTTGGCCAGTACTAAAGTTATTTATTAAAGGGATTAATTTTCTTGATTATTAAAAATAACATGAATTTTATGAGTACCATCATGTTGAAGGAAATTCCATGTATTAGTGTATTCAATTGAGACATCTATTTAAAAATATGCTAAAAAATGGAGAGATACAAAGAGACACCCATACTCTTATGACCAATGATAACTTGGAAATCTATTATAATCCATTTTCCAAACATAAAAATAATAATAACCAATATTAGTACTAATAAAAAAATAACAATGTCAGATAACTCCACTATAAAATCAATAATAATAACACCAACCATAACAATAATAGAATGGTCAGAACCAAAGATAAACTACCAAACTAACAAAGGAGGCCACCATGTCATTATTTATACCTATAACAATATTTTAGGACACATATTAGGTGGTCATGTTGCAACTATTACCATTAAGCCTTGGCTAGCTACTAATAGACCAAGACCCTCACCCAATAATTCCTATCAACCAAATAATGCCTACCAACCCCTTTATGCTAGTAATTCTTATACAGACTATATTAGTATCCAAGATCAACATCTCCCTAGAATTACCATTCTAAGCCCTATTACCTCCCTATCCAACTGCCAAAACTAAGTACTTTTTCAATATTATGTAATCACAACTCAACAAGCCAATATCACTATCAAGGGACCATAACCAAATACCACAAATTATCCCATTCAAACCTCCATGCCTATTAGAAACAAGCCAACTACCAAAACTAATAAGAAGACCTATGATATTGTGGAGAAACTAAAGAATACCCCTATGAAAATATCAATCATGGATTTATTGTGTATATTGAGCATCTAAAAAGACATTGTGAATGAGTACTTGAGTCAATCCATCATTATAGATGACATCACACTAGATAAATTCTAAGACATGGTAGGACACTTGGCCCCTATCCAATGCCTTACTTTTGATCAAAATGACATGTCATCTTTGGGCCCTTTACATATTAACCCATTATATATTGAGGTTGCTATAAAAAACCACAAAGTTAAATGCATCCTTATAGACAATGGTTTAAGCCTCAACATTGTGTCTCTAAAGTTGATCAATCATCTTGGATACACAATATCCAATCTATATCTAGAGACCATTGTCATCAAGGCATATGAAAATGAGGAATGGGAATCTTAAGGTACTATCAGCTTACCAGTGGTCATTGGGCCTTTGACCCATGACACTTTATGCCATGTTTTAGATCTAGAATTATCTTATAATATATTATTGGACCAACCCTAAATCCATGAAATTAGGTCCATACCTGCCACATTGCATTAATGTATAAAATTTTCCCATTCAGGGATGAAAGTGACTATATCAACTGATCTCCATCTATATAAGTATTATAATAAACTCAAGGTTGAGTAAAAGAGCTATAAATATCATTTTGGGATGAATCCTATGCACAAATCTAATAGAGGAAAAGACAAAAAGGGGAAAACCATTGAATTAGGACCAAAAAGCAATTACATTAACCCAACCAACCTAGATTCTACCTCATGTATGCCTCCACTAGACATTGCTAATCATTTTTATATATTTGACAAAGGTATTAGAAAATACAGTACCCATGATTCATTCTATATTGCCAAATTATCACAAAATCCTAAATCCTATGGGAGACCCAAAGCCAATACTACTTGCATGGAGTGGCAGACCAATGGAAAGTATTAGTTTAACAAACCCATTATTTTAACACTAGCCTCTGGCCTATAACAATATCTTTTATCCAAAGATGATTCATGGTTTTACACTAATGAGTTAGATGACTATTACCAAAGCATAAAGTATCTTATTCTTAACTACATTATGGATCACCTAGCTTATGAAGGCATAGTCCGAGGGCTACATCAACAAGGAAATATCAAGTTAGTCTCAATGAAAAAGTATAAGGGAACCTATGGTATTGGATTTAAACCACTTGGGGGTGACCTCACACACCTTATTTGCATTCTAACACCATCAACTAGTAAAGACAATGTTGGTACTAATGTAGGGTTTAATTATAACATCTATAGTTACCTTACCAATAAAAATTTATTTAACCTCCATGTTATTTGTACCCTTATCCCTATTTATCATCTTTTACTTATTACCCTTTATCACCCACAATTGATAGACTGGGACCAAAAAGAGTCAACAATGACATTAGATGAGTTTGAAAATGATGAGGCCATATGTGATTTTCTAAGATTGAGCAATCACATTCTTATTAGAGATCACAAGCAAGGATTTTCTATCATATTGGATATTACTACCTATTTCAAAGAACAAAAGAACTTCCTTGTCCAAAAACAAAAATAAAATCAAACATTGAGATATAAAAGTGAATATCTCTTTGATGCAATTTTTGACCAAGGCAAAAGGAAAGAAAAGAACAAGTATCTTGGTGAAACCCAATTTTTGGTGCCAATAGATAAGGATGTTCACCTCTCTTCCTATGAATCATAGGAGACCTATAGTCCAAGACCTATTTATGGATCTGATATTGGTATCAAAAAGTGGAAATATTATGCACAAATTATTCAAGATTTCCCTAAATTATTTATCACATGGCCTTTATGAGCATTAGGAGATTTTGATTCATCTTGATTTGGAGAATTCAAAGAGCCAATCTAGCCAGAGGACTTTGCCATTTCCAATCAATTTACGTCCTTACTGACTATTTTAGAATATGGTTCTATACTTCTTGTGGAAGACACTTTAGAGGTTAATATTGGGACTCTAGAAGATCTAAATTGGATCAAATTAGATGTGTCCCTCACTAAGGAGGAATGTGAAGTTTTTACATCCCTTTTGAGGAAGTTTGTTGACATATTTTCATGGGCCTATTCAGACATACAGGTTTGGACCCCACCTTATTTTTACACCATCTTTTTGTACATCCTAATGTCAAACCCATTAAATAAAAGTTATGAAAGATGTACCCTCATAGTTATATGTTAGTCAAGAAAGATTTGGATAAAATCTTAGATGCAAGATGCATCAGGCCAATCAACTATTCAAAGTAGATTTCTAATATTATGACAATGAGACAAAAACTAGAAGGTATAATAATATGCACCAATTTTTGGAATATTAACAAATCTTGCCTAAAATATGGCTTTCCTCTACCTAACATTGACATGATTATTAAATCAATGTTGGATATGAAATGATTTATATTATGGATGGATTTTCAAAACTAGATCAAAAATACATAGAAGACTAGAATAAGACAATGTTTACCATTCCCTAGGGAACATTTTGTTATCAGGTGATGTCATTTTGACTAAATACTGTAAGACCCACTTACCAACAAGCCATGATAATGATTTTTCATGATATTATGCATGACATAATTGAGTATTATGTCAATGACATCCAAGGTAAATCAAATACCCATGCTAACCATCTAACCCTACTATGAATAATCTTTGAGAGACTTCATGAGTATAATGTTAGGATGAATCCAAAAAAGTGTGTATGTGAAGTAACTTCTGTCAAATTATTAAGCTTCATTGTGTTTCATAGGGGCATTAAAGTTGATCCAACCAAGTTTAAGACATTAATAAATTTCCACCACCATCTACCTTGAATAAATTCCTTAGTTTACAGGTCAAGATCTAATCAATTCAATCCTTCATACCATAGTTGGCCAAAAAATGCCATTTATTTATGAACTTACTAAAGAAGGGCATTTTTTCTATTATAATGAAGAAATAATTTGAACATATTAAGGAATATTTGGCCAATCCACCTATTTTATTACCACCCATGTTAAACAAGCCATTATTACTTTACTTGTCAGTGACTTAAAATGCCTTGGGGGTACTTTTGGTACAACATGATGAATAGGGTAAATAACATGTCATGTATTATTTGAGCCAAACATTGGTTACGTATGAATAAAATTATACACCAATTAAAAAATATTATTTATCAATGGGCTTTATATCCCAAATGTTACATCACTACATGTTGAAAAACAAGATAATTTTTATGACCAAAGTAGATCTATTGAAGTATCTACTTTCCAAAATAGCTTTACATGGATGCATGTTAAAGTGGATCATTATTTTGAGTGATTTTGAAATTAAATATGCCAATCAGAAGACCATTAAGGGTAAATTACTCATTTATTAGCTTGTATAATCTCATCTTCATGATACATAACCTCTTACATTTAGATTTCTAGATGAAGCCATTATGACTATAGTTGAAGAAAAATCACCTCCTAAGGTAAAACAATGAAAATTTTACTTTGACAGTTCATTCACAATTCATGAATTAGGTTCCAAAATATTTTTTTATCACATCATAAGGGAATATTATTTCTATGTCATTTCACATTAGTTTTCCCTGTACCAATAATATGGCCGAATATGAAGCACTCATTGTAAGGTTTCATAAATTAGCATAGTGGAACATCCAACATTTATTAGTTCACGGTGATTCTCAACTAATCATCAATCAGGTCATAGACTAGTAATATACCAATGATGATAAGTTGATATCATATAAATATAGGATTAATACTCTCAAGAAATAAATTATAAGCATCCAGTTTAAAATAATAAACTCAAGCCAATAATAAAATAGTTGATGCCATGACCACTATTGGATCCATGATTTAGATCACCATCATAGGTAGGGACTATCAATTTCTTGTTTAAAATATCTTAACACCAACACAAAAAATTAGTCATTGATATGGTTTTCAATATTGTTAGTCCTGCGTCTCCCTAATATTTTGACATATATGCCTCTCTTAGACCAAACTATTCCACATAAACTTTCACATAAGAAATAAAAATACTTCATCAATAAAGCCTCTCATTATACCCTAATTGGAATAAACTTGTATTATATAATCTATGATAGAACTTTTCTTCATTGTTTATCTTTGGTAGAATCTGAATTAGCATTAAAGGAAGTTCATGAAGGAGTGTGTGGAACACACACTAGTAAGACAATCCTAGCCAAAAACTTATTGTGTAATGCTTATTATTGGACAACTATGGAAATAAATGAAAATAAATATGTGAAAATGTGTGTAAGGTGTTAGAATCATGCTAATCTAATTCATGCTTTGAACAATATGCTCAAACCACTAATAACACCATGTTCATTCTCAATGTGGGAGTCAACCTCATAGGTAAGATTAATCTTATGTCCTTAGATAGCCATAAACATGTCCTAACTACTATTACTTCACTAAGTGGGTGTAAGCCATTTCTTTTATGTCACTGGTAAGAAGATATCCAAATTCATAATCAACCATCTCATTTACTATTATGGTATACCCTCCAACATTTTATCTAATAATAGAAGATAATTTAAAAACAAAGATGTGAAATCACTCTATATCCAATACCATATCAAATAAAATTTCTCTACCACCTATTACCTATAAGGCAATGACCAAGTTGAGGCTTATAATAAAACCATTTTTACTATTCTAAAGAATATTATTAATGATGTTGGTTGTAATTGAAACTTAAAACTATTCAATGCTATTTGGGATTATCATACCACATTTTTTACTCCAATAGGAGCTACACCCTACTCCCTTATTTACAACACTAAGGGCATTCTTCCTATTGAGGTTGAATTGCCTTCTATCCATATTTCACTACATTAGATCATTGATCATGATGATTATAGAGTAGTTCACTTATAGGATCTAGTCTTACTTGATGAAAAGTGCATGCCCACCTTGAATAACCTTTAAGCATATTAAAATAGATTATGAGGCAATATAATCATCACATTAAGAATCATGAATTCAAACATGGTGACCTTGTGTTAAAATAAAATCAAAAGAATGTTAATTTTAAAATAAATAAGAAAGGAAAGTTTTAACCTAATTGGTTAGGGCCTTATGTAGTTATTACTAAGTATGGTTCCAGAGCATACATGCTCACCATGCTAAAAGGAGATGAAATTCATAATTTAATTAACATAATGCACCTCAAACATTTTTAAACTTGAGGGACTTGAATTATTATCTAAAAGTTTCTTTTAAATTATGCCACATTATATCCATTATTTTAACTATACTTTATACTATTCTACCATGCCTTAACCCATTGCTAACTAGTTCTTTTTACCTAACCTCACCTATCACATTCAACCTAGTTCTGATTCATTTGTACTTTGGGCATGTTTAGGGGTTGATGACAGATTTAGTTCTAATAGTTGTTTAAGATACAAATGTTTGAATGGAAGTATATAAAAGTAATATGATAATGGTCTTGATGATTATATCCTTCATTTATTGTTACATTTACTGCTCATGCTACAAATTATAACCACCTATGGGAAAATTCATGTCACTAACCCTTGTCATTATTTTCTAATTATAAATACCTTTGGGAAAATTAGGAACAACACATTTACCATGTATCCCCACATCACCTTGCCATCACTATTACCATACCTTTCTATTTTCCTATACCTAAACTTGTTCGTACTTAGATGCTTTTTTTTAGGTGGAACTACAATGACTTGAGGTGATGTAGAACTATGTAGGTATAACTCAATTTATGTTGAGGTCAACTCAGTCACCCCCTTTAACATGTTCTTTCCATTTTATGAGCATTTTAAAGCCAAACATTCTTATCATTTTACAAGTTAAACCATGTTGTATCTTATAATTATCCATTGAATTGAGACACCAAAAACACCAAAACACATTGGAAACTTCCCCAAATTTCACCATTGTAGGTATAACTACAACTGATTGAGGTCTATTTGGACTATGTAGGTAGTGCTTAGTGTTTCTCAAGTTAGCTCAACCACTCTTGTTTAAACGCTCTCTCCTTTAATTTTGTGAGTAACCCTGGGCCATGCTCTCTCTATTTTATGATTTAGACCATTATGTATACCATGATTTTAAATTGATTTTAGATTCATATAAAATTATAAAAACATTAAAAATAGTTTGAAAAGACCTAAAATTTTGAAAAAGCCTAGGAAAATCCTAAAATTCCTAAAATCATGAAAATTGGCTTAGAATTTCCATGATAAATATAAATATGTCAAAAAAATTTGGGATGGGCTTTCTTATGTATCCATCTTCATTTCTAGATCACCTTTGTCTTTTTTCTCTCATTTTTTGGAAAACTACATTATCTTGAGGTCCACATAGACTATGTAGGCAACACTTGGATATATGGGGTATCTTGAGTTAGCTTGGCCAAGACCATTTTCTTCACGACCACTTATTTGACTTAAGGATTATGGGTCTTATAGCTATTTTACAAGTAATCACTTGCACTTTAGTTTCCCCATCCTTATAGTTTTATAACAATCTCATTATTTTTCTAGTAACCTCAGCCAATGCTCTCACCATTTTGTAAACCCATTCTCATTCCAAGCCATATATGTAGTAAACACTATGAATTCCCAAATCAATTCATTAGTAGATACTCATCTCTTATATTTTAGTATGGTTTTAACCTAAACCATGATTTTTCACTTGCACACATTATTTATGTTGACACTATCATGATTGTGAGTGTTACCCCGCTTTTCATATGCACTCACAATTTTTCAAGCACATTCTTATTTTCCACTACAATTTAATCATTTTTTTCTTATCATCCATTTTATTCTATCCCATATCTTGGGAGAACTACATTTGGGTTGAAGTTCACATTGGACCTTATGTCCATGGAACTATGTAGGTAGCGTCCACTTACCTAGTGCATCTAGAGTCATCTTGGGTGCCCCTTCCTTTTCTTCTATTCCCCCCATTTTGTTTGTTTGTGTCATTATCTCCTATATCATAAGGGTAATTTTTACCATCAACCTTTGTATCATTATTTTCTATAGCCTAGGGGCAACCATTAGTGTTTTGTTCATGTGTTGTTTTACATATGTTGTTTCTACCTAGCCTAAGGGTCACCCTATCACCAAGAATAACACATTATTACAGATATATGAAGAATTTGTATTCAATTTATATTAACACTGTGATTAACCATTATTTTCATATTTTTGTTTATTTATCTTTGTTTGTTTACTTTTAAGTGCTTAGAATAAGTTTGTTTATTATAATTTTATTTTCTTTGGTTTGTTTATTATTATTATTATTTTAGCCTTATTTGTTTATTTTAGTTTTGTTTGTATAGTTTATTTTATTACTTATTTGTTTGTTTTATTTATTTGATTGTTTATTTTATTTATGTTTGTTTGTTATTGTTTATATTGTTTGTTCTATTTGTATTATTTTTTTTATTGGTGTTTTATTTATTTGTTTATTGGTGTTTGTTTCTCTATTTGTATAGTCTATTTGTGTTTTGTTTGCTTGTTTATGTTTGTTTGTTTGTTTTTTTTATCTATTTATTTTTTTATTGTGTTTAATTGTTGTTTATTTGTTGTTTTGTTTTTTTATTTCTTTAGGGATATTAAATTTTATTTACACTTAAGTCTTAATTATCCACATCATGTATTTAAGTTGTGACTATTTATATTTAGTCTTACACTTAGTTTATTTGTTATATTTACACCTGGGATTTGATTGTTCATATATTATTCTTAGGTTGTTTATATTTAAATTTAAACTAAGTTTTCTATTTTTAGGGTATATATTATCATTTTAGGTTTTTTATAACTAATTTGATGATTCAAATTTTTGAGATATATAACTTGACACTTATAACCTTTGTGAATAATTCAAATCATTTGGAGTCACCACCTAATTTTTTAATCACACTTGGAAGATGGTTCTTGAACATTCAAAATTACTAACATAATAATTAGGTTATTAAATTTTAATGGTTATAAAAAATTTATTCTACAAGATGTATTCTAAATTTTAGATCAATTGGATAAGTGGTGGTAAAGTTATGATAGTTTTTGTAACAGTCACTCTGATAGAGAATACCAGATTCCTAGTTTACAAATAGTTATTTAGTTTATGGTAAACCTGAGGTAACAACTAGGTTACCTATTTTTTTTGATAAAAAATGTATTTATAATGCTATTTTTTAAATTTTAGTTCGATTGGTTACGTGAATTCAACGTTATGATAGTTTTTATAACTGTCATTCATCCAAAAAGTGTGATAATAATTAGGGTGCCAAATTTTGTGTGGTGATACAAAACTTAATTATAATGTTATTTTTAAATTTTCAGATCAATTAGATAATTTTTTATAAATTTATGGTGATTTTGTTAATTGTCATTCAACTTAAAATATTATTTGTGTAGTCTGTGACACTTAGCAAGGTTGTTTGTTACTTGTGGTAACATGCATTAAGATTTATGTAGTTAAATTTAGAGTGGTGATATAAAATATATTATTAAATCTATTTTTGAAATTTCATATCAATTTTATCAATAATGGTGAAATTATGATAGTTTTGGCAACTATCATTCGGCCTGAAATTACCACATATATACCTAGGAGTTATTACTAATAATTTGGCATTTACTTGAAAAAAATAAAATATTTCAAAATATTTTATGTTATGTGAAGGTAATGGAATTTTAAGAGACACCCCATGAATATTTGTATGTCAATAGTAATCTATATTATAAGGAAATAGTTTTTGGGAAGAGAAGGACAAGTTGTGAAGGAGAAAAATAGAGAGTTGTCTTAGTTCAGGAGGAACTGTATGAGAGGCTATAATTATTTTATATAATTTAATAAGATTTTATATGTATGTGTGGGTGTGTTTGAGATTATGAATGTATATTTTGTGATTTTTTATATATTAATGCATTGAACATGTGTTAAGTGAATCAAGTCTAAGTAAGTGTTCATATGTGACCATGAGTGAATGCCTGACAGTAACAACACAAATATAAAGGTAGACCTTAATTGGTTTTCATTTTTGTGATTACACCAAGTTTCATCATAAAAAATTTGTTTCCTTATTGGTTTTTTATGTGAAACTACTATATGATATTTTTAGAGGCTATGAAGGAGAAGTCTATTGAGTGAGTTACAATTTGTGAAATAGAAGTTTGTTATAGGTGTGAGAGAAGTACTACATGTTGAGAGGGATTTCAAGAGGATATATTTTTAGTTTATATCAAGTTTTTAAATATAATTATATTAATTAAGGTGAGATATGGTACACAAGAGAAGAGCATAAAATGTATAACACTTGGTAGAGATGTTAAAAATATTTTAGGCAAGATTAGATATGATGGACATGATTGCACAAGGCGGAGATGTTTCAGATGTGAATCAAGATGATGAATAAGAGATAATAGTGGGTTTTATGTCCCTAAAATATATGTTAGATTCTTTGGAAAGATTCCAAATAAGTGGATGAAAATATTTCAACAAAAGGAAAAAACCAACAAAGGTCATGGTGAAGGAAAGAGATAAGTATATCTGTGATATTGATGTGATGTGTGGTAAATAGAGCCCTAATAAATTCATTAAATTGGTAGTGGAGTTGGAAATATATTTTTAATATGAGAATATTTTAGACTCCATGAGGGTAAAGGATGCAAGTAAGAAACTCTATGGAAGTCTAGTTGTATATTGAAAATATCTCTACATAAGGAGACAAGGAATAAGAAGGTGAGTGGATGGGAACATATGGATTTAAAGTTGTTGGTTCATTTTTACATATAAAAGTACATCTAAAGTGGATATATAAAATTAATTCTATAAGTATTGAGAGAGATAAGAATAATATTTCCATGAGAGGCAATATGAAATGGAAGTTTCCATGTAAGCATCTCAAGACTACTTTGAAAAATAGTAAGGAGAATGATGTGTATGTAGAGAATAAGGTTATCTTAGAATTAAAAAAGAGGGTGAGGTTTCCATGTGAGAAGCCCAAGATTGTTTTGGAAAATGATAAGGTGAAATAGAGCTATCAGAATCCCATAAAGGAAGAAAGCCTCATATAAGAGGATATAGAAGTGTTATGTGTTGAATTTGAATAAGGAGAACCATTATTTGATGATGGGAAGAAGTTTTTGGTGTCCCATAAGTGGAAAAAATAATAACCATTATTAGTTAATGAATGAAATGCATCTATATTTTCTATTTTGGATATTATAAGGGTTGATGACAACTGAAGAAAGCTACAAGTTTATGTAAATGAAACAATAGAGGTGAATGAAGAGAGTAGCCATGAGGAGTTTTAGGTTTATATGAAGTAAAAAATGGAGGTGGAATAAGTGAAAGCTAATTTACATGATGATATTATGGTCTTCTATCATCCATTTAGAGGAGATAAAAATAGAAAGAATAATGAGGAGAGGACACCCATTATGATTGTTGAAAATGGACATTTGGGAATCCATCATGAGGAGAAACCTATGATAAGACTATGAGAAATAGAGAATACTTAGACATAATTTCACTGTAGTATGAAAAGTAAATACAAGAAGTAATTATTGGAATTCTTGATTCCCTTAATATGTTTGTTCAATGTGAAGGTACATCAAAAGAGATGGAGATTGAGATGGTGGACATGTTTCTACCATAAGGACTAAAAGATGAAATAAATATTGCATAATTGCAAGTAGAACATACTTATGTTGGATGAGATACTCTTATGAGTCAAGGTTTACATTTTTATCAATGGACAAGGAGAGTGTAAGATCCTTTGCACATGACATTGAGATGGAAACATAAAGAGATAGTAATTACCTTATTAGTGATATAAAAATATTTAATAGTAAAGATGAGTTTTTGCAAGAATAATATAATAATGGAGGAGGTTTTGAGATGCCAAGGGTTGATGAGAATCAAAAAAATAATGAGAATATGTTGGAAACACTAATGGGGAATGTTAACTCTCATGTTTATAAATTGATTATGACTGTATCTAGTGTGAAGTGAAGAAATTGAGATAGAAGAGGCATTCAAAAAGGCCTTTCAAGGTGAAGATAATGAGACATTTTATTTAAAAATGTGTGAGGAGGAGCATTTTATTTATATATCAGCTAAATTATATGGTGAATAAGAGGATGTTACATTAGAGATGGAGAAGTTGCTTGACATATGAATGTAGATAGTGGGAGAAGATAAGGTAAGAGGCTATGTGTTATCATTTAGATGAAAAAATGTATGTCAAATATGTTATGGTGATATTGGTAGAGAAGGATGTGGTAGCCATGAGAGAGGATGAGCTAAAAATTAGAGAAGAGTGATCCAACATCAGGTTGGATAATGAGTAACCAAGGCTAATAAGGCTTTAGGAAGAGGTGGTTAATAAATAATAAGTTTAAACCCACAAGGGATATTAAGATGAAATAAATATAATCTTGGTAGAGTTGGTCATAATAAGGTGGATCTCATCCCACAAGAATATGGAAATCAGAAAGGATGAGCCTTTGGTAGAGGAGGACAAACTATGGTGGGTCTCATCTCACAAAGGAAGGATATTTTGGTGGGTATAGCCCCATAAATAAAGGAGTGAGGAGTGATAAAAAAATATGAAAAGAAATATTATAGGTAATATTAAGATTACTAAATTAAAACCAATAGGAATTATTTGGAAATGGAAGAATGAATGTGATAATCATCTAAACTACTTGGTGTGTTGGAATGGAATGTCATGGCCATTATACCTCATGGTCAAAGAAGTATTTTTACAATTTAATCCATCTATGTGAGTAGTAAATCAAATTTTGTAAACCTTAATTATATAATGGAGGAGAATCCAAGGGTTAGTTTAATCTTTTATCAACCAAAAATAGAGTGCAATGTGTTTGTTTTGGATTTTAGTTTGTCTTTGTTTGTGTGAGCTTATTGACCTATTAGTATGATGTTGTAAGAGTATTCCTTTACCATGGGAAAAGTGTAGAGATATTTTAATTATTTATATATTTCTACATGTAATGTTAAGTCACATACATTTTTTATAAATGGTTATTAAAATGCAATAATAATTATACCAAAAAATTGTTTTGAGGTCATAGCATATGACACTTATAATATCTATACCAAGTTTTAGACCATTTGAAGTTACCATAGAAATGTACCAACTGTTACACTTGTTAAGAGGTTTATTAACTTATGGTAATAATTTGAAAATAATATAATAATTAAACCTATTGGATTCATATAAACTAATACTTACAACCTTGCAAAAAAAATTATATCATTTATAATCACCACAAAGGTGTACGTCATGATTTTGTCAAAACACTTGACAAATTGTTCTTGACCTTGAAGAAAAGATATGTTAGTAATTGGGTTACCATATCTGTATTAGTTATAGAAACTATAGTTTATAATATTTTTTTTAAAAAATAGCTCAATTAGATATGTGGCAAAAACATTATGACAGTATTTGTGACTGCCACTCAACTAGAAAATGTTAGATGGCTAGTCTATAAATGGTTCTTTACTTTGTATTAAATATGTGATAATAATTAGGTTACCAAATTTTGTGGGTTGATATAAAATGTATTTATCATACTATTTTTAAAATTTCATCTCAATTGGTTAAGTTAATACAAATTTATGATATATTTTGTAACTGTCACTCAACTAAAAAATGTTAAATGCCTAGTCTATAGATGGTTCATTACCTTAAAACAAAGTTGTGCTAAGAAATAGGCTACCAAATTTTGTAGATTGATATAAAATATAATTATAATACTATGTTTCAAATTTAAAATCAATTGGATAAAATTTGAAAAAAAATGGTAATTTTGGTAGTTGTTGTTCAAACTGAAATGTCATCTATGTAGTATGCAACACTTGACAAGGTTGTTATTTACCTAAGATGACTTTAATTAAGCATTAGATAATTAAATTTTTAAATATGATATAAAAAATAATAGAATATTGAAAAAAATAAAATTTTGAAATCATATAAATGAAAAATATTACCTTACAAAGTAGATCAAACTATAAATCTGAGATAAGACATTTTACAAGTGGAGAAAACTATCAAATGGTGAAAAATCCTAAAATCTATTAAAAATACTTAAAACAGTAATCAATCTATGTAAAATATCATAATATGTTAAGATTGAGAGATAATATATTTAAACCAAATAGCATCACAAGGATTTAAGATCAAGATCAAGATTGTACCACATGAACATGAAGAATGAGGAAGAGAAGAGCTCAATAAATAGAGCTAGAAGGAATAAGGAGTTACAAATGCAAGCTCTATTATGTGTTATTTGTGTCCCTAATACTCTTACAAGTGGGGAAGATGTGTTTTCCATGTGGGGGGAAAGGAGTTACATGCAAGTAACTCCAAAACAAAAAAGTGGAAAAGAGAGGTGAGTGTCATCTCATAAATCCAAGTTAAATGTATTTATAAATATAATAAATGCACACACAAAACTAGAATTAGGATAAGCCTATGAACATATAGGAAGGAAAAAAATTAAATTAATTATCCAACATTCCCCCTTAATCTTAAATTAAATTTACAAAAGTGGAGAAAACCTTGTACAAACAAATAAAGGAGTTGAAATTACATAATATCCCCCCTTAATAGAAACTTATTTCAAGAAGAATTAAAAGAAAAATTATAGATAAGAAATAAGATAAGGTACCATCAAAATTTTCAAGGAAGAAAGTGTGATCACAAAAAATCTATAAGAATCCTCTTCAGATAAGGTGGCCAATTCAAAATGGAAGAAATACCAACAAAAAAAATAAATGATCCACAAAACCCTACAAAATAAGCATGATGATACCAATTTTTCAATTTTAGTAGCCAATATGCCAAAAATATGATCTACATACAAGTATATGTACAAAAAAAGTAAAAAGAGTAAAGACAACATTCATCATAAAGTGAATAAATCTACACAAAAAAAGTTAGTCAAAATAATCAAAGTATTTATCATATGCAATAAAAATCAAGGAATGCAAAAGAAAAAAATCATTAATGAAAATGGATACAAGGAAAATTGTCACTTCCAAAAGATATTTTGTGTGAAACATTACAATAATTTTTTCTATGGTACATATCAAAGTCTCTACAATATTCATTTTCTTTAGGAATCCAAATAGTTTTACCCTTAGATGTAGGATTTTAGTCATTTTTCATCAATACTAAGTGTCATGCATGGATTTACTACAATATTTACATGGATATAATTTATAACATTTAGATATTTGATTCCCATGTTTTTCACAATGTGCACAAGGTTTAACATTTAGAACCAAAGTATGAGCATTCCAAACATTATAACCAAAATAAGTTGCATTATAAGTCATATGGTGAGGAAGACAATAATATTTTGAATTTTCATTAGAAATAGGTGAATCATTAAAACCAAGGCCTTTAAAATTTACATTATAATTAATACAAAAGGTTCAAAAATACCAAACATGCACTTACCAGGGCCAAACATCATGCAATAGAGAAATATTTTCTTAGGAGGTGAAAAAATAACATTAGAGATTTTTATATTTTTAAACAATGCAATTTGAGTAGTTAAAGAGTCAAATAAAACTTGCAATTTGCTTAGTTTATTATTATTCAAGCTTTTTAAAAGAATAATAGTTTGATTTTTGCATTCAAGTTGATAATTTGGAGCAAGAATTTATTCATCTGTTACCAAAATTTGATTTTTAAGATCATTAATTTGTGCATTATTTGACTTGTGGATCCACATAATATCAAAAAAAAAAATGATAACTTATAAAAGATGTGATGAACATCAAGAACATATCTTGCCAAAAAAACAACTCTATAATTTCCCAAGTGCTATATATATATATATATATATATATATATAAAACTTTAAATTAAAGATTTAAACCCAAAAAAACTTATTATAAATGTGTAAAACTTAAAAAAAAGGATTTCTGCATGTGATTATTATTATTTTTAAAACTTATGTATTATTTTATTCAAATAAACTATATGACAAAGAATAAAAAGTTTTTGATGAACTTTTCAAAAACAAATATTTTTCTTTTTTGGTTCATGAATATATTATGTCTTCAATATCATCAAAATTAAAGTATATTAAATTAAGTATACTTTACTTAGTTAAAGGATGAATAATGAAAGATAAACAATCATATTGATCAAAACATACATTGCTTTGTCTAAATATATTTTGAAAATATTATGACCATGCATAGGTAATGATAAATAATGCCACAAGAGATAAATTAATATATAAATATAGTACAAGGCACCAAAAATCATAAAAAATTATTTTTAATGTCAACGAATGCCACTTGCTAGAAGTTAGAGCACTAAAGAGGTGTTAATTGAGAAAAACACCACTTAGGACAGAAAATGGAATATTAGATTAAAAAAACTTGAGACTTATACCACAATAAGAGAAATATAGCCAAACCATAAGGAAATAGATTCCAGAAAAAAAGATAGGAAAACAAGTTTGGTTTGATCAAGGTATGAATACTTAAATGTATTTTAAGGTGAAGAACCCTGATGGCTTGAGTGAATAGTTCTAGCTTAAGACTTTCTAGCAGAAAGAGAGATAGAGGAGAGAATTCTAGGAAAAAAATGTCCCATAGGTTTAAAGGAGGATGTAAGCTCGTGAAGGCCAAAAATGATGATGCAAATGAAATGTCAATTAAGACCAAAAAAAATAGGTCCATAGAGAATAATATTAATGTGAACTTGGAGGAAAATTGTTAAAAAGGCACAAAGGATAAACCGATGTAGAAATTAAAATGCCAGGTGCTAAAAAAACAAAAAAAAACACATATAAAATCACTATGTAGTACCACTGATAAAAATACAAAAGAACTCAAAAATGCTCTAGTTATCATTTTTTTCAAAAATAATAGTTAAATTTTTTATTTAAACTAAAAAAACTTTAAATTAAAGATTTAAACCCAAAAAAAACTTATTATAAAATTTAATGGGTTTTTATGAAATTTATATAGATTTATCTCATATATGAAACAAAGAAACCCATTAAATTTTGGAGAAAATAATTTTTCATTCAAAGGATATAGTCACTTTAATATGTTAATTTTTTGAAATTCAAGAAAATAAATTGATTTACTTTTACTTAGATCTTAAATTATCTATCTATTTTTTTATTTATAAAAAATAAAAATGAAACTATAGATCATGAATATGTTAAAATGAAGTTTCTTATGCAAAAAATTCATTTAAATAAACATTAAATGAGAAAAAACTACAAAAAAGGAGGTTAAAGGGAAAAAATGGATATAGAAAAAAACCAAAATTCTTCCAAGAAAGTCATGCACAACACTCACCAAGAATATTAAAAAAACTAACACTATAATACCATAATAGAATATTTCCAAGAATCAAATGTTTAAATCAAATAAATGGACAATATTACCTTTCAAAGTAGAGAAAATGACAAATATGAGACAATAGATTTTACAAGTGGGGAAAACCATCAAATGGTAAAAAAAGCCCACAATATATGAAGAAGCCTTACAACAAGAATCATTCCAAGTATAATAAGATGTTAAGAGTGAGAGATAATGGATTTATACCAAATATCATCATAAGGATGTAAGAGTAATATCCATATTTTACTACATGAACATGAATATTGAGGAAGAAAAGATCTTAATAAATAGAACTAGAGGGAATAAAGAGGTACACATGTAAGATCTAACGTGTGTGCCATGTGTCCCTAATTCTCTTAAAAGTGGGGAGGATGTGAGTACCATGTGGTGGGAGAGGACTTACATTCAAGTAATTCCAAATCTAACAAATGGACAAAATAGGTGAGTACCACCTCATAAATCTAGGTTAAATGTATTTATAAATATAATAAATGCACACACATAACTAGGCTTAGGATAAGCCTATAGACATATAAGAATGACCCAAATTAGCATTAATTATCCAAAAATTTAATATATGAAATATGTTTTATATTTCATATCAATTGGATTAATGGTGGAAAAAATATTATAGTTTTAATAACTCTTGTTCATCTTAAAGTTTCCACCTCTATACCCCAGGAGATGTTATCGATAGTTTGGCATTTAATTGAAAAAATTGAATTACACAAAACTATTGTATGTTATGTGGAGGTCATGAAATTTTAATAGACACCCCATGAATCTTTGGATGTGAAGAGGAATACAATATTGTAAAAAAAGAGTTTGGAGGAAGAGAAAGACAAGCTATGAAGGAGGATAGAGAGTTATATTAGTTAAAGAGCAACTGCATGAAATTATATAACTCTTTCATGTAATATAATAATAATTTATAGGCATGTGTGAGTTTTTTTGAGTGTGAATTTATTTCAATGTGATTTATTTAATATTAAAGCAATGAACATGTGTTAAGTGCATCAAGTTTGAATAAGTGCTATTATATGACCATGAGTGAATGTTCTGCCCTAGAAACATAGAGATAAAGGTAGAGCTTAATTTATTTTCATTTTTATTATTTCAACACTATTAAACTTTAATATTTCAACCCAAAAGACCTCAACTTTATCATGAGGTTAACTATGGACTTTTAGATTCAAGTAAGATAGGATATATGCAAAATAAAGATCACATATTTAGGTGTGATTCAAATTTTATGATATAAGTTTACTTTTAACATTGAATTTTATTATGATATGGATTTTAATTCTTTTATATTTTTCTATTCCTTTTCCATATGTATTCAAAAAACCAAACAAGGATGAAATAGGTAGATAACAAAAGAGAGCTTACCCTCAACCACAAGAAGAGATAATACAAACCATGGTGCTTAAAGACTCCTAAACCTACCATAAGTAAGTGTGAAATTCAAAATTGACCTAAATATTCCTCAAGTTAAATAAAATAAGGTAAAATGGGAATCATAGAAGATCCATCCATGTAATAAAGGTAATGCAATGATCAACATACTTCTAGCTAATCACAAGGAGGAAAAACATTGCTTTGAAAGGGATGGGGCTTTGCTATGATAGTAATGTAAGTTTGAAATCTAAAAATTGACCTAAATATGCCTCAAGTGAAATAAAATAAGATAAAATGGGAATCGTAGAAGATCCATCCATGTAATAAAGGTAATGCAATGATCAACATGCTCCTAGCTAATCAAAATGAGGAAAAACATTACTTCGAAAGGGATGGGGCTTTTCTATGATAGTAATGTTACTAGGGATGATATAATAACCTATGTGGGATATAACACAAGCACTAATGAAAGTATTAGTCATCCTAAAATATGAGGAAAGTAAATAACCATCCTAAAAAGAGGGTGAAAGTAAATAAGGGCAAAATAAACACAAAAAAACTAAGGAAAAAATGAAAAATAAGAATGTGATACATAAATTATATAAGATAAAAAAATTCCAACTATAAAGTGATAATAAAAAAATCTAAATTCAAAACTTAATATGCACAAGGAAAACTAAGGCTAACTAAAAAATGATATAAAATATGTATGTGATACCTAAGATCCACTAAAGAAACAAAGGTTGAAAGTAAATGATACCAAAAGTAAAAAATACTAGAGAACCAAAATAAAAATGGTGCAATAAAAATCATCCCAAAAGAGGTGGAAGGAAATAAAATGTAAAAAATCAAAGAAATAAGAGACAAAACAATAAGATAAAATCTATGATAATGACTATATCGAAGAAGAGAATGTGAAATATGAGTGTATATGTCTCAAAAAGTTTATTGAAGTTGAATTTATTTATTTTTAAGACACAAAAGGTTATTGATTTATACTTAATATTAAGGATGAGAGTTCAATAAGACATGAAAATGAGGATGGGCATCGTAAAATGCCTCAAAATCATGTAAAATATCAAGTATGGGCATTGCAAGATGCCCCAAGGTCTAAAATATTAACAATGCAAGGTGCCTCAATACATGTAACAAAAAAGGATGGGAATCAAAAGATGCCCTAACATATGTGATGATAATAGGATGGTCATTAAAACATGCCCAAACCTATGGGATAAAGGTGGACCAGAGTTAACCTAGAGATTGAGAAACCTAGGAGTGATGTCAACATCTATGTAAATCTATGTTAAAATAGAAAATGTGGCATCTAAAGTAATGCCAAGATCTTTAGGAGGTGATATAAAATTGATATGTATGGTATCACCCATGGAAATATAATCTCAAGAAATAAAAATAAAAGGAAATGAATCATCTATGTCGATACATTTTAATAAAATAGGATTGAAATGAACTATATCGACCAATTTATTATATTAGATATTCTTCATAAACTGATGAATTGGTAAAAATTAGCTGAATGTGAACTGAGGTTTGATAGCTCATTGTTATATGTCATTATAAGGATTGAATATAGGGTGGGTAGATATCAAGGAAAACATGCTTAACATTACTTGATTTGATGTTAAATATAGGAAAATCAATAAGTCATCATTAATGGGAATATCTACTAACATGATAGGGTATTCACCTTCCTCAAAATCATAATCATAGGTTGAAAAATCATGATATTGGTTTTCAACCATGTGATTAGTATTTTTGGTGAGATAACAAGGATCCTCATGTATAGGAATATAACTATAATTTATGGATAATTAATATTTTTTTATTTGATAAGTTAAAATGGGTTGAAGGGACCTAGACCCTATACAAAAGAGACCAGAATGAGAAATGAGAGACAACAAATAAGAAACCAAATGGGATAAGGGTAAACACCGTGACAACTAGCCTAATTACCACTAAAAATCAGTCAAAAACTAGTTGAGAGCACAAAAAATATTTGACCCAAATAAATGAGAATAACCAGAGTTATTCTAACTCAGAGTAGGCAACTAGTTTCTTGGCCACTTTATTAGCTTTCTTATGACATATTCCTCTAGTGTGACTACTGATAAATTTTTCCTCCACTTTTTATAGATTCTTCCTTTTGAGGCTCACACAAGGGGAATCCTTAATGATATCCTCATTAATTTATACGTCCTCCTACCCAATGTCCTTTTGGAAAGAGTCTTCACCAAAGTTTTGGGTATCGGGGGTCCTACCATCATGCATGACAAACTTGTTAAAACCAATAAAATTACATAACCTCTTAAATTCCTCTAAAATTTTTCCACATATGAGATTTTGGATCACAATTTTTGTATAGAGTTTTAGAAGGGAGTCTTCAACACCTTTGTTATCATGAACCCCTTGGGTGGTTTTGCCTTTAGAGGTAAAATAAGGGCTTCCAAGACTAAATTTATCATTCTAAACTCAGGCACTAGAAGCCCCTAGCTATTTTCCTTGATCCTCTCATTTATAATCTAAGGAATGAGTGCTTTCCACATATAACTTTTCCTTGTCACTGTTGATATTGATAGCCTCAAAAATGTTCTTAGACTAGATCGATTCGCCCCTTCTAATCAATAGAAAAATGAGGCCCTAGTGGATAAGATTCGCAACAAGTTTCTTCTTAAAATTTAAAATTGAAACCTCTAGAGACTGTAATAGAAAAAAGGGGATACTGATGAGATTCCCCTTGAAATGATTCAAAATTAGGAAGTGATGTGAATAGAGAATGGTGTGTTTACCTTCCAATATTATGTACCACTGGAGACATACCTCAAGCCATTTCCTTGGAAAATCTACATGCATGTAGCCTTTGTTGGATAAATGTTTTGGCCTGTATTTCTCCTTCTCTTTCCTAAATAAAATATGCATGAGATCCTCCTTATAGTTCTTGTCTTTAAATGCCTTCACTTCATGGCATTCCATTCCAATTGTCTCCCTAATCAACTCCTCAGTTATTTGAATCTTTATCCCATGAATTCTCACCTCATGATCATTCCAACCATGGAAAATATCCCTTGAAAGTGATGTGTTATCCCCTACCATCCTTTCCATGAATGGGGTCAATCCCCCTTTAACTAATTTTTTCCAGACATGATCATTTTTCTTTATGTCAGAATAGGAAATTGATTCAAAGTGATCTCTATTGCCACCCATCTTCACTTTAGTTTTGTTGTAAATTTGTTGTAATTAATATCATAGGGATGAAGATCAATGATATTTGATTGGTATTTTCTCTTGAATAATAAAGATCATCAAGGTCAAAAAGGGAAATATTCTCGTCAAGATATTGTTCAATGTTATATGTGTCAATAGTGATATCCTTAAGATCTTCATAAGGATCATAAAAAAAGGGAAGAACACATTCAATCTCACTAGAAGTATCATCATAAGTGAGAATAATATCATTAGGATCCTCAACCATGATAAAATAGATAGGATAATTTCACCATGAGGAGTTGCCTATAATTATGGCCATGAAAATTTGATATGAAAAATATTGGTTATAGGAAACTGATAGTATTGTCCTATTTAATACATTTAGTTAATAAATTTGGAAAATAGATTATATAAACCATTTAGATTAAGTCAACTATAAAAACACACTATATTAGGTTTTCCAATATAATTTGGTAAAAAGGTGGTGTTAATGGTGGATGGGAATAAATGAACTGTATCAACTTCGCTGATGCAGTTGGTAACACAAAATGGTATCAAGTTGACCACTATTGTTATAAGGCTAATATGAAATTACATGAGACTAGCTGATGTAATTTGATGAAGGCTTGAAATATATTTTGTGAATTAGATATAAATATAAACATATATATAATCTAATCAAAGGTGGGATAATATGCATATCGGGTTGACCAGAATATATGTACGGGCTAAGATTAAACTAAAACTATCCTATCTTAATAGATATAGAATTAGATAAGGTTAATCAAATAGAAAATGTGATACTTAATGTTTGAGTAATGAACAATAGATCCCCAAATCTAGAAGAGGGTTCCCTATATCATAAATTCCAAGAGGAAAAGGTGGTAAAGCCTAAGCCTATAACATAAATAACTCTAACTAGACTTATATGAAAGTAAAACATTGTAAATAAGTAACATAAGTAGTTATAAAATTAAATTAAAGTAAACTAATGACGAGAGGTTGGAATTATCATATGGAGTAAGGTGCCATGGTCAATAAGTGGTGGTCTAGGCAACCTAAAATGGAATATGGCAAGTCTAAGAAATCATATAGCTACACCAATTTATTTGGTGTATAAAGAACCTAGAAAAGGATACACATACATTCATTCACTATGAAACAAACATCATCTAATTTACTAAGTAAATAAAGGAAAGATTATAAGAATATAACTAATTACCTCGATGAGGGACATGTTGAGCCTCAATCTCCCCCTTGGCTCAAATGGATATTTTCAAGAGATGTTATGGGTTGAAGACTTTAAATGGTTGTTATAATACCTAAGAATATTCCCAATGAATCTTCTTATTAAATCTAAAAAGACCACCAACCACTCCAAATGTGACTTAAGGTAGAAGTGTGAGTTAAATCAAAACAAATAGAGTGTATATGATATGTTTGGAATGAAATATTACCCCTATATATTGATCCATTACCCAAAACCAACCCTAAACTCAAATCTAATGGTATCATCTAGGTTGATACAATTTAGAATATCCTTCCGAGATATAATGACATCAACCAAGTTGATATAGTAAAAATGTCATTAAACATGATTATGATTACATTGATCTAACTACTATAGTATATAAAGGGAAAAGGTGATAAATAGATGATATTAACCTAGCTAATGCTATATTATATAAGAAAACTGACATAACTACTTAAGATAAGATGGAAGGAGGTCAATAGTAAGAAGATATGAGGAAGTTAGACTATTGGTATGAATGATATTATCATGATATAGATAGAAATATCTCTCACAAAGAACCATAAGCCTATCAAACCCTTTCTTGGTGTACCCATCAACAAGTTTTTATAATGGAAAGAGATAGTAAATGATAAAGAGAAAAATATTATACATATACACATGTAAAAACTATTGCAGTGGTTGTGTAACTATCACAATAGTTTTTACAACTACTATAGTGGTTTCAAAGACTACCATAACTATTTCAACAACCCTCACAATTGTCAAGTGCATTTAGTGGTGGTTTCACCATCACTACATGAGATTTTAAATTTAATATCTAAGACATATATTTTCACTAAGTTTTCATGTTTTTGATTATGTGTTTGATTGTAATTCCTCCATTTCACTCCTATCTAACTCACCAACACTCTATATCATTCCCAATCAAACCTACCTTTATTTGATATCAATATTATTGAATTCCTAATTCAACTAGCTACCCCATTTTAACAAATAACTCTCTTTATGATGAACATAATGATTGAAATTTTACACTCAGGTTTGAGTATTTAATAATTTGAGGAAGATTTAGTCTTCTTTCTTCCCCTAGAGTATTAGTTAAAGCCTTTTAGTAAATTTCAAGTCACCATTGCAATTTTGAGAGGAAGTCTCAGAAATTTTTAGCCTCCACTTTACTATTTACGAAGACTAGCCATATTTTAATTATCATTTTTAATTATTTTTTGCTTGTAATTCTATTTATTCCATATCATTCTTGTTGAGAAAATATATAGGTCTATCTTGAGAAAAATTATAAGGAGATAGTACCCTGAGGATCTAGAAGGATCAACTACAATAATCTCCCTCTTCCAACTTGTCATCTACCTTTGTTAAGTTGGGAGATTTTTTTATTTCTTGTGTTTTAATTAGATTAGAGTTTTTTGTTTTAAAGTTTTGTTCAAAAACTTAAAAAGAGTTAGAACAATAATCATTTCTAAAATTTTCAACATTAAAAATCATTTTTTTTCCAAAATTTCAATTCTATATAAAGTCTCAATATTATTTAAGACATACAATCATTCAAATTGATATAATTATAGGAATGTTAACTCTTTGGACTCAAAGACCTAGTTTCTTCTAGTTCTAAAAATTCATTTTTTTCTAGTTTTTTTTCATAAAACACACACAAAAACTAGTTATTCATATTTATTTGCAAAATGAACTAGAAATCTGAAGAGAAAAAGAAATTAGATTTCATTTTCCATTTCTAGTCATTTATTTAGTTAGAAACTTGCATGCACCTATAATTTTTAAAATAAAAAAGAATATTAGTTAGGTACTTCCAGGTTTATATTTTCTATCAAAAAAGTATAAAATGAATATAATTTTTTATGCATTTCCAGCAAACATTCAATTTTATAGCTTGTACAAATACTTGAGTAAGGGCACAAGTCATTAATGAATATATTAGGAAGGTCATAGTACATTACATGGATATAAGTGGGTCATTATGGTCTTATAAACTCACCTCTAATTGTATACAATACTGCATCCTTCCTAATGGAGTCATTAGTGATGTGTGCCCTTACTTGAGTACCTATACAAGCTATAAAACAATAAGTACATCAAGGGTAGTATCAACAAAGTCCAAAAAATAAAGATAGAGAAAGTTCAAATTCAATAGAATAATCATCATACTAAGCTTGACTAAATATGATTCATCAAAATCATAATAAATAGACAAACATCAAGGGAAAATGACTATTTCCAAAAATAATGCAAAGTATTTGAACACCTTTTTAAATCATAGTCAACTAACATAAGGAGTTAGACATGTCAACAACTAAAGGTACTCAAGCTTCAAATAATGTTTCAAAAACCATGCTTAAGTTTTTCTTAGGAATATCTTACCATTTTATAAGTAGGGTACAAGTTCAAGACTAACTTGCCTAAGGATCAATAATGTCTTAGGCTAAATCTATTATTCCCTTTAACTTAGTCTAAGGGATTAGTTCAATTATTCAAATTACTTAAGAAATATATCTTATTAATCCTCAATCCTAAGTTAAAATCTTATTATAATCTTACAAGTTCATAATCTTGTCTTATTAATTAAGAATAAGAGAATTCTAATAGAATAATTAATGATCTATTCTAAACATAGATCCTTTGTTCCTCAAACATAAGATGATTAGCTAGGATTAACCATGTTTTCAAAACTTTAAAATAGGGTAAATTATTATCAATGTAACTTTATTATAACATAAGATTAACTAAATATTAATGTTATTCAATTTTATTTAATTGATATAGGAATTATCCATATAACCATAGTTAAATAACTATTATTTATTTTGGAAGTGTTATCCTTAAGTAGTTAAGTTCATTTTAATTGTTTAGGTAATTATTCTTGTATAATATTTATTTCAAAAAACATCAAGTTATTACAACTTATCAAAATACACAAATCCATTAATTTACCAATTCAGTTACCGATAATTCATTTAACTAGCTATGAGGTTATAGTCCATACATTAACAAAGTGTCAATACTTCCATTCATCCATCCATGTAATTAATAAGATTCACAAACTATAGTAATTAGAAAATTTTATATAAATATCAATTTCAACTTCAACCAATAAAACAGATAAGATATGTAAACGTATAAAATAAATACTATTACCTAGCTTAAATAAGCTTATGATTAAATATATTCACACAAACAACTTTTCCATATCTAACATTACACCCCTTTATCATGTAATTTTATCCAATTGAGCAAGGATAACCTAAGATTCAACTTAAATAACATGCATCTTTGGTGATCTGATAGTTCACACTTACTAGGACTTGATCGAACAGAGTGAAACATAATTGAAAATTTAAAAGGATACGAAAGGCCCAAAGGATCAACATACATTTCCTTCACATTTGAAAACTAAAATCAAATTGGTACCACCTCACAAAGTGACCAACCACAAGTAAGCTCTCAGATTGTGATTGATGACTGATGATTCATGACCAATTTTGATCCAATGAAGTGAATGTAGTCCAAGATATTGGGAGATCTTATAGACATGCCAAGTGGTATCCTCACATTGGGTTATAATAAATTAATGATATTAAAATTTATGTTCATACAACAATTATTTGACATCTATGATGACATATTTGATGTCTGTGCGATCGTCAACCTTAATCCCATCAAATCAAAAACTTCACTAGCTTAAAATTGATGTTCATGTAACCATCATTTAATGATTTCAAGGATGTATTTGACATATACAATATATTAAAATTTAAGATGATGAATTATTATGTTTAAGGTTAAATTCACTCCCAAATCTTATTGGAAGGCTCAGAAATGGCTTTATAAGCTAAAGGAAATGCTCAAAAGATGCTCAAAATGGGAGTCTTCAACTTGCAAAATAGGGAAATGGTCTTATGATATAAATACTTAGTATAAATTCATATGGAATGGTCCTCATGTAATTTTGTTTTAAAAAACATCAACCTTAAACTATGAGCTTATGCTAAGTCTTATTTTAAAAAGGAAGGTCCTTGTCACATAAAATATAAGCTAACCAAAGGTTTTCATATGTGATGACCTAGATTATTTATACCCTCACCCATA
Source organism: Torreya grandis (assembly GCA_037957365.1). Classification (NCBI taxonomy): domain Eukaryota; kingdom Viridiplantae; phylum Streptophyta; class Pinopsida; order Cupressales; family Taxaceae; genus Torreya; species Torreya grandis. The sequence goes on from JARHVA010000928.1 coordinate 2,858,473, forward strand.
TGTTATAAATTATAAAAATTAGGCATAAATCCCTTATCCTAAGGTTTATTTTGTGCTTAAAAAACATGAAACAAACCCTAACCTAAGGAAATTAAGCCTAAGTCATGATTTTAATAGCATACTGACTTAACGTTTAATAATTTTTTTAGATCAATGGTTCATGCCTCATCATAGGATTTGATCCAATGGAACAAAGGATCTAATGAATTTTCAAAGGCCCACAATCTCTTTATGTGTCCAATAGTCATTTGACAAGTGACTGACCAAAATATTTAGATCATGGAAAAGATACATAAACATGCCAAGTGTCACAACCATGGGGTTCACAAAAGAAAGACATAATCATGGTCAAGGGCCTAGATTATGATTAATGGATCATGCTTAATCTAGGATTTTTGTCCTATGGTGTGAAATAAATAAGGTATTTTAAATACCAATGGCTAGTGTTTGAATGGCATTTATTAAAAATGTTGTAAAAGGTCTAGACCAATGCCACTTGGGTGCCATGCAAGAAAAAAAGACAAAATTTGAGATCTTGTGGGCTCAAAAACACAAATTTATAAAGGAAAATGTCTAAAACAAATCCAAGACATGTATAAGCCAAACCTTGGATATATTCTACCATTAAAGCTCTAAAATCATAAACCTTGCACAAAAGTAACCCAAATGGCCTCAATTTGTTATAACTTGATCGAAAGAGAACTTAACTATGTTTCTTAGGAACAAGAGAGATTTCACAAAAATAATTTGTAATCCAGTGTAAATAATTAACAAAGATAGATACTATAGTAGCTAGCAAACAGTAATTGAAGGAAGAGATTGAGCTCTATTTAACATTAGATAATGAGGGTTAAATCTTCAAAGATACTAAATTGGACCTCATACCATTGAACATCTAAGAGATTGGGAATAGTCTAAGATCTTCTTCATGAATAAAGAATTATAGCCCATTTCATAAGAGGAATACCACCATGAATAGGTGATATTATGACCTAGTTATAGTCTAGATGGCTGGCCTTCATCATGTCATGGAAAAACTAGAGGTACATTGTATTAACATCCTTGCTCCCATAGTTGTTGATTATAGAATAGAAAATGAATGGATCATTAAGGATGGGAACTCAAAGGGGGTAGCCTACATTTCCCCTATTGCTTTTGAGAATTACTACAAGCTCCTTCTCCCCCATGTGGACCTTTTCAAAATCAAAGAGTGGCCAATAACCATGATCTAGACTCTGTCCTTAGACCTTGGATGCACCAAGAACCTCATATCTTTAGAAACCTTAAGGGAAAGATCTATATCATCCAATTTAGATAGGACATTAGGGTAATAATGAGGCTAATAAATTGAGCCGTTAGTGGCCCTCCAAATATAGATCTAGGTCCCATATGTGCACTACATAGTAGAGGAGAAACTTACCCATCTAATTGGAGACTTAATTAGTATTTTCCTCACCAAAAAATTCAACACCAGCAAAATAAAGACCTTAAATAAATTCTTTATGATTTCATACCTACTTGATGCCCTTTTTTCTTCAATCACCTTCTATGGGATTAGGAATTGGTCACTAGAAGGAAAGACTACCATTTCACATTACTATTCTAAATTGCACATCTTCAAGTATAAGAATCACATATATTTTATTTATGACTACATTTATCCATCTATAATAGAGGCCATCATAGGTGTTCTCATGCCTAGGGTCCACACCCTCGCCAAGAGGTATGTTGAAATGATAGGGGATGTATGGTATTATCTTGATTACATAGTTATTAGGATAGAAGGAATCATGTCCCAACCTTACAAGAAACCAATATATGTTCTAAATAAGCTTTTAGAGTAGGAAATTACCTCCTAGCTCATCCATGACATTGATAGGACTTGCAAAGAAAAGAGGAAGGGTCTACTTCACCCCTTCCCCTTAAATATTAGAAAAACCATAATAAAAGACTGGAAACATATGGAAATCATGTCCACACATAGGGATTCATTTTTATTCTAGTTGGATGAACTCCAAATTTGGGATCCAAAGAATATATTAGGTGACCATCTAAAGGACAAGAAGCTTCCAAAGCTAGAATATGTACATCAACTCAGTTTCTATGACACCATATATATTAAGGCTAAGAACTATGATGAGGTATTGGTCAAAGTTTAAGGCCATAAAATTAAGCTTAAACATAGGTTAATCAAAGATAATAAGCCATCTAGGGAAACATGGAAAATTCATCCTTTACAATATCACTTACTATCTAGGCCATCTGAAATAGCCCATGAGCATCCTCAAGAAGAGTAGCCATAACTATAACAATAGGCTGAGTAAGTTCAAGATGAACAAAGCAAGGGAAAAGAGAAAGTGGGAGAGATGAAAATAAAGGAAAGGCCTAGAGATGGGACCCCATCCTCAACACTCCCACATAATCCACCTTGCCTAATTTAATACGTATACATGATAGCCTTGGAACTAGGAGAAATAATTAAAGGTGACCTCAAGGAGTTTGAGGAAGCCTATGACTCTAATAAGGAATGGGAACCCAAAGAATATGTAGGAAAGGATCTTGTCCTAATAGCATCCCATGAGAAGAGAAATTTAGAGCTAGCACTGGTCCCTATGGGACCAGAAAAGAAACCAAGATTGACATTCATTCATCCCACTAGTGAAGTCAATCTATTTAGTGATGAATTCCTAATTCATGGACTAGTCATTCCTAACTAGTTCATTTATGGAAAGTTAAAAAATATCCCCTCCCTTTCTCATTCTTGGGCCATGACAAGGGTCATTGATGTTAGGATCAAAGATAATATGAAGGCTTGGATAAAGGCTATAGTAAAGGAGCAAGAAAAAAGGAGAATTATGGTCATTGAAGGACCAGGAAGCAAGAAAATAGATGCTCTAGGAGCATTTAGTAGCTTAGGTGTGGAGGTCCTAGAGCCTCCCAAGTTTAAAAAACTAGTTAATACCATCCATTTCAACCCTAAAACAATGGGGTTGGAAAGAATAAAAATAAGGATAACTATGGTTAGAATAGAAGAATTTACCTTTCAAAAGGTGGAACCATTTATAAGATTAACCCACATAAGAGGACAATAATTGGGTGAGGCTACCATCTATGAGGAAGATGTGGAAATTCTGATTGAGGCCCAATTAGCACAAGCTAAATTTGGAGTCTAAGGTCTGAAGTAGAGGATCCAAAATTTGAAAAAGGAGAAAGAAAACTTGCAATCATAGGTAATTTTATCAATGTCAGATGCAATAACCAAAATGTTTGATGATTCATTTTATGACATGTTTTAGGCACTTAAGTCAATGAAGTTAAGGTAGCATTATTTATAAGGGTAGTGTGTATTTCCCAAAAGCTTGATCATTCAGTAGCAGGCTTCAAAAGATAAATTTGCCCAATTCTTTAACATCCAAGCAAAGAAACAAATCCCAAACTTCAAGACCATCAATATGGGACATTTGAGTGAAATTCTAGGGATTATAATTGAAAAGGTTTAAATCTTACATGTAAGGCAAAATGGTGTGGAAAAGGTCATAAAAGAGGATAAAGAACTAATTACAAGAATTGAACAACTTTTTGGGACTATGCTCAAGGATCTTGCACAACATACTATCCTAGGAATCATAAGTGATGAAGAATTTATGCACATGGATACTTTGGTAACCCAATAAATCAAAGGAAAAAAACAAGAAAAATTTGGGGATGATAACAACAAAATCCTGGACATGATATTCAATGTTGGGGAAAGGATGAATGAAGCTAGAAATATTAAAGAGGCCGTGTATAAGAATGACAAAGAATTTGATGACTTGGTGGATCAATAGGAGTAGATCCTAGAGCCTATGGTGGATCTAGATCTAATTAATTAACAACATGAGAAGGCCATGAACATCCTCTAGTAATGAAAATTAGAGGCCCCACCAGCCAATTAATAAATATTCTATTTTGTAGAATTTTGAAGCATTTTGAAATAGAATATTTCATTGTAAAGGAATATGCTAATTTGTTAACATATTTGCCTCTAGGTCAGTATGATTGTGATAAGCACATGTATTTTATAACTTGTAAGGATATTTTTCCATATCCTTTTACACTTGTATCTTGCTATTGACCGGTATACTGCCTAATCTTCTTATAAAGGAATGTATTACCATTTGTAAAGGGGAGATATTTTTGAGCAACTTTGTAAAATTTAAATAAATTAATAGGTTAAAAATAATTATACAAAGATTATCCATGTTTGATGTGTTAATTGTTTTTTTAGATTTTCTCTCAATTTCTGGTTAAGGTCTTAAATTTGAATGGTATCTTGAAATTCTGAGTTGTATCCTAGTAATCACAGGGTTTCTAATTTATGCAACCTGCTAGATTAGATAAAAGATATTTTGTTCTCCTTTATTTTTATTTTACTTTATTTCCATATGTGCATGTGCTATCTGATAATAAGAGTAAATCTTTAAAGAACAATTGGTCCTTACTTATGATTATTAACACTATCCTTTAAAATTGGCTTGGTATATAGTGGAATTTGAGTTTAGGTTGTTTTACATTATATATTGGTTTGAATACATACTCATTTGAAATGTATGCTTTTTCATAATGCTTAAGTTTAAAATTGGTAATCACTCTTTTATTTTCTACCTTACCCTTCTCTTTGCTCTCTTTTTATCCCAAGATCACTTTAGTTTTAACTTCATTGTAAATATCCATATAGATTAGTCAGTAGCTTAAAATTTGGAGCATAATTCATTAATAATTATCATAAATTCATGAATAATGGACCAAGTTATCTTCTAATTACCAAATCATATAAATATTACGAAACAATTTATCTTTCTCTACTACTATTTCATCATAGGTAACTAGATTGTCAAAACCTACAACTCATGCCTTGAATTTTCAAATTCTAAAATGAGAAGTTTTCTATAAACACTAAGAGAACCTATGGTTCATTTAGAAACATCAACACATTACAAATATTTATTGTACATAAATAATCATGATCAAATATTAACTTTATATCAATTTAGTAATGTCATGATATTTAAATAATCTAATGACCAACTATAATAAATTTAGGAATCCATATACATGTCATTATACATCATTTTGCATTAAATACAAATATGAAAAATAACACTACAGTTAACTATAATAATTTTAATTCAATTTAATCAACTAGAATAACTTAGAATGAGAAGAAATGAATCCAATCGTTACATGTAATCCAATGAAGTTAATCCCACATCACTAATCTTAATAAGCCCAACCATAAGTGGATCTAGACCACGCCAACCATCATTTAGATATGGATTAGGATAGTAGAGAACTAATGGATAAATGATTATGAAACAATATAGCTTGATAACATATCAATAAATGACTAATGAAAGAAAACTAAACACATAAACAACCCACCAATATCTACTAATTTGGTACTTGATTATCACTGCATCTCTATTTTGAGCTTCTTGATTTGTGAGATATATTATATTTTAAAATATAATATGGATTGTAAATACATGTATTTGTCTTCACATACTATTGTAATAGACATTTATGAGTTATAAATAAAACTTGTAAAAAGAAGATAATAACTCAACCAATTAAAAATAACACTTACTCAAAACTTCAAGACACATCAATAACAAAATTAACTTTATGCCATGTAATAATAATTCAAATATTTAATAAAAAGCATTTAGAGAATAAAAATAATTAAATAATCAACATAATTATTACCCCCAATAGGTCAATGTAATCATGAATGATAATGATTTCAAGTATCATTTAAAAAAATAATTTATTGATTCAACATGATTTCATAACCCTAGGTCAAATACTCATAACTTAAGAATTCATAAAAATTTAAACCATTAAACTAATAATAATAATAAATTAAATTAAAAACCCCTTTAATTATTTTAACCCCTATGGGAACTCCCTATGGTCTTTGTCCTCCAAAAACATCTATGTTTCAAAATAACCAACGTGCATTTCCTTTTCTTTTTATTTTCCTTTACTATATCTTCTTAACCCCCGCTATACTCATTTAGGGTTTATAAAATAAATAACCAAATAAAACCCTAGTTACATTTTAACAAAATTGATCCATATGGCTCTTTTAAAACAAAAACCAACTTAATCATAATAAGTCTATACCATCGATAAAAAAATAGTCATCAAAAAATAAACCAATTGATCACCATACACCATATAAATTTTAATTAAAAATACAACCATAAAAATATAACACTCAATCACCATAATCCATAAGGGTTTTACCTTATATGCATCCATCAACATATACACAACCATTAAATAAATAAACATAGCCATCAATAAAATAACCATATGGTCACCATATCAAAGGCCATTAAAGCTTCAATCAAAACTCAATAGAGTCATTAAATCTAGCCAAAGTCAAAACCCAACTCTAATAAAAATAAAAATGATTGCAATCATTTAAAAATCATTACACATATTGACCATTAAAACCCATAAGAGTTTTGAAGATTATGAGTTCTCCACTTCCACACAAACCCATTTTCCTCACATAGTCAACATCATAATTCCAACCATCAACAACCATTTACCCACGACCTCATTATGAGGTTTCAACATTAAAATACAATGATAACACCATACATAACCATTTTAAAAATTAGAAACAAATAAATGTTATCACAGTCTAAACCAATACTACAAGTGCTCAACCAATCCATCACACAAAATAAAAAAACCAACATCATAGCCCTTATTAGGGTTTTACTCTGATTAAAAATAAAATATTAATATTTCATCTAAAACCCTAATGCATTCCTTTTAATTTTATTTTCTAAAAATAAACCCATAATTTAAAAACATTACTTGGTAGATAAAAGTTGACCAAAATAGTTTTTTACACTTTCAACCTCTAATCACCAGAAATTTGTGTATATTTTCACAAAACCACACACTTATAAAACACAAAAATAAATCCAAAATAACTTTCCATAATCTTTGTATGTCTATCAAGTTAAATACTTCTAACTATAGTTCATAGTCTTAAAATTGCTCATGCAAAATTACTTCACATTCCCCTTGGTTTTCATGCTAAAATTTTTGATAGAGTTTCCCCAAGGTTTCCAAACCTCCAAGACCGAATACCAAAATGAATCCATTTAACCCTAAAAACCAACCAAAGTCTCTTGACCACCTTTTCATGGTAATGAAAGCCAATGCCATGACCCCTAAGTCATTGGCTTAAACAATTAACCACCAAACTAATTACCATGACCACCATATAGGTCAAGACATAACCTAACCAAGCTTAAATAATGACTTAAACAAATTTAATTTAAAACAAACAAATATGCCAAACAAGGGCCATCAAACATATTAAATAATATGCCCGAGTCATTGCAATACATTGTTTTGATCCCATTAAGTCACAATTTTTTTAAGACAAATGGAAACATAAACAAATGTCAAAGATCAATTATGAAATTTAGAAATATGATGAAGATGGAAACTAATGATGACATGAATAGTTACATAACTGAATTGACTATTGAAGTCAAAAATTAAAGAATTCATGTAAAATACACAATATCAAAATTGATAGAAAATGATAAAAATTAATGAAAGGAAAACAATTATCAATCACTTAGACTCAAAAAATGTTGGTATCATCAATAGTAATATCAAATAAAGAGATGTTGGCACTAAGTAAAAATTTACTCAAATCAATAATTAAAAAAATGATCACAAAATGATAAGATATAGTAGTCAAAACATAATGTCTAAATCATTAATACCATCAACCTCAACTTTAAGTTTAATTTCACTATTTTGTTTACCATTTACTTCTCCATGTTTCCCTATTTCTTAGTTCCAATCAAAACCTAGATCAAGTACTTGTCCTTTCAGTCAACTAATAGACTAATAGCAACATCTGGATATCTAAATATAAAAAGTGTGATAACAATATTTAAATAATACATAAAATTAAATAATGAATCATTACACATTAATAAATAATATCATATGCTATAATGAAATGTAATCCATAATTATCTCAATAATTATAATAAAAATGTATCAATATAAATTACTAACTATAATACCACATTAAAATAATAAAATATGTCTCAAATAGTTCACAGCTAGACTATATCAATATGATGAATTAAATGAAAGTAACTTAGGGTCATGACATCATCCACTAATTATAAAAGAGTCATCACAATGATCAAAACAATCTAGGATAATGTTACATGAAAATAATCTCATATTCCTATGTAGTGCTTCTTTCTGATAGAGGATTCCATTGAACCAATACTTTAGAAATCTCACAATTCCTCAACTTAATGTTGTGATGATCTAGGATATTCACTAGATCCAACTACATATTTTTCTCTTCTAAAACATGAAGATGAGTCTAATATAAAACATGAGATGGATCAGTAATATTCTTCCTCAATAAAGCAACATTAAACACATTTTGAATTCATCATAGAGAAGGTAGAAGGGCTAGCTAGTAGGAAATAAGACTATTTTTTTCTAAAATTTAAAAAGGTTCTATGAATTAAGGGGATAGTTTGGAATACTTTACAAATTTAATTGAACTTTTCTACAGTCTAACATGTAGAAAAAATTTAACTCCTACTTGGAACTCACATGGTGTCCTTTTTAAATCTACATAACTCTTTTTTCTATCTGAAAAAGCCTTTAAACTCTATCTTATAATTTTTGTTTGCATATCATAATATTTTAAAACATCAAGACCATTAACAATCCTATTTTCTAAACTTTTCCAACCAAGTGGAGTTCTACACTTGTGACCTTAAAAATCTTCAAAAGTATCCATTTGAATCATCAAATGATATGTATTATTATAAGCAAATTCAACAAAGTTTAAATAATCTTCCCATTTACCTTATTAATTCATAACCTATGTTATTAGCATGTCTTCCATAAATTAAATTAATCTTTTTATTTAACCATCTATTTCTAGGTGATAAGATGAACAAAAATTCAACTGTGTACCAAAAGTAATAGTTAGAGTTTTTCAAAATTTTGAATTAAAAAGTATGTCGCTATCAAAAATAATTGTTTGGGTATACCATGAAACCATATTATCTCTTTGAAAAACCATGAAGAAAATACATATGCATCATCAATTAAATTTATAGTAATGAATGACCAAATTTTATAAATTTATCAATTACAACCAAACTAGTGTTATGTTTGCTTTTAATTTTTGGAAAAATAGCTATGAAATCCAATTAAATCACAACCCATTGACCTTATGGTATATCATGAGGGTACACCAACCCTCTTAGATGGTAATGTTTAAATTTCACACACTGGCATTCCAAATATTTTGACACAAAGTTAACAACTTTATGTTTCATTCCAAGTCAATAATATGATCTTTTGAGTTCATGTGTCATCTTTGTTAGACCTAAATGAGTGAAATGAGGTGATGTGTATAATTATTTTAGAAAAATACTCCTTAAGTCACCAGACTGAGGTACATAAATTTTATTTTTGTCTAATTAAACCGTCAAAATCAACTACAAAACTAGAAAATTTATTTTTAATAGGCTCATCAATAAAAAATTTACTTACATCTTGCAAAATTTATTAGAATGTTGTTGTTACAATAATTTAGTTCTAAAATTATTATGTAGAATAGATAAATAATCAAGTTACGTACTTCATCTGAGTGCATCAATAACATGATTTACTTACTTTTCATATATGAAATATTCATATAAAAATTACTTGAAAATTCTAACCATCTACCCTGGTATGCATTTAGATCATCCTAAGAAAGAAAATATGTTAGCTTATGATGATCAGATTTTATTTTAAAATGCTTACCCATCAAAAAGTGTTTTCATTACTTCAAATCATGGATAATGGAAACAAGATTAAGATCATAAGTGGTGTAATTTTTCTCATGGTCCTTCAATTTCCATGACTCATAAGCCACAACTAAACCATCTTGAGTTAACACTCCATCCAAGCCTTCTTTAGATCCATCAGCGCATATTTCAAAATTTTCATCAGATTTGGTATAATAAGTACTTGTGCCAAAGTTAATAACTCTTTAAATTTCAAAAAAGCTTGTTCACATTCAGTATTTCACACAAAAGTTTTACCCTTTCTTTCAAGGATGTTATTGGGTTAGCTAACTTAGAATTTTTTTAACAAATCTTCTATAGTAACTAACCAATCCCATAAAACTATGTACTTCATGTATATTTTTAAGAATAGGCCACTCTTGAATAACCTTAATCTTTTTTAGATCCATAGTAAAACTAGCCTTTGACATAATATGACCCAAATAGTGGATCTAAGATTTAAAGAAATCACATTTAGATAGCTTACCAAATAGTTTTTGTTCCCTTAGACTTTATAGCACTAAACACACATGTCATTTATGATCAATTCTATTTTTCAAATAGATTAGTATGTCATCAATGAATACTAAACTAAACTTATTTATAAAATCTTTGAATACACTATTCATTAAGTTCATAAATGCAATAGGTACATTTGTTAAACCAAAAGGTATTATAACAAACTCATAACATTCATACCTTGTTATAAAAGCTATTTTATGAATATCTTCTTCCTTGATTCTTAGCTGGTGATAGCCTAAACTCAAATCTATATTTAAAAAGATAATTGCATCCTTCATTTGATCACATAGATCATCTATCCTTGGAAAAGGATAATAGTTATTAATGGTAACCTTATTAATCATGGAATGGTCAACACACAATCATAAGGTTCCATCTTTTTTCAAAAAGACCACTAGTGCACCCTAAGGTGACTTAGCCTAATACTACCATTTTCTAATAATTATTATAGTTGAGCTTTCATCTCCTAAAAAATTGTTATATTCATGTGATAAGGTGCCTTATATGTAGGGGCTACCCCTAGATTTATATCAATAAAAAATTCAAATTCTTATTTAAGAGGCAAACCAAGTAATTTATCTATAAAAACACTAGAAAATAATTGTAAAAATTAATGTTCCTCAAATGCCATTTTTATTTTAAGTGAAATTTATTGCATCAAAATAGCATACAACTTATAACCTTTATGTAATGCTTTCTTCAACTATAAGACTAAGATTAACTTACATACTTTTGGTTTTAGCAAACCTTAAATTTTTATAGGTTTTTCCAAATCATTAAAATAATATACCACTTTATACAATAGTAAACAATCCATGTCTAAAATAATATCAAAATATCTAAGAGAAACTATAAATAAATTTACTTGGGTTTGAAAAACACCTAAGTATAGGCATGCTCCCTTAAGACACTTAGTAATAGGTACTCTTTTACCTACGTCAAACTCAACATCCCAACAATCCTTCAAAGTCATTAGATTTAACTTATAATATGTTACTTAGTATCCATAAAACTATCATTCGTTCCTAAATCAAACAAAATCGAAATATAAAAATCAATTATTTTACCTTTGCTTTCAATTGGAGTTTCTTAGAAATAATTATTTTTATTTTTAGAAGTTGCATACACTCTATGATTAGCTAGTTGATCAAATTTTATCTTAGGTTAATCTTTATGGTAGCAATTATTTCTGCATTCCTAGCATACTAAAACTCTTTGTGGCATCACATGAATAGTATTGGCCCAAGTAGTAGGTATATTTTGATTACCTTGAGTTGAATTTATTTTAAAATTAGAAGTCTTAGAAGAATTCTTATTCTACCCTTAAAATTTATTGAATCCATCTATAATCCTTATGAATTTAAATTTATAATCAATTTTCTTAAAATTCTTAAAAGAAGGGGACACATTTTTATTCTTAGATAGTTGTCTATTATATTTAAAATCTTGTTTTACCTTTTGTCAAGCCTTCTCTTTTTCTTCTTCCCTATGCCTAGATTCATTTTTCATAGATAAAGTCTTAGGATTAGTCATATTCACATCATGCATTAATATTTATGTCAATTCTAGCTTAAAACTAGTGAGTTTATTATCTTCATCATACATGTAATTAACATGATATAGTATATTTAAAAACTCATTTTCATACTCAGTCATAGTCATATTCTCTTGTTTCAACAACTAAAAATTAATGATTTTTTGTTCCTTGAAGTTGGAACTAAGATTTTTTTTTTTTTTTTTTGAATTACCTTTCAAAAGTAGGTCAAATAAGAGTCATTAGTTGGTAACCTTCTAAACATATAGATGATTCCACTAAAGAATTATAGCTCCTACTAACTGATAGGCTACCACCCTTGCCTTCACATTAGAAGACATATTCTACAGATTAAAATACTTTTACAAGTGTACTAATCATGAATTAGCTACATCACCTGATTCTTCACCTAAAAAGGTTGGTGAAGGCAATTTTTTTAGCTCCTTAATAATATGATCAGACATATTACTAGGATTATTCTAAAGTTCTAGTTTATCCACTTATCTTTCATCTCTAATTGAAAGTTCATCAGTTGAAACACCTATATTATTCAACATTCTCTCTTTGGTATATAATTTATTTGGAAATAATTTAACATAGTCAAAATCTCATTCAAAACTACTTTTTAATTAATGTTAGAGTTTTTTTCCTCATGGTTAAATCCCTCAACATTATTATCAATATTATTAAGAGGTGGTTTTTCTCTCTTATGAATGTTGACCCTATGAGCTCTTCTTCTACTTTATTTAATATTTCTTTGGTTATTATCTACTATTTAAGATCTTTTCCTCACCATCTTATGGTGAAACAAACAAAAAATTAGTAGAAATTAGTAAGAAAAATGTCCTAAAGTTCCCTAGAGTAGTAAACTATGCTTTAATACCAAGATCTCATTACCAATTTTTTTTTATCTAACATATAATTGAATAATTAACTAAACAATTCACTTAGATCTTAGAACAAAAATATGCAATGAGATCCATAACTACATTATAGCCAACATGGAAACTAAACTAAGTGAATAACCCATCAATGACTTATTTATGAAGTATGTTTTAACCACCTAGTAATCAAATAGAAGTGGGTCAGTGTGGTTTTACCTACTCACCTCTATCTACATATTGTACTATGGCCTTCCTAATGGAGTTGTTAGTTACTTGTTCCCTTACTTGAGTACATATACAAGCTATAAATATCTACTAACTAAAGGTAAGTATCAATAAAGTCCAATAAACAAAGGTAGAGTAAGTTATGATTCAATAGAAGAATCATAATACTAAGCTTGATTAAGTATGATTCATCAAAATCGCAACCAAAAAACATAGATCAAGGGAAAAAGACTATTTATAAAATCAATGCAAAGTATTTGAACACCTTATCAAATCACATTAAGCTAATGTAAGGAGTTAGACATGTCAACTACTGAAGGTACTCAAGCTTTAACGGATGTTTCAACAACCATGCTCAAGTTTTGATTAGGAACATCTTACCTATTTTATAGACAAGGCACAAGTTCAAGACTAGTTTGCCTAAGGATCAATAATGTCTTAGGATAGATCTATTATTACCTTTAACTTAGCTCAAGGTCTTAGTTCAAGTATTCAAATTAATTAAGAAATATAGTTACTTAAGCCTCAATTTCAAATTATACTCCTATTATAATCTTACAAGTTCATAATCTTGCTCTTATCAATTAAGAATTAGATATTGTTAATAGAATAATTATTGATCTATTATGAACATAGATCACTTGTTGCTCAAATACAAGATACTTAACTAAAAATAGCCATGTTTTCAAAAGTTAAAAATAGGGTACATTATTATCAATGTATCTTTATTATAATATAATATTAAATAAATCTTAATTATATTCAATTTTAATTAATTGATTTATGAACTCCCCATGCAACCCTAGTCAAATACTTATTAATTGATTTGAAAGTGTTATCCTTAAGTAATTAAGTTCAAATTAATTACTTAAGTAATTATTATTGTATAAACTTTATTATGAAAAAAATCAAGTTATTACAACTTCTCATAATAAATTAATCCATTAATTTACCAATTCAATTAATGATAATTCATTTAACCAACTATGAGGTTACAGTCCATACATTCATGAAGTGTTAATATTTCCATTCATTCATCCATGTAATTAATAGGTTTCAAAAACTATAAGAATTATAAAAGTTTATATAAATATAATTTTCAAATTTAACTAATACAATAGATAACCTATGTAAATATATCAAATTAATAATGTTACCTAGCTTAAATAAGCTTGTGATTAAATAGATTCACACAAATAACTTTTACATATCTAACACTATGTCCACTTCCTTATCTTATAATAAATAATAATTTAAACCATAATAAAAACATCATTGATATCTAAGTCAAACCCTAATGAATATATAATCAAATATATAATTATTTTTGCAACACTATAGTAATGCTTTATGAACATGGTCAAACATGATCAAAACACTATCAAAATGCTATAGCTTTTAAATCAACATTCCAACTATTTATTCCAAATAAATAATCATGATCAGATATTAACTTTATATCAATTTAGTAATTCCATGATATTCAAATAATCCAATGACCAACTATAATCAATTTATGAATCCATATACATGCCACATACATCATTTTGCATTAAATACAAATATTACAAATAACACTACAATCAACTAAAATAATTTTAATTCAATTTAGTAAACTAAAATAACTTAGAATAAGATTAAATGAATATAATAATTTCATGCAATCCAATGAAGTTAATCCCATCTCATTAGTCCCAATGAGCCCAACCATAAGTGGCCCTAGACCACCCCAACCATCAATTAGATATGGATCATGGTAGTAGAGAAATGATGGAAAAAGGATTACAAAATAATTGAGCTTGACAACATATCAAAAAATGATTGAAGAAAAAAAAACAAATACATAAACAACCCACCAAAATATATTAACTTGGTATGTGATTACAACTGCAGCTCTATTCTGAGCTTCTCAATTTATGGGCAAAGTCTATTTCAAAAAATAATATGGCTTAGAAATCTATGTAGTCATATTCACATATTATTTTTATATAAATTTAGGAGTTAAAATAAAACCCATAAAAATAAGATAATAAATCAACCAATTAAAAATAATACTTTCATGAAAATTCAAGTCACATCATTAACAAAATTAAATTTACATAACATAATAATAACTCAAATGTTTAATATAAAGCATTGATAGAATCATAGTAATTAAATAATCAGAAAATTCATTACCCCCAACAAATCAATATAATCATGAATGATAATTATCTCAATTATTATTTCTAAAATTAATTTATTAATTCAACATGATTTCATAACTTTAGGTTAGATAATCATAACTTAAAAATTCATAAAAATCAAACCAATAAAATAAAAATAATACTAAATTAAATTTAAAACCCTTGTATTTATTTCAAACTCCTGTGGTTACTCCTTATGGTCCTTATCCAAAAAAAACATCCACGATTCAAAACAACCAATAGGCCTTTTATTTTCTTTTTATTTTCCTTTACTATAATTTTTTAACCCCAACTATACCCATTTAGGGTTTCTATAATAAATAACCAAATCAAACCTTGGTTACATTTTAACACAAATAATCCATATGGCTCTTTTAAAACAAATAACCAACTTAATCATAATAAGCTTGTGCCATTAATAAAAAATAATCATAAAAAAAAAGCTAATCGGTCAACATAAGTTGTTTGGATTTTAATTTAAAACACTATCATTAAAATATAACACTAAGTCACCATAAGTCATAAGTATTTTACCTTATATGTAGCTATCAAAACATACACAATCATCACATAAAAAAACACAACCATCAATAAGATAACCACATAGTCTCCATATAGAAGGCTATTATGGCTTCAATCAAAACTTAATCGAGTCTTTGACTCAAAATAAATTCAAAACAAAATTTGATAAAAATAAAACTAACTATCATAATTTAAAAAACATTAGACATAGTCAACAATAAAACCCATAAGGATTTCAAATAATATGAGTTTGCCACTTCCACACAAACCCATTTTCATCACACATTTAGCATCATAATTCCAACCATCAACATTCATTTACCCACAACCTCACTATGAGATTTCAACATTAAAATACAATGATAACACCACACATAACATTTTAAAATCTAAAAATAAACAAAAGGTATTGCAGTCAATATCACTATTACAAGCACTCAATTGAGACATACAAAACATAAAACTAGCACTATGGCCCTTATCAGGGTTTCACCCAAATTTGAAATAAAATATTAATCTTTTAGATAAATCCCTAATGCATTTCATTCAACTATATTTTCCAAAAATAAACTCATAATTCAAAAACATTACTTACTTGATTAATGAAAGTCAACCATAGTAGTTTTCCACATTTTTAGCCTCTAAGCACCAAAATTATGTGTATATTTTCACAAAAATAGTTTCCTATAAATATAGAAATAAACCCTAGATAAATCTCCATAATCTTTACATGATTGTCAATCAAAATACTTCTAACTATAGTTTTTGTTCCCAAAATTCCCCATGCAGAACTACTTTGCATTCCCCTTGGACACCATGCCAAAAAATTTGATAGATTTTCTCCAAGGTTTCCAAACCTCCAATACATAATGCCAAAATGAAGGGATTCAAACCTAAAAATCAATTAAATTCTCTTGACCAACTTTGCATGGTAATGTGAGCCAATGCCATGACTCCTAAGTCATTGAATTAAAAATTAACCACCAAACTAATTACCATAACCCCCATGTGGGTTGAGACCTAACCTATTCCTCAAAATTAAATAAGGACTTAAATAAATACAAGTTCAAACAAATAAGCATTCCAAGGAAACTCTATCAAACATTCTAAACAACATACCTAGGTCATTGTAATGCATAGTTTTAAGATGTTTTGATACAAGTTTGAAACCAAATAGGGTCCTGTTAAAAACAATTAAGTCATAATTCTTTTAATACAAATGGAAATATCAATGAACATAAAATGTCAATTATGAAATGTATAATGGTGACTAAGATGGAAACTACTAATGACACAAATAGTTACGTAACTGAATTGACTATTGAAATCGATGAGTAAAGAATTCATGTAGAATACATAACATCAAAATTTATAGAAAATGTTAAAAATAAATGAAAGGACAACAATTGATCAAATAATGATAGTAGCATCAATAATAATATCAAATAAAGAGATGTAAAATGACTCAATTCAATAATTAAAGAAATTGATCTTAAAATGATAACATACAATAATAAAAACATAATGAATAAATTAATAATACCAATAAGTTTGACTTTAGTTTAATGTCATTTGTTTGTTTATCCATTTGCTTCTCCATGTGTCCTTTTTGCTCAGTTTCAATCACAACCTAGCTCAAGTACCTATCCCTATAGTCAACCAATAGACTATCAGCAACATCTAGACATCTAAGTATAATAAATATGATAACAACATTTAAATAATACATCAAACTGAAGAATAAACTAACACACATTAAATAATAATATAAAATGCTATAATGAAATGAAATTCATAATTGTCTCAACAATTATAATGAAAATGTATCAATGTAGATTACTAACTATAATACCACAGTAGAATAACAAAATAAATCTCAAATAGTTCACAGCTAGACTATATCAACATAATGAATCAAATGCAAGTAACTTAGGGTCATGACATCATACTCAAATAGTCAATTTCAATTTTAATTTGTGATAGTATCTTGAAAATAATAAAATGTGTTCAATTTAAATTTATCTCCATTAATCATTTAATTTAGCATTTTCATTTATAAAATATTTAAACACGAAAAACATTTGCATCTAGATAGATTTAATTTCTATTTTGCACTCCCATTCAAAAAATACAAAAAAGACTAGTTTAGTTTCATTTTTAGTGTGCTTATTTCTTATCTATTTATCATTAGTATATGCAAACAATTAGTTAATAAAACCCCCATAAAATTTACACAAATAAAACATTTATATGTATATTGTTAATAAAAATTAATATGTCCATAATTTTACATATGGTAATTTAAATGAATTATATTTTACATGAATTTATTTATGAAAATTTGTCCAAACTACTAAGTTATATGTATTGTAATTTTGATATTTTATAGGTTACATGATTTTTTTCATAATTTTTACATACTAGATGTTACATGGGTATTTGTGAAAAAATTTATACACTTATAAGTATGGTAAAAAAATTAAAAAAAATTGTGATAAATGTGTTGATATTTATCATCGTCAATGTTGAGTCAAACTCATCAAATTGGAATTTTAATCAATACCATTTTTCATAACAATCACTATATTACTTCAACTTATTATACTCTAGAATCCATTTATTTAACATTAAATTTTAAAAACCTTTAAATTGGAATCTAATGGACCTTATCTTGGAATATGATAATTAATATATTATTCCAAAAATATATAAATTGGAATATAATAATAGATACATTAATTTATAATATTTAATACTATAAATAAATAAATAATTTCAAATTTTATTCTAGACTAAAATTTGTTCAATTTTAATGAAATGATGGTTTTTAGCTCCCTTCTCAATAATTTTGAAGACCTTCTGCAATATAGACCTCCACAAGTATAAGATCCTTATAAAAACATATTTTTATGCACAAAAAAATAAGAAGGGTATGTGTTCTTATATACACCCTAATTTGGTCAATCAACCATAAGTACTATGTATTTTATTTCTCTTCACAAGAAGGTCTTAGCAATGAATATAGCCTTTGTTCACATGGCCATTTTAGGTCTTTTATTCTTTCTTATTTCTTATTTTCCATATATGTTAAACCGTAGTGGTTTTGAGTCATCCCCTCCTAGTCATAGGGGCCCCTAGCCCATTCTACCAAATCTTAATTTTGTTTTGGGACCTCATGACACTAGCACCTTTATACGGATAGTAGTTCCATGTAGACCTAGTGTCCAATAGTAATTTTATTCCATTTTTTAGGTCTTAACCCTCCCTTGATCCTTTTATTATGTTTTTATCCCTCTTTTGCATCTTGTTATCCAATAAATAAGGTCTTACATTTAAATCAAAGTTCCTTCTATATAAAGAGCCTCACAAGTCATTTTACATCTAACACTTACTATCTTGGCACATAGTTATATAAAATCAAAAAAATAATATATCTCAACACACTACATATTACTCAATTATCACATCTATACTTACATGCTTGATCAAATAAGGGCCTAAGCAAAAATCATTCTAACATATTGTGTGTCTTGATTATGCACATTCCCTAAGGAAGAAATACATGTGATCTGAGACACCTAGCATTAGGGTTAATGTATTCAATGGAAAGGATAAAAATTATTCTATCCTACATGATTTTAGTATCCCACAACCCAATTTTTCTCTTTATTTTGTATTTTATTTCGTTGTTTCATGTGTGTAGGTTTTCATAATGGTTTTAAAAGAGATTAATGAAATATAATGACATAGATGAGCTTCTATAAGTCATATAATCAACTATATGTCCCTCAAACTCTCTCATAATATTTATAAAAAATTTAGACATCTCTTCTAAGAAGAACACTAGCACCATAATTGGAAACTAGTACCACATGGTGTTACTATCCTCATAAGGTCACTATTATCTAAAGTCTATTTTTAACTACAGTCACATGATGAAAGATGTTTGGTTAATCTCAAATCATGTTCCAAATATAAAAAGGATTACATAAAATTACTATTCAAACATTAGTTCAATAAATCAAAGGAAAAATACATAAGAGTAAACCAAATTAAGCCCATCTATTCATGCTAGAATTGTAAGTAATAATAAGAAACAATTGAAAGAAATCAATGTCATATTACCTTCCCAAGTGGATTCACCATACAAATGTGGCTCAAAATCATTTTATCCCTAGATAAAGAGCTCTTGTATTCAACAACAATGGTGTCCAAATCCTCCAATGTCACAATAACTTCTTGTAAAACTTAGGCTCATGATTTGGAATCACTAAACTAGCCTATCAATGAAGATTGCAAATAAAATCAATGGTCAAATGCAAAAGATTTTGGTGACAATTTATCATTATAAATTTGAATAAATCAAACTTAAAAATAATGTTCATGGCCTCTCTATTTATATATTTGTGATATTGATCAAGATCAACCATGACCATCTATCTTAAGATTGAGATGTGTGGACATGAATTAATCTAATTACATAATTAAATCCATAAATATCTCTCATAAATATTTGGGATTAATGGGAATTCAAGAGGCATAGAGGGTCTTAATGAGTCATGAGAGACCCATAATCTTGATATTTTATGCATTTATGGCTTATGGATGCCACCCTATATGATGATGTCATTAGGTGATACAGTTAATAGAAATCAATTTCTAAAAGGAAATATTTAACAAATCTCATGTAAAATCCACTTAAGCTCTTGATTTGGATCAATTAGCATAAAAAAAGGTTAATCAACATTTGTGAAATTATTTGGAAATTGGCCCTCAATTAATCAAAATGATCAAAAAATCATATTACTGGGTCATAATTTGACTCAAGAAGAATTGGAAGGTGATGTTAGATGTGTTGGAACTGTATTCCCATTTAGGATGCTTCTAACATAAAATAACAAAGGTACATGATGTGTACCAATAAATTAGGAGAAAAGAGTGACCCAGCACATAAAAAGGCAAAATCATCATTTTGACTCAAAATGAATTGATCAAAGTTAGGTATCACATAAAATGCACTTCCCTATTTAGGGATAATTTGACCTAAATCAACACTTGTAAATGACAAGTTCAAACCATTTAGGGTGTTTTAATTATTTTAACCTAAAATGTGCATTTGAGGTTAGTTCAAATAAGATTGATAATTTTAACACAAGTGATGTTAAGAATTATATGTCTATAATTTCCCCCTATTTGAGAAGGCATAGTGAGAAATTTAGATGAAGTAATGTCTTTTCAAAGAAAAGAGTTATCAATAATAAATTGGAAATGACCTAGGATGCCCCCTCAAGAGGACATACTAGGATAAAAGAGAAGAATGGAATCTTGAAAAGAGAGGGAAAATGAGAGATTAACCCATGGAGTAGATCACATCAAAATAAGCTAATGCTTACACACATGATTACCATCAATGATCAAAATATAATTAGAGGTATAACAAGCCCCAGTAGATAGGGAGAATGGGAAAGATAGAATCCATAAATGTAAGTGACACACTTTAAACATACCTAATTTGAGGGTACAAGTTGTACACTTATGACATTGATCAATCCCAAGATAGGTTACACACTAAAATATTTCCATCATGGGTATTAGTGTGGAGAGCCTAGAATTAGAGTAAAATAGAATGTGGTCTTCAAAGAGAAGATAATAAGTACTCTATTAGAGTAAATATGATCATGATAAAATATTTTTGCCCTAGTAGGGTGAATTTTGACCATTGATAAAGAATAAATAATGTTTTTCCCTTGTAGAGATGATTTGATTCTAATGTTATTCATATGGTGTGCCCTAACATAGGTAATTGGCAAGAAAAAATAGATCAAGGATATAATCCAAAAAATAGGTTAAAGCAAGTGGGTAAAAGCATACATGTGATGGTGTAATGTCTTAGAAAGCACATAAACCTAGCATTTGAGAATTCACAAAGTGATGAGAGAGATGAAAATAAGAACGGAGATGGCCAAGATGACTCTAGATGTATAAGACAAGTGGATGATACCTACATAGTTTCATGGACTCATGTTCCAACATAAACTTCAAGTAAATGTAGTTCACCCAAGTTTGGGAGAGAATGAAATGAGGAATGATGAAAACTAACCAAGAATTTATTAGACTCAAAATGAATTCAAAGAAATGCACATTCAAGCATAGAGTCGAGTGTTAAAATTCATGATACTTAGACGCCTATTTTCATATCATGAGCCTAGATTATGCAAAGTGTTCTTGAGAAATATTCATCAAAGTGATGTTGACATTAAGACTTTGAAAATTCAGCACAAAGTACTTGTTATAGCAAAATAAAATAGGCATCATAATTATGAATGACTTAGAATGACATAATATTCCAATTGCACTGAGCCGATTCAAATGTGAATACCTATAACTAAGGATAATGGTAAAATAATGACCAAAACTAGAGTTAAAATTATTTACATTTAAACAAAAAATCAAATACAAATAAAAATAAAATAAGACATCTTAACAAAAATTAGATCATGATACAAATAATTAAGATCTATGTTGACCATCAAGATGTGCTTGAAATATGAAACAAAGAAATAAGACCAAATAGGAAAATAAAAGACCAATAAACAAACAATAATCAAATAAACACACAAAATGTTTTTGAGTTTTTTAAATGTTGTTTATGAATATTTTTGAAATTTTCTAAGTATCTTAACTTGATTGATATTTAAGAGATACATAATGGTCCAACTCATGAAATGGTGAGAGCATGCAAACCTAAAATGCTTATAATATGGTGAGAGTATATGATAAGGGAGACTGAGTTAAACTTGACATGAATCGATCATGGCCTATATAACGCCAAAATAATCCCAAGTCATAGTAATTCTACCTACACAAAAGGTGGTGAAAAACCTACTAGGTCATAATAAGTTCACAAGACAAATGATAATTGTAATGACCAGATGATGTGGTAATTCATGATAAAAAGGAATTATACCTAATTTACCCATATAAAATTATAATTAAGAAAAAAATGTCATAATTCTAATTTGCTTAAAGGTGGTTATAGTCAGGGGTACCAAACAATACTAATTTTCTCATAGGCAATTATAATCAGTGATACCAATTAAGATGATAGATGAAATATAACTTTCCAAATCAAATTTCACACTAATTTCATAGACTATTATTCAACACAACATTCTAAAACTATTGAAACTGGATCAAAATCCCCCCATAAAAAGTGCAGGATAAACTAAGGGAACCAAGATCAAAATGGGATCGATAAGATGAATAAAATCAAGACTTGGTCAATAATAAATACATGTTATAATGAAAGTGATCAGAAGATAATTGAATATAATGGAAAATAGGGTTGCCCCCAAGTGATGATTGGCTTAGTTTACTCACAAAATGGTGAGAATGTTACTTAGGTTGATTGAAAAATGGTGAAAATGTTTAAAATTAACAATTGTTCATAAAATGATGAGAGCATTCAAACTTAACAATTACTCACAAAATGGTGACATCATAGAAAAGGGGTGATTGAGCTAACCTCAATAGTAATTGAGTGCTACGTACATATTCCTAAAGAACCTCAAGTCAATGTAGTTCAAACAACATGGTTCATGGATCACAATGGTTTAATAATACCTAAAAAGGGTCTATAGGGTTGTCCCCAAGAGATGAGGCATGGTAATGGAAAATGGTAATTGGAAAAGTGAAAAATGGTTCTTTTGTTCTTGTTGATAGGGAGATGCATGTCCTAGTTAGTATGTGAGATAATAGAAATGATCATTTATAAAGTTGTTATCCAACACCCTTTCAAAAAAGCTACTCTATCAAGAATTGGTTGTAGATCTGGACCTAAATAATTTTGTTGTGATCCTTGTTGGAAATTGATTTCATTTCCTTCAAATGTTGAGATAAGATATCTTTGTATCCTCTGTAAAGGAATGTGTTGCTAGTGATAAATGATATAAGTGGGTAATAATGGAATGTATAATGAATGGGAAACAAGTGAAGATCAAGACTTTTAATTCTATGTAATGTTGTTGATACCAAATTAAAAATAATTTTGATTGTGGTGGGGCCAAAGACCTCTAAGGATTCTCTTGATAGGACCACTAGATTTTTTTTTTATTTGATCTTGAGAGTAGTTACCATCCAATTATGTTGTAGATTAGAAGCTATATTGATTTTTTCTTTGATAACATCTTCATCAAGTAGTTAATAAATTTTATGCTCATTTATTGGTCCCTCAATGAGGTTTTCACCAATGAACTTATTATTATCATCCCATAGTGCCTCTGAGAAGGTTTCACAAAGAGATGATAACATTCGAATTTGATTATCTTCTAGTGCCTATAAAAAGGTTTCACTAAAAGATGTTGAGTTTAATCTTTGCTTATCCCCTATCACCTTAGAAAAGGTTTAACTAAGAGATTTTTCTTCTACATAAATTTGATCTTGGTCTACCTAATATTTTGCAAATGGTATGTCACCATAGATGCAGTTCAACAAAGTGTGATTATGTCGATCCCAATCACCACTTGTGGGAGATGAAATGTCAATAAAATGGCTATGTTGGTTAGTGGTAATGGAATGGAGTTTAAAATCACAATATTCATAGAAGATACTAGGATAACTTGTGTTGATGCTGAAGTAATCATCCTCAAAAATTGTGAAAGGATCACATATATTTTCAAATTGATCTGTAAGACAACTGTAACCAATGTTGTAACAACTATGACTATAATTTGTTTTTGAATCTAATTTTAATACAAAGGACTCTAAATTTGATGTCACAATTGATGTTGATTCTATTTTTGATTTAAATTTGATGTCAGTTTAAAAATTAAACCTGACTCTAATATTGATTCTTCATTTGATGTGTTTGTTTCTTTAATGTTCTACTAAATGTTGAATGTTTGACAAGTAATGGCCTATGATGGCATAATGGGCTTAGTGAAAATTGATTCATATAAGAAGGGTTCAACATATACTGGCTCATCTAAGTGAATCCCCTCAAAGAGAAGGAACTATTCAAGGGACATCTCAACAACATCATGTCTATCAAAGTGAGACTCTTTAACGAGTAGGAAAAGATCAAGAGACAACTTTGTAGATATTGGCTTGTCAAGGAGATGAGGCTCTTTAAAAATAGGAAAAATACGAATAGGCAACTTATCATAGGTTAACTTGTCACAATTGGATGTTTAAACAATAGCATTGTGGTTTTGGTTCACAAATGGTTGTAAAATATCAAATTTAAACACATTTTGGTCCTCATAAGATGGCTCTTGAAGAGGTAGTGGTTCTTATTTTGGGACAATGATTGGCATAGAATTTATAAAGTGGGGAACATTTACTTTAGTGGGAATAATGGTTTTTGGTTCAGTAATGGGCTCTCCAAAGATTAGACTATTGAAGAAGGGATTAAAAACAATTAGTTCATCAAATGAATGTTCTTCAACAATAAGTTCATCAAAAATTGGTGATGGACCAAGAATGGTAAGAAATGGATGCTTCTTAGTCTGGTTTCTTGTGCAAACCAAAGGAAGAGGTCCCAAAATGGTAATGACTAGATGCTTCTTAGTTTAGTTTCTTGTGCAAACCAAAGGAGGAGTCCTATAATGGTAATGATTGGATGCTTCTTAGTTTGGTTGCTTATTCAAACCAAAGGAGGAGGTCCTAAAATGGTAATGACTAGATGCTTCTTAGTTTGGTTACGTATTCAAACCAAAGGATAAGGTCCTAAAATGGTAATGACAGGATGTTTCTTAGTTTGGTTGCTTGTGGAAACTAAAGGAGGAGGTCCTAAAATGGTAATGATTGGATGCTTCTTAGTTTGGTTACTTGTAAAAACAAAAGGAGGAGGTCCTAAAATAGTAACCTTCATGCATTATAGAGCTTATTTTCTCATACAAGTTGAAGGAGAAGAAAGATACTGCAAAATAGTAACTTTTGAGCATAGAGCATAAATCAAAGGGGAAGGATGAGGATGACTTATGATAACTAGCATGGATGTGAC
This sequence comes from Torreya grandis, assembly GCA_037957365.1. Lineage (NCBI taxonomy): Eukaryota > Viridiplantae > Streptophyta > Pinopsida > Cupressales > Taxaceae > Torreya > Torreya grandis. The sequence goes on from JARHVA010000928.1 coordinate 2,884,245, forward strand.
TAGTTTTCAATAGATAGGTCCAAAGAGGGAAACATGCTCAAACAAGATGGAGTGCTCATGTCCATCATAAAAATGCTCTACTTTACAACTAGGGCCATAAGAAACCCTATTGCAAGTGTACTTTAGTGTCATTTTTTAAAAAGAGTGTTCTCAATGTTTGATAAGATTTGGACAATGTTTTATAAATGTTTAAATAAGATATGAATTTTTATCCTTTTCCAAACAAATGACTAAGGCACCAAAGAGACTATAAATAGAGGGTAGCTTAGAACCACACATAATTAGAAGATTTGGTTCATGAATTTACCCAAATTTTGGTAAAGTTAAAATAATACAAAATGGAAGAGGGTAAGGTAACTCAAATATCCAAGGTGAAAACTAGTGCACCAAAGCCTAGATCTTTGTGCTACACATATACCATAAAATCTAGTTTTAACTATGAGGAGTTGATCTTAGAAAATTAGAGAAAATCTCTCTAAATTATGAAGAAGACAATGTGAACTAGGCAAATCAATATGTAAAAATATGTGTGAATCACTAAATTTAAATCTAGGACCAAATGGGTAGTATAATGTCACCACATGGTTCTAGCAAGATAAAATATGTTCTAGGACTCAAAGCATGAGTGATATTCAAGATGACTTGAGTCCACAAAGATGATAATATGATTTTGAGTCTAATAAATATACCTCAATACAAATGGAAAATTCAACCCAAGTTAGAAAAAGTTTAGTGTGCAAATGGCGAACTCAGTTTAACACACCAACCCCTAAAACTTAAAAAGGTTCAATTTCAAATGTGAATTATAAATTAGGGACTTAAATAAATTAGGTAAATGATCTAGACTCAATTGGGTATCATAATTATGCCAAAGTGGGTGACATGACACAAAGTTTTTATAACAATTTGAAAAAATAAAAGATAAAATTTCCAATTGGAAAGTGTAACACCTCCCTTGTTCAAGAATTTGGAGGACAATGTGTTTTGGTTAAGTTCATTGAGTTAACAATCAGTTTTAGACATAAATCAAAACCAAGCGATAAAAAATAATTGTCTTAAGTCTAAACTAACAAGGTTGCATGATATTGTTGGATTCCATCTATATACGTCATTTGAGAATATTTTTTAAGTGTTCATCAAAAAATAAGTGTGCATTATATAGTAGGGTTTTTACACCCCCCTTCTCTCAAATGACAATAAGGTGACATGAACCTTGAGGCACACCTTGCACTATCAATACTTTCATGGCAAGTGGGGGTTTATCTAAAACCTATAAGTTTTTGAACATTTCTAGATGGATCAATTAAATAATGGCTTTCAAGTTAAATGATGCCAAATAAGTGAACTTTAATTGGGTGTCTACAACACTTGGCTTGTTGTAAAAGGGTCTTGTGCTTTTTACCACTACATCTGTCAATTGCTTAGTGTATTGTGATGTCCAAAGTGGAGATGTATCTTGATGCTTTAACCCTATAGGACTCATGGGAGGTGATGAAATCCCCTTCACAAGCCAAGTTTTCATAAAATAAAAGACCAATAGAAAGACTTTAGGGTCATTTCAAGATCACCCAAACTATTATGAGTTTTTTGGGAGTGCTTTAGATGACATTCTTTTTGTGCCTTGGACTAGGCATGATTTCAATAAAGATGATGCTTTTGATTCAAAAAGTTCCCTAAAGGGTATGGATGGAAGATCATACATGTAAAGTCCCTCTTTTTTGCAATCAATTAATTAATCACATATTGCATATAAACTTGTCAAATGAGTTCATGTTTAAGCACTAAAACAAAGATTTGGTGATGTTCTTTTTGGCCCTTGGCCTTAAATTATAACTTTGAAAGCACAATTTTTCAAAACATTTACCTAAGTATCTAAATTTTCCATTAAGCACCAAAACAAAGTTCCTAGTCCATTTTAAACTTTCAAATAAGCTATAAAAAACATGTATTAACAAATTTCAAGTGTGATCCTGCAATGAAAGAGTTAGTGTGTCCTTTAGATTTGAAGCTAATTTGCACATGAATGAACCAACTTCTCAAAATGAGCTCTCTATTTTGAAATCACTGTTACATAATCAATATCATTATTTCCCTAAAAAATCATAATTCTAGATAGAAATGTCACTATTTTGGGTTAGTTCATCAAAAAAACACAATATCATTATTCACCTACAAAATTGCTATTACTAGATAAAAACATAGAAAACACAAAATCACTATTCTATTGACAAAATCATAGTTTTTTAATACAAAATCATTGTACAGGGTAAAAATAACACTTTTTGTGAAAAAATTGTTGTTTTTGTGAATTCATTACGTAGATGAATGAAATCATTATTCTATTAAATGATATCGTCACTCAAGGCTACAAAATCATTGTTCAACAAACAATGATCTCATTACAAAATTTCTATTATGATCATAGTGATATTTCAACAAATATTAAAACTAATGTTACCAAGAACAAAAATGCAATTATCAAAAAAATAGAATTTTAACTTAAAATTTCACTCTTTTGACTCCTTCACTCCAAGATTATGCATAAAATTGGGTAATAGGTTGCTTGAAAGAGCTTTTGTGAGCAAACTTGTGGAGCTAGGGTCCCACCAAGTGTGCCAAAATGTAGAGAGTGTTACATAAAATGATTATTCAAACATTAGTTCAATAAATCAAAGGAAAAATGCATAAGAGTAAACCAAATTAATCTTATCTATTCATGCAGGAATTACAAGTAATAATAATAAACAATTGAAAAAAAGAAATGTCATATTACCTTCCCAAGTGGATTCACCATATAAATGTGGATAAAAATCATGTTTTCCCTTGATCAAGAATTCTTGTCTTCAACAACAATGGTGGCCAACTCCTCTAATGTCTCAAGAATTCCTTCTAAAACCTAGGCTTGTGATTTGGAATCACTAAACTAGACTATCAATGAAGCTTGAAAATAAAATCAATTGTCAAATACAAAGGATTGTGGAGATAATTTAGTATTATAACGTCACACAAATAAAGCTTAAAAATGATGTTCATGGACTCTCTATTTATATATTTTTGAGATTGATCAAGTTCAACCATGACCATCCACTCAAGATTGAGATGTGTGGCCATAAATTAATCTAATTATATAATTAAATCCATAAATATCTCTCATAAATATTTGGGATAGAGGGGAATTTAAGAGGTATGGAGGGTCTTAATTAGGCATGGGAGACCCATAAACCTAATATTTTATGCATTTATGTCTTATGGATGCCACCCCATATGATGATGTCATTAGGTGATGCAGTTAATATAAATCAATTTCCAAAAAGAAATATTCAACAACTCTCGTGTAAAATCCACTTAAGCTCTTGATTTGGATCAATTATCCTTAAAATAGGTTAATCAACATTTATGCAATTATTTAGAAATTAGCCCTTAATTAGTCAAAATGGTCAGAAAGTCATATTATTGGGTCATAATTTAGTTCAAGAAGAATTGGAAGGTGATGTTAGATGTGTTGGAGCTATATTTCCATTTAGGATGATACTAACACAAAATAACAAAAGTATGTGATGTGTACTAATTAATTAGAAGAAAAGAGTAATCTAGAGCATAAAAATGAGAAATCATCATTTTGACTCAAAATGAATTGATCAAAGTTACGTATCACATAAAATGCATTACCTTATTTAGGGATATTTTGACCTAAATTGGCACTTGTAAATGACAAGTTTGCAACATTTAGGGTGTTTTAATGATTTTGACCTTAAATGTGCATTTGAGTGTAATTCGAGTAAGATTGAAAATTTCAACACAAATGGTGTTAGGAATTGGTTGTCTACACCAGCCTTTTGAGTCACAAAACACCTATTTTTCTCTAGATAATTACATTTTCTTTATGGATTTACTATTTTTGGAAGAACTTGTCAAATTAACTATTTCCTATATTCATTTTAATTTATTGTTATAGTCATCCTAAAAACCTAAGATTTACATTTACTAAGTAATAAATAGTTAAAACATTTGGTGAACCTGTCTTACTTTGAATATTGCTTAAAACCCTAGTTTAGCCTATGATTTACCTTCTTTATTTTTTATGCACTAAATTAGGGCTACAAACTTCTATTTTTTACTAATTTTTGTCACAAACTAACTCATCTAATTCAGATCTATATTAGGGTTTCATTAATTTAATATAATTTATTTATTTTCCAAACAACTCTCATCAAACCCTAGATCCACATACTAGGTCCGTATACATCCAAATACTAGCCTTTAGGGTTTCAAGTACAATCCTAATTTCTTATATGTATTGGGTTGAATATTTCTCATAGTTTCACATATACAATGTTAGATTACATTATACCTATTGTGTGTTTATTATTCATTATTTACATTATCTTCTTTGGCAAGTTTAAAATGACATCCAAAAAGCCTCTTAACCCTCACCCATTTGATGAATTTCTATTTTTTCTCTTAATTATAATAATGAATGGAAATTTTTTCAATATTTCACATTAGCACATGATAATTATTTCATTTATAATGATGATGATGATTTTTTTTAATGATGTATATGAGGATTAATATGAACATGACAATGAAAGTGTTGATGGGGATATACTAGATGCATTTTCTTCTCTTTCCTCTCCCTCTTCTCCTACACCTCAAAATCAAATTAACAATATAACACCAAAAGAACCCTTTATTGATAGTGATTTATTACAATGTGATCCTAGATTTTCAACTACTTTTGTTACCTCTTTATTCAAATTAAACAAATATAATTGAAACAAATGAAATCTACTTTCACATGATTAAAACAACATGGAAAAGAGAAATGCATCTTATTTACCCTTCTCAGTTAAATTTGAAAAAGTATGTGCAAATAATAGTACACATTTTACCAATGCACAAACTAAAGTAGATGAAATTATTTTATCACCTTCTTTTACATTCCATATTTAACATAATGATTATTTGAAAAATGTTGATAATGTAAATATATCTAACTCTTATCCTACATGTCATAATATTCCAAATCTAAATAGATTACTACTTATTATAACCTTGACTCCAAGATTAAAATTAATAATAATACATGCACTTCACACATAGCTAGTTGAGTAATGCATTCCATTACACCCACACATGTTGATATATTACATAAAAGTAAAAATTTAAAATATTCTCCTACTATCTCTCTTAGTGACCATGCAAACTATAATTCTTCCCCTATTACCTCTACAAGTGAATTAAACTCTGATTTGGATGAACCTTATAATAATGATGATTACTATGATTTTGGTGAAGAAGACATTGAGATAAATCTTCTATTTATATCCATACTTCACCTATTTCTCATGTTCAAATAAATGATAGTTTAAAATATAAAAAAATACATGCACGCTTATTCTTGTGTTCATAGTTTACATAACTTACATTCACATGATAATAATGTATGTTTTAATCTAATAGCATGTGATGATTCTTTGAAAATTAATAAAATATGAGATATAAATGAATATATCTCAACCCCCTTACCAAAGTAGAAACTATTTCTCAACCTAACCTCCACAAGGGTGACAACCCATTTCATTCTCACTAGGTCAAAGATATCAACCTTCTAAAGGTTACAGATAACAAATCAATCCTCCCTAAAAAAGGTCCTCAAGGTAGTGTACCAATGGCTAATATTAATAACAAAATTCAAGATTTAAATGAACCCCTTGATGATGATAATATACTTTCACAAGAGGTAATATCCTTGATGCATGTTGTGGGTTGTTTACAATAAAAAGTACACCATATCACATTGGAAAGTAAAGCATACCAATATTGGTATTATTCTAATGCCATCCATGGTAATCCTATTCTATGTAAAATCTTCACTACAAAGTTACCACCTAACTTTCAGATACTAGTGTTACCAAAATTTGGACATGGAGACCCATAATTGCACCTTCAAGATTATGGTAAATCCATGGCACGTCACTAGTAATTTGAATTTAGTACAATTATTTCTAAAGTCTCTATAAGGTAGGCATTAAATTGGTTACACCATACACTCCCTAGTGGTTCACAACATACATATGATGAGTTAGAAGTAGTCTTTCTTAGGAATTGCATATAAAATAATGGACCTCAAATCACATATGAGAGGTTGCCTTCACTACACCAAGGTGAGATAGAACTAGTAACTGAGTATATTCTAAGATTCAAGTCATGTATGCATTATTTGATTTACCAATTTATAGATTTAGAGGTATAATACATATTTTCTATAGGCATCATTTTTACTCTTAAGGAAAAATTACTATGTTAGACATCCAAATCATTTTGGCATATATGTAACATAGGTATGTCATTAAAGAAAGAATTGGGACTAATTGATACAAATCTAGAGGTAGATTTGGATGTAATTTTCTTAGATCCATGGTCATTTAACATGGTATAAGAGATTATTCCTCTTATAATTAATAAATAAATGTAACACAAATAACCAATCAAGATTCTCAGTAAGGGTAAAGAACCACTTCATAGAGAACCTCCTATAGTGAGTAGAGCATAGGACACCAACAAAGGCGCTATACATTTTTTAGATAGAGATAGGCCTCATGATATCTTACTTACATTATTAGATAAGAAGATGATCACACTTAATTCTACTCATCACCATTTAGCACTCCATCTACATAGGATACATAATAAACATATTATAATTTTCTTAAGATAAATGGACATTCAGACAATAACTATTATGCACTCTAAGATCATATTGACCAATATGTTGACAAAGGCATTATAAAATTTACATAAGGGGCATCAAGATCTTAGTCTCCAAAATCTCCTAGATCACATTCCTTTATGACTGAGTTATCCTAGAACATTCCCTTTAAGGAGCCATTGGTCACACATCATACAAGCAATGTGGTTTTTAGGACACCTACTTATGAGAGATATCATGCACCACAAATTCAATAGATATGTTAGCCAATTCATAGATATTAGAGTAAAATTTTAATTTACACACTGATTAAGATATTTGGCAAGAATATTAGAGATTAGATCATAGTTTCAATTCAACCATCGACTAAGATATTTACAAGAGATCATAGAAATTAGAACATAGTTTAATAGTTGATTAAGATATTTTCTAGAGATCATATCATAGTTTCAATTCAACCACTGATTAAGATATTTACAAAATATCATAGAAATTAGAACATAGTTCAATAATAGATTAAAATATTTTTTAGAGATCATAAATATCATAGCATAATTTGAGTATGACAATTGATTAAGATCTTTGCTATAGATTATATACACCTAACTGCTAAAAATGTACCATGATTGGTATGAGTTTTAGAATATACTTCTACACTAACATAACATGAGTAGTATGGTCACTTTTTTACCATGCCATTTAGTCTTAGATAATGCATACCACATTTACATGATCCACACTTAGATATCCTAAGATACTCTTGTAACACCCATACTAACAAATAACATTCCTAATCCACTATACATGTCTACTTAAACATTTATTAACATATAAAAAATTCATTACCATTACTTAGACACATAACATATTTCCATATCACCATTTAACATAATCAATATAATCAAACACATGTAAAAATGCATGTTGCAATAAATCAAGATGCCAATATACATGATGACCATATAACAACAAACATTCATATATATATTTATAACTTAAAACATTATTTTAGTATAATACTAAAAGTAAATAAATAAATCAAGCTTGGTCACTAGGGCTAGCCCCATCATTCTCACTCTTAATACATCCATACTATAACTAGAGGCCTCATTATCTCTTCAAGACCTTGATGGAGACTTGCATCTACTCTCCCTCTTATAACATCCCTAACTCAACCAACACCTTTGAATGTTATCAATCTAGACTACATAGTCATCCACTATCTAGCTACCCACCCCACCTTGAGCATCAAGTGTGGTCATAGCTTATATATGTATCTTTGCATGTGTTGCATCCCTATCAAAAATTTATCACTTATATGTTGTATTAAAAATATCTTCTCAATCAAACAAATGAGCATGGATGTCAACAACATCGATAGCCATCTCTAATAATCCATCATTTATGACATTATCAAAGATATGTTATGTTATTACTCAGAGTGCATACTCAATGATAGTCTCACAATACTCATCATCACCTAAACCTACATATACCAACATAATATATCAAATTTTTACCCAAGTAAATAAGTATTGAAGTAAGAATGATATACGAATATAAAATGACAACCTAACCTCAATGACCCTAAGGGGATCAACATCTAACACATCTTCCATGATGATCCCACCTCTTGGGAATAGTGGTACCCATCTATTGTCCCTCCACCATGTTATGTAGGCATCAATCACTCCTACATCATCCAAATATAGTATATCAATCACTAGATCTCATTCTTTCAATGAAATTAGTGATAACTCTATAGCTGATGGTTTAGTCCTACTCTTTGGCCTCACTAGATCTTGAGAACTCCTCAACCACACCAATGGCATTAATGACACATCTTAAGTAACACCAAACTACCATAACATTTTCTCATACTAAAACCTCACAAATACATTAACCCAATGGTCATGTAACTAGTAACTCACTTGTACCCATCTCAATTAAACACCATCCTCAAGCTATCCCTTATAGCCCCTATAAGGCCTTTAGATAATATGTCCATCCATCAACCTATCTATCACCTATCAACACTGCATCATGCTTTTCTTAGGTATGCAATTCATATCAATCCACCTCTCTACAAATGTTTAAGGGTGATCCCAATCACCTTATTGAGGTGACACTAGTCTAATCACTTTTATATGCTCATAAGCCCAATAATGTAATAGTGTATAAGATCCAATACCACCTACACACATCTCCTAAGTGTAGTGGTATAAATATTGATACAAATATGCTAACATAGTGTAACCCCATGAGTACACAATGATGTGATCATCTATATACTATACTATTTCATGTATCCTATATGAGATAGATACCTCACTCCCATCCATATAAACAAATGAATCAAATATAATCACTAAGAAATTATGCAACTATAAAACATTCATTGTGATAATCAACGTTTCTTACTTGATGAGTCCCCATAAACATCATAGAAAAATACCTCATAAGATACTCTATAGATCGATCACTAATAACATCTTGTATCACTACTCTCTGATGAATAATCATCAACTTTAAAATCCTTTATACATCTTCCCAGGTGACGTTCATCTCCTAATAGGTATCTAAAATGTATCGGTATCTATGTTCTCCCTCTTACATAATGTTTCCATCATATTTTTATCCTAGGGCATCAAATCCAATGATGCCACATGACCCAAACTATCTCTATCTACAACAACCATCTCCTCATCTATCAAGTTTAATCCATGTATTATATCCATCATCTAGCCACTCTAAAAATTTCTCATGTGCATATTTACCTATAAAATATGACCAAATATAACATTAACATCATATAATATTAGAAAATTATATAATAATAGTCATAAAACACCATTAATCAGTAATAATCACCAAAAATAAGGCCTAGTGGACACTGACATTGCATATGAGATAATAGCATGAAACAGTAGTTCCATACCCAGGACACTAGTGCCATGTTCTGGACACTAGTACTATTATTAGAATAGTAGCACCAAATTTCTAAAAATGACTCTAAACTATGAAATTTTCACTAAAAATAATAAAAAATGTACTAAATGTGTCAAAAGTAGGGAAAAGAATAGACTCCTTACCACCTCCTAATACTAGATCATAATCTTTCCTTGCCTCCTTAGCATACTCTCTAGCTCAGAACAAATAATCACTATCAAGTCAAATGGTTCAAATGAGTTGTCAAAAAATCAACCAAATTATTTAAGTCAAATCCACCTTAATAATTTTGACCTTGCATTTTAATTTCACCAACTAAAACCAACTTCTTCTAAATGTAATATCTATAGAACCATAACTATGTTTTTTAATCCATTTCTTATATGTGGGACTTGACTTCAATATACCTTGACGTATATTAAGTAAACTAGTATAATGATCACATTCAAATTCATAAAATGAAAAAACCTATATTCCCTTAACAATCTCAATTAGACCAAAGGTCTATCCCACTACTGATTTTAAACAATGACTCTATTAAAATCAATAAAATATTCAAACCTAAAAACAACATTACCCCAACTAAATATCATCACCATACCAGTTGGTATCACTTTTGATTAGACACCCTTACCATAGTTTTGTCTCTCTCACCAAAAAGGGTGCATATATAAACTATTTATACATATTCACACACACACACACACACACACACACACACACACACACACACACACACACACACACACACACACACACACACACACATACACACACACACACACACACACACACACACACACACACACACACACACACACACACACACACACACACACACACACACACACACACACACACACACACACACACACACACACACACACACACACACACACACACACAAATCAGTTCAGACATAGATATTTAGACATATAGGTTTACTCAGATATACAAATATTTAGATACATATGCTTACTTAGATATATAGATATTTATACACACATGATTAATTAGATATATAGATACTCAAATATAAAAAAATTTAGACATAATTTTAACTCAGATATACAAATATTTAGACACACATGTTTACTTAGATATATAAATTGACATAGATATACATATATTTAGACACATAATTTTAATCCGATATGCATATTCATACACACAAGTTTACTCAGATATTCAATTTGACTCAGATAGATATTTATATACACTATTACATTATTAGAGGCATGATATAGGGCACACATCCTTAATCTCATAGGGATTCACCAGATGTTATAGATGGAATGGAAAGTTATACCATTTTCTATGTTCATATTTCTAGGGTACACTCAGATTGTCACTAAGATGTCACTGAATTTTCACAATTTGGGTCATATGACCATCTATAGTGGTTGATCCATAACATTTCACTAGACCCAAATTATGTAGGTTGAGTGATAGTTTTGACCTCCAATTTTAGTTTACATATTCAGATTTAATTTAGATATCAGAGTGAGGGAAAACTAGCCTTAGTTTTCCACATTTTTAGTTTACATACTTATATTCAGTCTAGATATTAGAGTAGGGGAAATTATGCCTTATTTTTCTACATTTTTAGCTTACATACTTAGATTAAATTTAAATCTCAGAGTGGGGAAAATCAAGCCTTGGTTCTCCATATTTTTATTTTAAATACCCAAATTTAGTCCAGATATCAGAGTGAGGGAAAACAAGTCTTATTTCTTCACATTTTCATCTTACATACTTAGATTTAGTCTAGATATTAGGGTGGGGTTAAAATAGGGTTTTGTTCCTCGTAATTTAGTTCACTATTCAGATTTAGTATAAGGGGCACCCATATTATGGATTTCCTCTTCACATACTTTAGTCTAGTTCCTATCCACTTATTTGGCCAAGAAGTGGGTCAAGTTTAGAGCACATTCACATAGGTACATATATGTACATGTTCCTCTTTTTCTTTTGCTCTAGTAATTTCATTCATTACATAATAAAGGGGGGTAAATGTATACACCCTAATCTGGTCAAGCAACCACAAGTACTATATTTTATCACTCTTTCATAAGGTCTTAGTGATGAATATATCCCTTTCTTGTATGGTCATTTTGGGTCTTTTTGTATTTCTTATGTCTTATTGTTTATATTTATTAAAACCCTAGTGGTCCTAAGTCATCCCCTCCTAGTCATAAGGGCCCCTAGCCTATTATGCCTAGCCTTAACTTTGTTTAAGAAAATATGACACTGGATCCTTTATCTAGAAACAATGCCATGTGGTCTTAGTGTCCACCTTTTGGTGCTAGTGTCCAATGGTCATTTTATTTCATGTTTTGGGTCCTAACCCTCCCTTGAGCCTTTTATTATGTTTTAATCCCTCTTTTGCATATTTTTGGCCAATAAACAAGATCTTACATTCAAATAAAAGTTCCTTCAACATTAAGATCCTCATAAGACATTTTACATCTAGCACTTACTATCTTGACATATAATTACATAAAATTAGTCAATAGTACAACTGAACACACTACATATTAATCAGCTATCATATCTAGAATTGCATGCTTGATCAAAGAAGGGCCTAAGCAAAAGTAATTTTAGAATATCATGCACATTGATTATGCACATTCACAAAGGGAAAAATACATGCAATCTCAGACCCATAGAAATAGGTTTAATGTAGGCAGAAACCAAGACAATAGGTGTTCTTTCCTACGTAATATTAATATCCCACAACTTAAATTATCCCCTTCTTTTGCATTTAATCTAGTTATTGTTTTATGTGCTCATGTGTTCATTAGGGGTTTGAAAGATATTCATGTAAAATAGTGACACATACAAGATTATAGAAGACACAAAATCACCTACAGGTCCCTTAGAATCTCCCACAACATTTATAGAAGTTTTAGATATCTCTTCTAAGAAGGATACTAGGCCACATGGTGCTATTGTACCCATGAGATCACTACTATCCAAAGTTTGTTTTTAACTACAATCACAAAATAAAAGATTTTTTCGTTGATTTCCAACCCTGTTCTAGCCTCTTAAGTAAAAAAAAACACCTATTTTTTCTAGATAAGTACATTTTATTTATGTCTTTACTATTTTTTGAGGAACATGTCAAATTAACTATTTCTTGTATTCATTTCAATTTATTGATATACTTATCCCTTTAACAAACTAGGATTTACATTTACCAAGTCCTAAATAGTTAAAATATTTCCTTATAAAAATGAGCTATGTGAGTCTTATATAAAAGATAAAAAATAGGTATACAGATCTCTGAGATCAAGATAAAAGACCAACACTAAGAAAAATATCTCAAGAGGCCAAGAATGACACTCAAATAATACAAGGAAATTATAATTATTATTTTTGTATAAATGGTTATAAAAACTCTCTCTAATGTTTAGTCCTCACATAAGTAAATTTGTGATTTCTAGAGAGAGAGAGAGAGAGAGAGAGAGAGAGAGAGAGAGAGAGAGAGAGAGAGAGAGAGAGAGGAAACTAGATGTATGCATCCTTAGAAAGATCTTATGATAATTATCACACCTAACATAATGAACAAACCAATATTAATTCCTCTTTGCATATTTTTGGCCAACGAACAAGGTCTTACATTCAAATCAAATTTCCTTCAATATTAAGATCCTCATAAGACATTTTACATCTATCACTTACTATCTTGACACATAATTACATAAAATTAGTCAATAGTACAACTGAACACACTACATATTAATTAGCTATCATATCTAGAATTGCATGCTTGATCAAAGAAGGGGCTAAGCAAAATTAATTTTATAATATCATGCACATTGATTATGCACATTAACTAAGGGAAAAATACATGCAATCTCAAACCCATAGAATTAGGTTTAATGTAGGCAGAAACCAAGATAATAGGTGTTTTATCCTATGCAATCTTAATATCCCACAACCTAAATTATCCCCTTCTTTTGCATTTAATCTAGTTATTGTTTTATGTGCTCATGTGTTCATTAGGGTTTTAAAAGATATTCATGTAAAATAGTGACACATACAAGATTATAATCACCTACAGGTCCCTTAGACTCTCCCACAACATTTATAGAAGTTTTAGATAGCTCTTCTAAGAAGGATACTAGGCCACATGGTGCTATTGTACCCATGAGATCACTACTATCCAAAGTTTGTTTTTAACTACAGTCACAAAATAAAAGATTTTTGGTTGATTTCCAACCCTGTTCTAGCCTCTTAAGTAAAAAAAACACCTATTTTTTCTAGATAAGTACATTTTATTTATGTCTTTACTATTTTTTGAGGAACATGTCAAATTAACTATTTCTTGTATTCATTTCAATTTATTTATATACTTATCCCTTTAACAACCTAGGATTTACATTTACCATGTCCTAAATAGTTAAAATATTTCCTTATAAAAATGAGCTATGTGAGTCTTATGTGAGAGAGAGAGAGAGAGAGAGAGAGAGAGAGAGAGAGAGAGAGAGAGAGAGAGAGAGAGAGAGAGAGAGAGAGAGAGAGAGAGAGAGAGAGAGAGAGAGAGAGAGAGAGAGAGAGAGAGAGAGAGAGAGAGAGAGGAAACTAGACATATCTATCCTTAGAAAGATATTGTGATAGATCTTGTGATAATTATCACACCTAACATAATGAACAAACCAAGATTAATTCCTCTCCTATTCTGAACATTATTTTCAAAAGATTCATTTTTTGTATTTGTTGAAACCTTTTATTTCATTAAATTTTTTTTTTGTTACATGTTAAATCTTCCATATTAAATAAACCCACTAAATGGGAAGATATTAAAGTTATTAGCTAATATTAGTTTAGAGGTGGGTTAAGGCCAAGTTTATTACATACAAAATTTATAGTTTTGATTCAAAATAATAAATATTATTATAAAATAGTTTTTTTATATCATAATAAAAACCTGGAAATTACACATTAAATTTAAAATGTGATTGGAATGCAGCACACATTTCAATAATTTTAGATATACACTGATGATACTTACTTGATACTAGCTCAGTACTTACCTGATACTAACATGATAATTACCTAATACATACTTGATACTAACATTATATTTACCTAATACATACTTGATACTTACTTGATTATTAAATGATGTGTAAATGATATGATCCTCTCAAAAACTAGTTTGAATGTATGGTGGGTAAATTACATATCCATTGCTTTATACACATAATAATTATCCTAATTTTATTTTGAGTTGTATTTATTATTCATCACTAACTTCACATGATTAGTAGAAATTCACTCAAAAACCTCACTTTTCCACATGAATCGAATCGCTCACTTCATATAATTAACATATATTCACTAGTAAATGTTACAAAACTCTCATGCCAAATATTATTTCTTGCATATTTTATTTTCCAATTGTGAGTTTTAGAAAAAAACATTTTTTGTTATCATTTATGTTAACTAGTCAGCTAATGCAAGCACACTGTGATTTATGTTTGTCAATAGGTTAATACAAGCACATTCTTAATTATGTTCACTAGTAGGCTAATAAAAGTATGATTCCATTTATGTTAGTTAGTTGGATAATATAATTACACTATTATTTATGTTCACCAATTATCTAATACAAAAACATGCCAATGAATCTATCTTTATGTTTGCATATTGGCTAATACAAGATCATTGTTGTTTCTATTAGCGTGTCAACTAATATGAGCACATTATTATTTTATATTTTTCCATAAAATTACATTTCCATTCATATATGTTTTATTTAAATTATCTTATATTTGAGATTAATTTATTTTCTTTAGTTTCTCTATAATGAAATATTTTTCAAACCAACATGCATCACATATTCCTCTATAAAGAAGAGGAAGACATAATGCTAATTTTTTCATCTTCCCATTTTCCCACAAATCAATATTAAACAAGAATCCACTCAACCTAGAGGAAAAATAATTGTTGTTTATGGTGCTCATGTTTCCCATAAACAAGAAAACAATGTTGATAAAAAAACTTGTCTACTAATTTCATAACTCCACTATCATCAAAAAAAATATAATATAATGGTTGGTAATGTTTCTCAACACCCCAATGATATAAAACCTTTAAATATAATTGATGTGAATATAAATCAAACTATATTCAATATGGTAGGTCATCAAACTCCCTTCATGATAGTAGGACATCAAAATCCATTCATCAACATGGAAATCCATAAAACTACCTTCATGATAAAACATCAAACTTCCTTCATGGCAGGATGTCAAAATCCATTCAACATAGAAACCCATTAAACATCCTTAATGGTAGGTCATAAGACTTCATTCACCATGGTAGGTCATCAAACTAAAAATATGGGTGTTTCTCTCAATTAATTTGGCCATCAAATTTTATTTACATTAGATGTGGAAACATATACAATTGATGCACATTTAGATACAACAATTAATAATACAAACTATTCTTGCTAAGAAAATATAGTTTCTCAACTTATTCAAACTTTAGTTTAAATTTAAGGTAGTCAATCCAATGTCATATGTGATGAACAAAATGTAATTTAAGCAACTAAACAAAATGAAATAGATAACACTAGGTCACAAAATGGACAATTGAAGAGAGGTTTTATGAACCTAAATATAGGGTCAAGATGGTGTTATCATAAAATGATGGAGTAACAATAATTTTTCAAAGAAAAAAATCATGGTTCTCTGGTAAATCTATTGATGATGTGGATTAAAATTACATTATTGGTTTAATGGGGTACTACATAAGAAATAATTATGATGAAAACTCTATAATGGCAAACATGATTGTGTACTTTGATAAATTATTGGATAAACTTTGATCAATCATTTTTTATTATTGATAAAGAAGGGTTTTGAGAGGGTCTTAACCCCATTACAAAGATAGATAAATATGAAACACTATAAACACCAAAAAAAAAACATAACTAGAATAAGTAGGTCAATAGTGGCCCGTATAAACAAAAACAACTAATACAACCTACAAACAAATCAATTGTAGTGAAAAGACAACCAAAAATAGTAAACCAATAACATAACAATGATATTTTTTAGTTATATTCATTATAACTTCATCCATCTAAAATTCAATTCCAAGAAGTCAATGACATGTTTGGCCTTTTCCATATCATCATTATTTTCTTAAATCTTCTTTCCCTTATCCTGTATCTTTAATATTTTTCTAGTTCTAACACTTTTTTTCTCATCGTTATTCTTTCCAAGGATATATTTTAGTATATTAATGCTCATAAAATAATTATTTATATAAATTGTAATAAATTAAATAATCTTTTTCATATCTTCATTAATTTTACTTGTTTCCATGTCAATTTGGTTGATCCTAACCTCCAACTCCAAAACCTTTTTGCTCAAATTACCCTTGAATTTAGAGAGTTACCATCATTATTATTAAGCATTCCCTGTATGTTTAATGTATTTTTCATCTTCATCATATTATATCTAAGATTTTCATTCTCATTTATCACCCATTTGATCAAAATTTTATGCCACAAAATGTACTTTTCCACTAGAGAATATTTCTTGGATGTTATCAATGATTATACCAAAGATTCTTATTTTATTATTATTTACTTGATTTTTGAGTTCCTTTCTTAGATAATGATGAGAAAAATCTTACTCTAAAGTCTTATCCACTTTTCAATCTCATTTCCCTCCATTGAAAGGATTTTCTCCTTTTTGGAGATGAGAAGAGAACTTCCTTTTTATCAGTCACAAATTTATCCTTGGTAGAGATTGTGTCTTAAAAAATGTCCTTGAATTTTTAATTTTAACCCTTAGAGGTGGCTAGGAAATAAGTCTTAGATCTACTAAAATTTACTTCTCAATTATCCTTCACAACAAAATTAGGGTAAGTTTTATGAAACTTAATGCCTAACATATTACTCACTGGGGTATTTCTTGAATCAAGGTTTGAAGCATGATGGAACATTATTAATATCAACACTTGATGAAAGGGGGGCATGATACTTTTAACCTAAACATCCCAAACCAACTATTCTATGGAGAGAAGAATATCAAATGGAATGCTTATCAATTTATTATGGAAATTTTGATTGAGGAAAGGGAAATAACATGAATGAGCATAATTTAATTTGCCTTCAAGGGTAATATATCTCATCTCCTGATGAGCAACTTGGTTCCATGGGAAAGGGATGTAATGTATCAAACCCCTCTTGAAATTCCATAAGTTTTTCATTTCCTATCATAAAAGAAAAGACAAATTCATTTTTATCTCTCTGATATTTAAATAACCTAATACCCTCAGGACTCATACCTATGACCATTGTAATTAGATCTTCAAAAATGGTGAAGGAAGCACCCATAACATTAACCACATGAACCAACCAATAATTTGCAATTTTTTTGAGATGTGGGGGTCATAAACCCTAATCATTTCAATGAAAGATGAAATCCCTCCCTTTTGAATTATTTTCTAGACCATAGAGTTTTTATTTTCCATTTATACTACCAAAGGCTCAACTCAGCTCCTATCATCATCCATGACATTATTACTCTTCAAGATCTTCTAGTAACAACATTAACAAGTTTATTTTCATATTTTTTTGTTAAATCCAATATTACCTTCTTTGAACACACAAACCAATTATAGTAAAATCTTCTCACTTGAGACTTAATCATGTCATAACTAATATCTTTAAAATAGTTTCGAAACACGTCATGCTCAAAATCATAAACCCCCCTTATCCTACATAATTCCACAAGTAGGATGAGGCCATACAAATAAATGAGGAATTGAGTATTCATGATGGGAAATATTCATTGGAGATAATACCTCCTATTTATCATAGGCCTTAAATACTTCATCAAGAAACTTATGAAATAAATACCATTATTAATATTTTAACTATAATAATTAGCTTCCATATGGATAAGATATATAAATTCTCTTGGAAGAAGATGTGAATCCTACCAATGAAGTAAACTATTTTAATTGATTTCATTACTATCAAACTAGTTAGCCATTACATTTCCTTCCCTATACACTTTATTTATTTGGATTAATTCAAAATGTTGAAGATAAAAAGCAACATCATTGATCAAATTCCTTATGGTCCAATTAGTGGTATTCTTATTATTTAAAAAATTAAAATGTTAAGAGAGTCACCCTCAACAACAAGCTGACTAACCCCCAAATCCATAACCAATGCAATACACTAGAAGGATACCTTAGCCTCAACTAGATTATTAGTTTAGATTCCTAAGTTTCCCACATAGGTAACTACTTAAATATCATCATTGTTACTCAAATACCCCCTTTTCTTATTTCCCTGAGATTACCTTATAATCACCATATAAGTTGAGTTTTATCCATCCTAAAGGAGGGTGGTTCCACATAACATATCTTCTAAATATCCTTCCTTAATCATGTTTGACTATAATTTCCATACAAAGGTTCTATTTGGCTGAAATTAGGCTTTCATCATCCCTCATTTTGTCTTCATCCTTAACTTTAATAAAATAGAAACCAACCCTTATTTATTGGAATGATTAAATTGGATACTATTTTATCATATTTATAAATATTCTCAAAAATCCTTGACTTTATTTCCCCCCATAAACCCCAAAACACATGAGGTAAATTGAGTTTCCATAACTTTTTAAGTATTTCAAATTATAAAGGTTATCTTTATTGAAGAATAAGATCAAGGAATATATTTGTTTGGACCCAATAAGTTCAAAGGTTTTAATAATAGTGTTGAAAGTTATGTGAGAAATTAAACATAAAAAAAGAATATGAACAACATATTCCAAATTCTCTTCACATAAAGTGCACTTGTTAGGTATCATCATATCTATTTTCATATAATTATATATTATTATGATATTTTTTTGTATAGCAAGACAAAATAAGACATTTATTTTGGATAGAATATCTTTATCCTAAATACATTTCTAGGGAAAGCCATTAGCCATAATGTTTAAGGAAGTTTTATATATGGATTTGACATTGTAGTTCCCATAGAGTGTAAAAGCCCAAACTAATTCATCCTCTTTTATAGACTAGTTGATGTGATAGTTATTGAGGAGATTGTTTATCCCATAGATGATGTCTTGTTCCTATTGATTGAATCCTTACATAAGAATACTTGTCTAAATAGTAATTCCTTAATCTCTTTGAAATAAGAAATTTTATGTCCCATGTCTATTTTTAATTTATTATTTATTCTATCCCAAGGTTGAGTTTCAATCAAAGGATAATATAAAATCTAATAATCATACCAAAATATATCCTTGTCCCCAAATCCTATATTCCATTTTCAACCCTTCCATAATATTTTTGTACCTTTAACAAGAAAATAAATTCAATCAATTATTGTGGATGAGATATGTAGTAACTTAAAGCCTTAGAAATTAGCATCAATTTGTGTTGAATCAATAATGTCTCATAATACCTTGATGTATTTAAAATTCATATACCCTCATGGAGTGCTTCATGGGGTTAATGCAACCTCAGTTTGTGAGGATATGATGTTTTGGGCCAAATATATTGAAGAACTGAATATAGGATGGGAAAAAACATATGATGTTACAGTGGGGGTCAAAGTTAAGGACATAAATGAATATTCATATTTTATAGTTTATTAATATTATAAAATAACTATATCAAGAGTTTATGAAGTTTATTTGACACATGGTATTTATTCTCATGTCCATTATGATAGATATGGCCAGGTGTGTGAGGTATTACTTGAACTATTACAAGATAATATTCCAATGTACTATATGATCCTATAAAATTTTGATGGTAAGGAATATAAATATGTTTTATACAATTTTTTTGATCATGAATATCTAAATAACATACTAAATCAATTATTTTTGCTCTGCCAAAATGGTTTTAAGATGCTTGATGATAGGGTTATTTTTTTAAAATTTTATGAATGACATAATTATATGGCCACAACAAGTCTAGTATGATATAATAAAGTTTCATTTATGGGAAATGAATTATGTCCATGGTGCACAATCCTAAAGTAAGACATGTATATGCTTACAAAGAATCATGTTAGAATTCATGGTGATATTTTCCACATTATTTTCAAGGTATATACAATGAAATCAAACTTTCTCTAGTCAAGTTCTGAAATACTAATTTTTTAAAAATAATTTTTACCTTAGTAAGTGTTGTCATTTTTTATATTGTTTCTTCATAATGCATTAAATGATTATTAGAAACTAAATCTTGATTTGAATCCAAGAAAATTAAAAAAAAGACTGGTTTGACTAGTGTATCAAATATGTTGACCCATCATTAGGAGTTTATGAATTAATAGTTGTGAAGAACTATAATGGTAATATAATCAATGATTAAAATGTACCTTGAATGTCACACTATTCATTTAATTTTACATAAAATAAAAATAAATATCTAACATGTATCCTAGCATTGAATTTTTTTCTAGAAAATATCATTTAAAACTTACTCCTTAGATGACATTTAACCTTGTTTATTATGCTTTCTGTGTAAGAATTTTATTATTTGTGAATATGTTTCACAAAGTTTAAAATACAACACAAGGTTATGATAAGAAACATCTATAAAATAAGCACAAGAAAGATAAATTTATTATGAATTGGGATGAAATATAATAACTAGTGATTTCATGTAGGTTGGGTCAATCATACCATTATAAAGGTCAATATTAAAAGGATCTTAACTATGGACAATTACATGGTTCAATTTATGATAGGATTATCATTCAGCAAGAAAACATTTTAAAGGTTTGTAAAATTTATAATAAGTTTTTTAGGAATGTTGCCTCATATTAATTATTGAATTCATCAAGGGACTTATTCCTTATTATTTTTAACTAGGTAATCAAAGGCCTTCCATATAAACATAAAATATATAAAACTTGTGAGAATGTGCTAGTGTTACATAGATTTCCACATGTTACAACTATAGCCAGCTAGAGGATATGATACCATAATAATTGAATAAAAGGAAAGGTATGTGAACTATTGGGATTTGGGTTTATGATGATTTATATCTTATAGACCAAAAATGAGTTGAATTGAGTATTAATTCATATGATTGGAAACCTATCCATTAAGTGTATTTAGTTGTGTTATTTGTGTCTGGGAGATGATATGATATCTTATATACATTTTTAAGTATCCCATGCTTAAAAAAAGACAAATTAAGTTCATGCATTTACATTGGGTCATTTATGTAATGAGGTTATCAAGCATAAACATAGGGATATGAAAAAATTTAATATAAAATTTGGTGTAAGAATATGAACTTCTATGGAGTATATAAACATTTTGGAATGTGATAAAATGTGTATAGTTAATGAGAAAGAGCACAATTCATCAAGTTGGTCATTAGATAAGAAGGTATGTTTTAAATGATGGTGAAAATAAAATTCTTGTTTTCAAACATTAAAACCTACATTAGGGTTGAATATTATAATACCCCAACAAAAATTACAGTGAATAGTATAATGGAGTTGGCATTTCATTTCCCTTGTGTTAAAGATAAAGTAGTGAAACAATTCTTTACCTCATGAGAAAAATAGGGTAAGAAAGCATTGAGTACACTAGCAAAATTAACTATCTATATTCAAAGAATAATGCCCATAAGTAAAATTATTTAAGAGGCCCATATTGAAACACACCATCTAGGAAAGAAGTGGAAAATTGAGGATAAGGTACATCAAAATATACTATTTTGCCAAAAAATTCAATTGACTAGTAAGCTAGTAATGATGTTTATTATTTGAAGTAACATTTTGATCATTTTTATTATTATTTAATTAAATTATCCATCTATTTAACCATATTTTTATCATCTTTAAAAAATTATACGAGGTATATTGGTCAAAAAAAATACATTGACGGAGTTATAGTTATTGTTGATACCACTGATACTAAAATAAGGAACACAATTAAGGAAAATAGAAGCCCAATATCAATGATTATAATTGAAAAAATAATTGTTTCAAATAATATGGAAAGGAAGACACCTCAAATAAATGAGTCTCTACCTAATAACAAAAGAAAAACAATAGAGAAAATATTCATCCAAGGCTAGGGATGAATCATTGTGTGTTGAATGGTGAAATCATTGTATGTTGTATGGTGATTGAAAATTGATTACTATTTATTAATATTTTTGTATGAGACATAAATTTGGAATCAAATATATACAGTTCATGTTAAAAATACATTTGGATGCAAAAATGAATGATTCAAGTTAATGAATATAATCTGAGGTTGAAATGTCTTACCTAACTCTTTATTTTAGGATCTATCAGGACTCAATATGAGTAAGAATATTTTATCAAAGAACTTTTATATCACTCAGTAGCATATTTAAAAATAACCATAAAATACATATGTAATATGTTAATAAAATGCATAACATGCAGTGCCTTTAAGAAGCAAAAGAATAGAATATAATATTATTAAAAAGGAAACATCATAGAATAATTAGGTATCATCAAAAATTATGAGTAAGTGTAATCCTTTAACAAATAACAAGTAAAAATTAATAATTAAAAATTGTCACTTTCATCAAATAAAATATAAAATAAATCATAGCCAGGTACATCACATAAACCTTGGCTAGGTACATCACAAGTTATCAAGTAGGACTTTCAACAAATGAAAAAAACATAAACCTTAGCCAAGTACATCACATAAACCATGGATAGGTACACCAAAAGTTAACAATTAAGTATAAATTTCATCAAATTAAGAACTACATAAACCTTGGATAGGTACATGACATAAAACATGGGTAGGTACATCATAAGTTTACAAGTATAACTCTCATCAAATGAAACATAACATAAATCCTAGATAAATAATAAAACTTGGATAGGTAAATCATAAATCAAAAATTAAGCAACACTCAAAGACATACATTTAGAAACAAAAATGCAAATTTTATGTTAACAAATACATTTGGATGTAAAAATAAATAGTTCAAGTTAATGATTACAATATGGGGTTGTAATGTGTTGCATTACTATTTATTTTAGGATAATTCATGACTCAATATGAGTAATAATAATAAAGGAAATTATGCATTAGTCAATAAAAAACATAATAATAACCATAATATTAAAATGTAATGTGTTAACAAATTAAAAAACACATAGTGTAGTTAAGAAGAAAAATCATAGAATATAATCCTATTAAAAAGAGAAAATAATAGAATAATTAGGTATCATGTAAAAATATAAGCAAGATAAATCATTTAATAACTAACAAGTAAAAATTAATAATTAGCAAGTATCACTTTAATTTAATTAAATATAATATAAAACATAGACAAGCACATTAAATAAACCCTAGCTAGGTACATCATAAGCTAATAAGTATCATTTTCAATAAATTAAATAGAACATAAATTATAGATAGGTACATTAGATAAACCCTATCCAGGTACATCATAATTTAGCAAATAAGTATCACTTTCATCAATGAAACATAAAATAAACCTTAGACATGTACATCATGTAAACCTTAGCCAAGTACATCAGAAGTTAACAAGTAATTAACACTCTCATCAAATGAAACATAACATAAACCATGGATAGGTACATCATAAGTAAAAAATTAAGTAGCACTTTCATCAAGTGAAACATAACATAAACCCTCACGAAGTACGTCACATAAACCCTAGGAAAGTACATAAAAAATCAACAAGTATCACTCATCAAATGAAACATAGTTTAAAAAAGTAACATCATAAGTTTGAAACATCACATGTATCCTAACATGCCTACTTATTAATTTACACCACATCCTTTTTATTTTCTCCTTTCTCATAATCCATTTCACTATGCTCTCATTGACCAACTATAACTATGGATTGTCTTGATCCTATTATATTTGATCTAAATGTGTCACAATGATCAAGGTTTGAATTGGCATCATGAGAGCCATATGAATGATATGGAATGAAAAATTAAAGATTAATTGACATTTCCACATTTAAATGTTGAAAGTTTATTAAACCAACCAATATGAAAATTTAATGGTGCATGATCAAATATAATAACATCAACATTAGGGTTTTCCTTAAATTGTTCAACTTAATCCATTTTTTCATAATTTATTCTTGTAATTTAAGTGTGTTTATTAAATTTTTAATTTTAGTTAAAAAAATCATTCAAACCCTTGTAAGATGTCACACTAACAACAACTCTTCCTATCAAATTAGAATGATCTACAACCTTCTTTTCTAATGCCTTTTTTTATAAAATAAATATTATTTATCTTTAACTCTTCATTTTTTTTTTCAAATCTTGCTTCTCCTTCTCAAGATTTTTAGGTTTCCACAATAATAGTTGAATAATTACTATATGTCATGGATTTATATATAAATTTTGGATAGACGTGATTGAGTCATTTTTTTTTTCCTGTGGGCATGATGTGATCACTCCACTATTTAAGAATAGTAAACACTTTTTGATATACACTGGAGCCCTCACATCTATTATTTAGAGAATTAAATATTTTATAACTCCCATCACAAGCAAGGTCGATAAAATCAACTAACTAATTGAATTTTTTTTTCCTTTCACATGATCAATGTTTAAACCATGAGTGATAAGGTTCAACCTCAGAGTAGAGTTCACCACTTATTATGAACATGTTTCCAACATATTTAAGATAAAAACAACATCAATATTTAAATTTGAATGTTTAGACTTAATGAATTCTTGATTTGCAATTATAGGAGGATTTACTTCTTATAAATCATGCCACTCATTAATCCCTAAATCAATGATACATTGATTCCCTTTAGATTAATTCAATAAATGTGGTACTCTTTTACATAAATAATCCTATCTATACTTTGTGTGAATTTTTTGGTTAGGAAGATTGAAATATTTTGGAAATTTACAAAATGAAAATCCACCCAAATCATCTGAAAAGTCTTAACAATGATTTTCATCACCACTCATAGTTTTAACCTTTGCAAGGAACCTACCAAATGTGTGGTAAAATATACATCTAGTTTAATCATTAAAGGGACAACATTCAATTTATTATTCTCCTTTTCAAACACTTCCTCTTCATTACCTAAATAAACATCTTCCAAAACTACATTTTTATTTATTTTCAAACAAATATTTTTCCTATGCCATATCAATGTTTCATCCAAAGGAAAAAGTTCACCTTCATCCTCTACATTAATATAAATATTCTTATTTACTCTTATAACACTCCTTTCATCAAATTTTGTCTTCAATTATTCATTTAAAGAACACTAACATTCTCCTTCAGCCTGAACATTGAAGTTATTTTAGGGATTTGTATCCCCATCAATTTATTATGTTGTGGAACCTATTTCCACATTATAATTTATCTCAAATATTGTACATTAAAATGTACTATACACTCTTAATGTATTATGGCCCCTCTTTTTCTAGGAGTATAGATATGTGGTTTAGCTATACTTGTATATGTGTGGTGTCATCACCCATGATTAATTGGGAACCGTTATGGGTTGACTTGGCCTATGGTTTTGGTACCCATTGTTTTGTAAAACTAATATGTTGGTTACCTATTGATGTAGTAGGTAATACATCAAAAGAACAAATTTTGAGAAGGTGAATAGAGTGTGTAAATTCAGGTGTGATTTTGGGAAAGTTTATTGAGCACATCTCTAAAACAATATCTGTGTATTGTAATTATGAAACGACTGATCTGAGAGTGGATTATACTCTTGTTGGCTTGTAATAAGATTTGAGAAAGTTTTTCTTGTTGGATGTAGCCCACATTGAGTGAACCATGTTAAATAATATATGCTTGTTGTGTATTTTAATTTCTATTTTTTATGTATCTATATTCATAGCTCTTGCTATTAGGATTTTGTAAAATTGTTTTGCATTAATTTATGTTTTATTTCTAACAAAATTGATACTAAAGTAAATAGTTTAATAAAATTACATAAACATAAAAATTAAAACCACCATTACAATGGTGATAAATCTTATGAAATTATCGAATGAATCTTTTACAAACATATGATGCCTAGTTTAAATTTTCCCCTTTCATAATTATGATAACATACATAAGCATCCACATGGAAAATTTTGTATTCATTTTAGGCAAAAATAATCTAGGAAGTGAAAATTTAGAAATATTTTTTATCATCTTAATTTGTAAATAATCAATACTATACCGTTTATCTTTACTAATTTCATCAAGTAAACCAACAAAATATTTTAACCTAAAATTCTCCCTAGGAGTGAGACTCACATGGACCTCCACAACCTCATTTCCATTTTTGAGTAAACTGAATATCTTAAAATAATTGAGGGGTAATTTAAAAGGTAACATCTTAATATTTTACTGTTATATGATCCTCCAAGTAATTTTCCACCATCAA
Organism: Torreya grandis; assembly: GCA_037957365.1. Lineage (NCBI taxonomy): Eukaryota > Viridiplantae > Streptophyta > Pinopsida > Cupressales > Taxaceae > Torreya > Torreya grandis. The sequence continues at coordinate 2,911,321 of JARHVA010000928.1, forward strand.
CTTCAATTGGTCATCATTGAGAATGCATGCTGACATATTTATCAACTGGGTAACACCAATAGCAGTTAGATCTAAAAGTATAAAATATTTATTCAAGTGATAACAACCTAAATCATAAATGTGGGCATATAACAATCCTATAATTTTCATGATCTTGGTGGCTTCTTAAGGTCCGAATGGGTAATTATGACAATCTACATGTCCAATGGATTCTTCACATTTGATTCCTCATCTCTAACTAACTTCCTTTACTTCTTATTTTTCCTAGAGCTACCCTTGTACCATTCCTATTGACTATATTTTAATAAATCCAATAAAACCATATTTTCATGATAAATAGTAGTGACAAGAATAAAATAAATGAGTATTTATGAACAAAAAACTAATGTGAGAAGTAAGATGAGTAATAAACTAGAATGAAACCTCCATTAATAAATTACAAAGTTTATCATTTCCTAGGGTTGAGAGGCCATGGGATACATTTTCTTCATATGCTTGATTCTTATCATATATTAATTCATTTATAATCCCAAAATGGATTTTCAACTTTTTCAACTTATCTTCTTCTAGAATAACTTTTTGACATCATTTTTGACACATAATTATTTACTATTTTATTAAAAATAATGTAAATCCATATGTCTATGTTAACAGTCACCCAGACAAAAATAAGTATCTCATGTTGAGACACTTAGATGAAAACCCCTATTTAATCTATCTACAACTTTTATTCATAAAAATGCATTTGAAGCATGCTACTTAATCATAATCTTGGCCTCTGTCTTCAAGCATCCCTTATTCTGTAACTAGTCTTGACCCATTTTCCAAACATCCCTTAGTCTCTAATTTAAATTCTACCCTTGACTTCTCATGTTGAAACTTATACAACTAACTAATATTTAAAAATTCATGTTATAAATTTAAAAAAATGTAAACACCATTACTTTGTTTAACACCTCTTCAAATATATAATTTTGCCAAAATAAAATTGAATCACCAAATATGAATAAGCCCATGCTCAATGCTATCTAAATCCACTAGATTTAAGAATATTTATACCACTTTCTCTTATCCATGCTATGTAATAGTAAATATTATCTTCTCTATTGAAAATATTCATGCCTACCTTAATGATCCTTTCTACTCTTCTTGTAGTCTAACCTTTATAACTATTCTATCTACCCACATGTTATCCCATGGCAAGGCATTATACCTTTCCAATTATAAGAGTTGTGTCTCTTATGGCACAAGATATATTTTTCATTTATATCCTTATTTTATACCTTATTGTATCTTTTAAACTTTATATAGAAATCCCCCTTTCCTATGTTGTATTGTTAGGATAATTTATTTTTATAAAAATTGCTAGTTTTATCCCTGGTTTGAAACATCTCATACCAAGAAGTTTCTTTTACTATGATTTTCATTTTATCAACCTAAATAATTACTCCATCCTTCATTGACTGATTTATGTCATAATCAAGATATGAGTTTTTTCTAGATATATCTTCCTCATATGATTTAGCTCCAACAATGTCTTCTTTATATTTCCTTATTGTATCCTAATAACCACTACTTGAGTGTTTATGATATTTTATATGCATCAATAAAAAATTATTTCTTTCAAAATGTTATATAATCCTCTTTAGCATGCTTCTTAGAATATGATTTTGTAAATTTAATCTTTTAGTATGTCCCATTTCACCAAATGTAGACTACAATCAGCCATGAAAAAGATACCATGTTTCAAGCCTAAAAAAATATAAATACGATCAAATAGAATAAGCATCACATATTGTAGTACAAATATATTAATCTACAATGACTATATTTTTCTCTTTAGAGGGTTGATTAATCTAAATATAGGTAATCAAATCTGTAATCCTCTCCTCGACATGGTCCACATTTATATAACACTATTTCACTAGGTAATGCATTAAAAAGAATAAATAAATGAAGGAAATGCATTACCATATCATCTTGAGCTTTCAAAAAAGAAGTTTCCTCTACATTTCATTCTTACCAAATGCATTCTCAAGAGCCATAAGGCACCCATAGTTTGTCTGTGGTTTTTTAAATGGTAGAGGAGTCATATCTATTATAACTTAGTACGTTCCCCATAAGTTCTCATGTGCTCTTTATAATTTCAAATTTTCTCTTTGACCACATATTAATTATCTCCTCTCCTTTGCCTTCTTAATCCAATTCACATATCATGGCCACCTCTTCATCCTATCAATAACCTATATTTTTTTGGACATGGTTGGACATTTTATGAAACTATTTAGTAAAATGAGACAACAAACATGGGCTCAAATTAGACAATGTCCACACTATTCTTGAATGTAGTTTAATAAATCTAATAAACCCAAATTTTCATACTAAATAATAATGTTGGGAATCAAATAAAAAAGTAATATTAATAAATAGAAACTATTATGAGAAGTAAGATGAAAAATAAAATAAAATGAGATATTCATTAATAAATGACCAAGATGTTCATTTCCCTTGGTTGAGAGGCCATGGGATACATTATCTTTATATGATTACTTATTATTTTCTTGCTTCTTAGCATAGCTTCATTTTTTATAAGCCTAAAATAGATTTTTTACTTTTGTAACTTGTCTTATTCTCAAATAAACTTTTGACTTCCTTTTTGACATATATACAATTATTTCATCTTTTATTACAAATAATGTAAATCCCTATACCTATGCTAATAATTTTGATGACACTATTTTAATGTGATTTAAATTGTGACAACAATAATTTCTTTACAATGGCTACAATACCTTATTTTCATTTACATGGGGAAAAAATAAGGTACGGCTTTGAAGTTAGACATGAATAAATAATACACTAGGGTTTCAGGGACCTTTTTAGATTTAGTTATGGAGAAATTTTATTTTCATCCCAATTTTATAAATATATTTAAAACATATATTTCTACATCTATGTTTTCAATTTTGATTAATGGATCCCCTAAAAGTTTTTTCTTGAGTATAATAGTGTTGAGATAATGATATCCCTTATCTCCTTTCCTATTCATAGTAAAGGTTGAATCTCTTAGCAGAACCTTATTTTTAGCCATCAAAAAAGGAAAAATTAAAGGAATTTGGATAGCTTGAGATGTTGACCCTATCTCTGATCATAATTTTTTATGATACCTTAATTTTAGTCAAGGTGTAAATTAAGGAGGCTAAAGAACTAAAAAAATTGTTGAAAGATTATGAGGAAGCTTCAGGCCAAAAGATAAATTTAGAAAAGAGCTCTTTATTTTTCATAAATACCGCTCTCATCCACTGACATAAAATAGCTCATTTTTTGGGTTGTGACATAAAATATCTCCATTATACGTACCTTGATATGCCTCTATTTTAGGTAAATATGCCTACAAAAGTCTAGAATCTCTCTTGGACAAGGTCCAACATAAATTGGTTGTGGAAAGGTAGCTTACTTACATAGGTAAGTAAATTATAAATGATCAAGAGTATTATCCAAAACCTTTTAGTTTATCTTATATCACTTTTTAAAAATATCATGATCATTTTTGAGAATATTGAGAGAATTCAAAAGATATTTCTCTAGTCATGCAAAGAAGAAAAGAACATATTCTCTTTGGTGGCTTAGGATAAAATTTATTGTCCAAATATTTATAGAGGGATGGGTATTCATAAAATTAAGCATTTAAACATAACCTTCATTACCAAAATGGGATGGAGGTTTCTTAAGTAAATAAATAAATGGACCACAATCCTCAAACCTAAATACTTAAATTCATGGGAGGCCATAATATTGATGTTGGATGAAAGTCTTCCAAAGTGGTCTTTTTTTGGGAACATGTTAGTTAAATTTAGGAATAATTTTTATAAAAGGAGTAAGTGGAAGATTGGAGAAAGTGATTTTTTTTGGGAAGACTCGTGGATTCTCAGCTCACCGTTCTATTTGTTAGAGTTTTGAAATAAATTTTGTGATACAATTAGAAGGAAATTCATTGAAAGAGTTACAAACTACACTGAAGATATAGACTCAAGTAAAGGATGGAATATTTTATCCATGGACAATACATATCAGTAAGAGAAAAAAATTAATACCAACCTAAATCAAATCCTCAATGAATTTCATATTAATAAGATAAGAAAGGAAGATGAATTGGTTTAGAAATATTCCTTTGATGGGAACTATAATGTTAAATATGGATACATTATGGATTTAAATGAGACTTTTTATGGCTTCCCATGGATCAAGATTTGGAATAGATATCTAATTCCAAAGATTAATTTTTCTAATGTTTATCAGTATAGAATAAAATTATTACCATTGATAATCTTATTAAGAGAGGACTTATCATTCCTAAAAAATGTGTTTTGTGTGAAAATAAGTTGAATATAATATTCATTTTTTATTATAACTATCATATGATTTTAAATTTTTAGGAGTCACCATTTCTAAGTTGGAGGTTGATTAGGTTCAACCATCAATAATATTTGAAATGTGGAGTCAATAGACTACTCCTTTCAAGAGCTAAAATATAAAAACATTATGGCATATGGATTTATGACGTGTTTTTTGGGGCCTATGGAAATAATTATATCAAATAATATTTAAATATAATAAAATAAGAAACACATATGTACCTTGAAAATAGTTAATCTTATGAAAGAAAGTTATGCTTCTATCAAGATTAAAGATAAGAATAATCTAAAGGATGAAGAGTTGAAGATTGATACCAATTGGAATCTTTCCAATTAAGGTATAAGTAACAATGATAATAAAAATGAGGCTGTAAGTTTAACCACATGGTCATTGACCTCTCTAGGGTGGGTCAAACTCAACTTTGACAAATCTTATAAGGGGAATCTAGATAAATCTAGTGGAGGAGACATCATCTGAGATAATAAAGGGTCTCTAATTATTAGTTATTTTGGGAATCTAGGAGTTCAACCTAATTATATAGTGAAATCTAAAACTCTCTTAGGGGGTCAAATGTCTAAATATATTATATCCATTCATATTACCATTTAATGTGATTCTTCAAACATATTTAACTATCTAAATAAGAAACATGTTCCTAGTTGGTCTATTAAAATTATAATGGAGGATGTCTTCAATATTATCCAATCCTTCGAAAAAATAAGGATAATACATAATTAGTGAAAAGGTAATAAGGTCATAGATTTATTTTTTAATAAAGGTGTCTTTTGTAAAAACATATTAATTGGAATAATGTAGAAGATCTTCTAATGGAAGTGTGTCAACAAATTGAATTAGAAGCTTGTTGTTCTTAGGTTGGAATTTTTGTTCAACCCTCTTTGACTTAGTTATGTTATAATGCTTTACAATTTAATAAGGGTCATTATATGGAATTTTATGTTAATTATTCACATTACCAATAAGCATGACATGTAATTCAATCATTTCTCTATTTATGGAAATGATATCTACTACCTACAAGGGGATTTAGTGGCTCGTGTTAAATCTTGGCCTATTCCCAAGGTTTTTTTATATTCAGGATATTAAAGCCATATTTTTTTCATTTTCATGTTTTGGATGATAGTTTAGTCAATCCTTATTACAAGATAAAATATATTTTTAGTTTAGTAAAGATAAGTGTGGTCAATTTAAGATTTCTCATAGGTATTTATAAGTTTTGTAATTATGGGTGGAGACCATTGTAAAGTTGAACCATCTAATGTAGTACCTTTAAAAAATAAAAATAAAATTTGGAGCATTTTTCAATATGGGGGCCTTTTTAATTATATGTAAAACATCCAAGGTTATGATCCCCACATTTTTATGGAGTTCACTTGAGCCTTGAAAGGGAAATATGTGGACATGAGGGGAGTATCAATTTTTTTCAATGAGGATATCTTTGTGAAGGTTATTAGTTTGATTATATAGGGGATAAAATATTACAAGTCTAAAAGGGACAATAAGGATGAAGTACATAAATTTATGGAGGAGGATGACAAGAAAATTTACTTGTAAGGTGTCTATTTGAAATACTCCCTTACTTCTCCCTAACATGAGGTGGTACATCATTGTTATTTTTTGAATAATTTTCACCATAATTTTGTTATCAACTTCTCATTTTACTTTTTTTGTCTTTGGATAATTCAAACATCAAATTCCAACTTGGTAAAGCTACTATTCCCATACACCAAGAATTAATATTCTTACTATTCAGTCATGCCAAAAATTTGGTGATCATCCTTTCTCCCATGATTAAAATTATTGAATATGGAAAAAATATAAAGTGTTTTTGAAAGGGAAAGGCAAGGGGAAGAATTTGAATATTTTATCCATAAATATTCCTAGAGTTGATTTAGTTAAACATTCCTTTGGTAATAAATCCCCTATTTTAGTAGCTTCAGAGTTGAAGGATAATGATTCATGCTCTGATGAGTTTTATTTATAGGATGTATAGAAAAAATTCCTTATCTAAAGAGGAAAAAACCTTGGTGATTTTTTAGGTTGAGACCCCAATGGAAAATGAACTTGAGATGAAAAATTCAAATTTAAATCAAGGTGTCAAAGGGAAAAATTAAGCCTTGGAGGTTAGTGTTGAGGATTTTTAAGACAAGTTCATATCAATGGTAATGACATGGATCTTCATAAGAGGCTTATAAATTATATAATGAATGAGAATTATGGCATTCAAGAATCCATCAAGTAGCTCAGATTCACTCTTATGTGATCACTAGCTAGGCTATCCCTCCTAAGGATGCAAGTGAAAAGGATACTTTATACCAAAAAATGATGTAATTAGAGGATAAAATGACTAATTTGGAAAGTTAAGAGACATAAATTAAGGAATACATCATGTATATTATTCATATCAGCAAGCTAACTATCAATAATTGTGTGTCTAATATAAATGTGTTGAAATAAGTGATTAAATTTGTGAAAGAAGATCAAAGCATCCTTAGGACAAGAAAACAGACTAAACGTCATGACAAGGATAATATTTCTAAGGTGGATAAGGGTGGCATAGGATAACTTGATGAAATACTCAATAATTTAGATAAATAATGGAATACAATCCTTTTTGGAATTGATGTTCAAATTTGTATTATTGTTAGTTCCTTGTTGATGGTTTTTTGACTAGTGTTTCTATTATTATCTCATTGTTGTTTATTAGCATTTAATCAACAAATTTTTGTTTGCCCTTACTAATCTTATATTATTGTTTGGTTTTTGATCTTTCTATTAAAAGAGAAGGGACCCTTTCAAAACCCTCACTTTACCTCTCTCATAAAAATAATGATAGAGACCTACTAAACTTAAGTGGTTTTTATTATGTAATTAAATGATGATGACATCAGTAATTGCTTATTAATTTTGACTTAAACATACACAAGTGGTATTAAAAATTATAAAATTAATTATATATTCACCCATAGGTGAATATATAAGTATTTAATCACAACATGTATTCACCTACAACAAATGTTTATAATATTATCCGATAGGTGAATACATGTTGTTATTAGGCTAATACATAAGTATTAGATTAAAAAAAAGTATTTCCTACCAAATAATACATATATTTTTCATCAATAAGTTAATACATAAATATATGATATCATTAGAATTTATTAGACAACAAATGTATTCACCTATTGGTAAATAATATATTCATTGGTAGGCAAATACATGTTGTTGTCTAATACATTTGAGTGGGTATGTATCAAACTTAAGTGAAATCATACATAAGTAGATATTATTTGATCGACAAATAAAAAACTAGAAGACATAATTTTTATGTTATAGTCTAATTTAAATAACATATTAATCTACATTCTCACAAAAATATACTTTAAATGTGAATTACAAGCTATTAGGTAAATGTCTGACCTATTACTATGAGACCAAATCCTTAATTATGCATAAAATCTAATTAATAGGAAGAGGGAAGGGGAATAATAATTAGGCTGATGAAATCACCCAATTCATGCATCTGATGAATGAAATAAGTGATAGGAAAAGGAAAATAATGCTACCAATAATTATAAATGAAGAAGATGGTAGGCCACTAAGTCATAGTTCCAAAGAACTAAAGGATGTGTTAGTTATGGCTAGTTTATGCAAAATTTTCATGATAGTTGTGGATACCAATGAAAATTATTTGCATTAATTTATATAAAACTATATCCCCATTGGAAATAAATACTATGTAGATGGAAAGATAGAGGTAGAAGTAGTTACCATTATAGTGTTTGTAAGCAAAATTGATGAAACTACAAAATTACCCAATGAAAAGGATAATGTATGCATAAATTTTAAGATGGATAGAAAAGATAAATTTACTTAATTACTTTATGAGGTATTTTATACCAAGGAGGAAGTAGATGAAGTAACACCAACTCAACGCTATTTTTGTGTAAAGTTATGCTCTCCAATAGTGTGAGACTGTTGATATTGTAAGAAGATATATTTTTTAGAACAAACATCCTTTTATATTGTATACCAATGTTCTTCTAATACTAGGGACTATAAAAAAATAAGTAAAAAGTAAATTATGCAAGCTACTTTTCTTAGGACATAAAAAATAATGTGGGAATGGAAAAATGGTGGGTGTGAGGAGATAAAACACCCATGTGTCATGTAAATTTCAATAGATCATGAAAAAATAAAAATAATGTAAGCATCAAGTAAAAATATTGAAGTAACATTGAACATATTGAGTGGTATTATGGTGAATAAGCAATTGGAAGACTAAGAAAACTCATATCTTAGGAATTGTTTAGAAGAAAAAGACACTATGATAGGAAATATGTAATAAAAATTGATTTAATTAGAATAAAATACTGTCAAGTTGTAAGCACAAGTAAAATTATAGGGAGAATATAATTATCCTTTTCGTAATTGTTTGGAATAAAATGAAATTAATGTAAAAAATCTAAAAGCCCAACTAGATAATACATAAGCTAAACTAGAACAAAAGATATTTGAATTAGAGTAAAGTATAACTTAAATGGGTAATGAAATTGTATATAGGAAGGTGTGTGAAAATAAGTATTGTGTATTGGAAAAAAACATTTTCAGACTTGAAATGGAATATTAATGACTTAGTGGCATGTAAGGATGAACAATTTAGATTAGAAAGGCCAAAACATAGATGGATTGGAAATATCTATCATAGAAAATAATAAAAAGATAATAGAGTTAAAACAACAAAGACAAGAAAGGGAAGTATTAATAACTCATATATTGAACACTTTAGAATATTTAACCATTGATATTAATAGATATGATTTTCAAGTGAAACACTTTAGTATAAAAATTGATGCTAAAATAAAAATAAATAGAGATGTTGGAAAAGTTCCAAAAAATGAAACTAATGGAAAAGATTCCCAATGGGCATGTAATGGGGATGCACAGTGTAGTGAAGTAAGTAATCATGGAGTGTAAGGTCAATATAGTAAATAATTAGGGGTATCATTCACACACTAGTGGGGTTTATTCAAATATATTAATTCTATCTTTTTTGTAATTCTTTGTAAAAGACACAATCCTATTACTACTATGATTAGTTTTGAGACTAAGTCATTTCTACTAAAACACGAATGAAAAACATTTTGTATTATAAATATTATATTTTTTTATAAATATGTATATGCATATATATTAACCACATTTTTCTAATGATCACTATCATAATATTGATTTAGGGTTAATATAAGTATTTAGTAATGAGATGATGCAATCCAATATTTGAACACATGGAATAATAGTCTATTTTTTATCTACATACAATGGAGTTTTTTATAATTATAATAATATTTTTTTAAATCAAGATAACAAAATTTTAGGTACTAAGATCTGATTTATATAACACCTGAGTCTTATACACTTGAAAAATAACTATCATGGATGTATCTTTTAGTTCTATACCTACCCATAGATGAAATGCTACATGTATTATCTATGTTTTTCTAATCATTTACCTCTTAGGCAAGCCATTATTGTTTTTATTTCCATGCCTTATATACAATGTAAAAATATCTAAACCTAATTATTATCCTTCACACCGGTTCTAGACCTATACCTATTTTCTATCTCCCTTGACACTTGTGTCCCATTCAAACATGTGCATCTATGCAAGTTTCCACTTTTTCTATAAAGTGTCTTGTTCCCAAAAGTCATCTAATTTTTAAAAGAAACATATCTTAAAGGTTGGTATAAGTTATTTAATGTGATATATGTCCAAAAGGGATTGGTATATATACAAGATCAACCCTCATTCATTCCTCACCTAGAAACACTTGAAAATACCTTGAAATACCTAAAAATAACATACAAAATCATAATGAAATATACCAAGAAGAATTAAATAAATAATTAAAGAGATAAAACATACCCTATTCAAAGAGTAATCCATGAGCCATATTTTCCAAGTTAAAAGCTAGGTCATTGCATGTTTTTGTCTATCACACATTACATCCTGGTGCAAACACAAACCAAAACTTAGGGGATAGATATATAATTTAGAGGAATTATTAATATTATTTTATATGTAGTCAGTGTCAATCAATAGAGGGGTTTTTGGGGTAGCTCAATATTATGATCCCACTAATGAATTTTTTCCATAGTCACTCCAAGGGTGAAAATTTAGGTTTTATCATTTGACATAAAGTGATAACATATGCACATGATCTTAATAAATTATAATAAATTTGACAAAAAACCCAAAAGGCTCCAACTACCAACATTGGATCCATTCGGTATTCCATACATGACACCTATAGTATAGTTAAACACCTACATTGATGTAATTATCTAGATATGATGCAAGCTTTTGAAGGCATACAAATAATATTTATAGAATCTAATAATTGTTTAGAATCATCTTCCAATACACTTCCATCATGTTCCTAATTAGACTTTTGTTTTCACAATAAACTGGCTAAGTATCATTTGCTTATAATACATTATAATATCTATCAATAGTTGTAACATATTATTTTCAGCAATCTGAGTTGTATAAATTCACAATATTATTTGTCTAAGTTTAATAATTATTATCCTACTTATTATATTAGTTCACCATATTTTTTTAAAATCTAATATAATCCCATTAACCCTAGATATCCCTATATATCTATATTTAGGGTTAAAAATATGGTGAACCCAACCTTTGGTCTGCCAACCTTAGATTGACATATGGTTTTCTATTTTATGATTTTTGATTGTTGTAAATTGCATTTTCAAATTTCAAATTTTTCATTTATAATAAATGTAAAATTTTAATAAAAAACCATTTCAAATGGAATATAAATAAACATTAGTCACTCATCTCAATAACAAGGAATTCATGAATATAGTTTTGTATGTTAAAAGAGATGAAATTAGTAAACATGCCAAGGTTAAGGTATCCTCCCCTAGTGATAGTGAATCCTTAGGTGGTACTACAAATGATTCCATACCAATATAAATACATTTGAGAACATCATCCTTTCATAAATCTAATTGTGTGAAGGGTTATGTGTTTACACCATTGTTCACCAAAACAAACCCTATTATTGTTACATATTCCATAAGAAACATTGTAACTTCAACTCGGTTACTAATTTCAATGCCTATATAAAATCAAACCATGAGTGAATATCATGGTGGCTTATCAAACTTCAACTCTTAGCAATAAAAATGTGCAAGATCTTGTCCAAAATTTAAAAAAATTAAAAACTAAAGTTATTAAAATTGAAAAAAAAATATGAAGTCACTTTATTCTATTGACTCGCAAAAGGTGCTATATAACCCACTTGCACATGATATATACTTGTACCCTTTTCTAATTAGTTTTATTGCACCTAAGCTCACATAATACAATGGAAAATGTGATCCTAAACAACATCTCTCATCTTTCTATGTGGCATGCCTTGATTATGTCTCCAATGATAATTTTTTAACTAAATTATTTACAAAGATCCTCAAGGGTTATGTTCTAAGGTGGTTATATGATTTACTAATCCAATCAATAAAAACATTAAAACCTATTATAGATCAGTTTTTATCACACTTATCTATCAACACTACCTAAAAGGTATCCTACACCTAAATTACAAAAATCAAACAAGGAACCTATGAACCCATAAATGAATATGTATTGAAGTACAAGATAATGTTGGCCAAAATGAAAAATCAATTGGCAGATAAAGAGCTTCAAAATATCTTCATGAAAAGTTTTTTTTCCCATTACATGAGTCCATTATTTTTTTTAAGTTCAAATATTTTGATGACTTATGGCATATTGTTAGAGATCATGAAATGAAACTTATTTCATTAAACAAGTTTAATTATGTAGGAAACACATCAACTACATATAATACCAAGTTTCATATCAGACTAAGATACAAGGTCAAACTTACATAACCTAGAAAATTAACTAAAAATAGTAATGTAGTATCAAAAAAACCTAATTATCTTGTCTTATCTAATGTACCAAGGAGACAATTTACATAATTACCTGAGTCTCTAGGTTTGCTATTTAAGAATCTTATAGATTATCATATCATATCTCTCAATCCTCCCATAGAGGTTGATATGAGTAGACCTATACCTCATGGATATGATGCCAATGATTTTTTTGACTATAACTAGGGCCCAAGGCATTATACCAATTGATGTTATACCTTGAATCATAAGATCTAAGACCTTATCGATAACCAACAACTTACATTTGATGATCTTCCCAAAGATTCAGGGTTACAACCTAGTGACCATAAGAACCAAAATATGTTTAGTGTAGATGGAATATAATGCACACCATCCTACACCAAATTATGGGCACCCATTAGATGGTATTATTGGTACTTATGCATGACATATACCTCTTATAAGTCAAACACCCTCTATTACTTTCACTAATAGTGAGATTTTGGATGATGATTCAGATGTTCATTCATTTTTTATTCAAGCATACCTGTATCTTTAGACTATTCACATTGTTATGATTGATAATGGTGCTATTGAAAATGTTTACACCATTAAATTAGTGACAAATTTAGGATATAAACATGATGATTTTTATCCTTTGGCCAAAATGGTTAGAGAATTTAACGGGATTTGACAACACATTTTTGGTGAGATTTATTTACCTTTACAATCTGGCCCAACACATGTGGTCACTACCTTCTTAGTTATACCATACATGGGAATATTTGATATGTTAATGGGATGACCTTGGATACATAAACTTTGTGTAGTACCTTCCATAGTGCATGGTTGTATAAAATACATTCATACCAACATATTAGTCACAATTCCTAGAATTCCATATGAACATCAACCTGAACAATATCCTTTTATCCCCTTTTCAATACCACAAAGTCCTATGACACATATTTAGAGCATCATAGAGCCTACAACACCATATTTTACACATATATGCTCCTTGATAGTAACACTAGTGTTATATACCATATTTAAAGATCAAAACACTTAAAAATGAGAATCCCTTAGATGGGATAATTGGATAGACTTTGAATTTTATAAAAAAATAAAATATTTAATAAAATATAAAACATTAAAATAAATTAAAAAATACCAAAAAAATAAACATATTGCTAGTTGTACTATTTCTTATACATATGTTATTTTCTCCATGTTATTAGATAGTATATCATTCCTTATATATATATATATATATATATATATATATATATATATATATATATATATATATATGTACACACACATACATACATACATACATATGAGTTTCACACTTCATTTGAGTGTGATATAGGCATACCTAAACACATGATATATACACATATATGTTAGGACTTCCCTCTACTCGCATCATGACTACATTGGGGGGATATGATTATTTGATCATGATACACCCACATTATATTAGTCTATGATAACTTTCCATTATCATGTTTGAGCTTATACACTTACACATGCCTATATTCATGCTTTCACAATTTACTTGATATGCTATGTATTTAACATTTTGAAACACATATGTTAGGAACTATTATGTTATATTCATGTTAGTTGGATATATTTTATTCTTTCATTTATGAAATTCCTTGAGTGTGTTCCTTTCTCACTATTATTTTGTATTGTATTGCTTGTTTGATAATTTAAATATGCTTCTTTGATTATGGCTCCTATGCCTTTGATTTCCTATTTAAACATTTAAATATGTCACTCTATGTTATATGTAGACATTTGAATATGTCATTTCTATGCATTGTGGACATTTGACTAAGTCATGTCCCTTCAATTATGTGGCATAATAACATTCCCCTTAAAAGAGATCTCCTTAGACCATTTCCTTTTGCTTTTATTTTTTATAATCTTGTGTGTGTGCTTGATTACTTGATAATTTTGTATTGTTACTCTCTATACATTTTCATGATCTATGTCATGCATTTTAGGACTTGATATGATCACATACTACATATCTCAATGATATATCTACCTAGACATGTTGCTCCTATATGCTACATGATTCATACATAGTTTATATAATATCTTATCCTTTTGAGGTAAGTTAACTACTATATTATATTTTCCCTCAACTCAAAATGGGACATTTAAGTGAAGGCATCTCAAAAAGGTATGACCTCTACACTTATTCAATACTCAAAATCTCTAAATTATAGTGGGGGCATCTTATGAAAAAATGTTCTCCAGATTTACACTAGTTCTTATATTCTCCTAGGGACATGCTAAAGAAACATGTCCTCCACACTTGGATTGATTTTAAATTCAATAGATTTCATAGTTATATGATTCAAATATATATTTCTGGTAGAATTATATACATTGGTACTATTATTATACCCATATTTAATCTTAAGACACATATGAGGTGCGTATACCATGCAAATGGTACCTAAAATTATAAAATCAAATCATTTTATAGATTTAAAATAATATTATGGATATATGACATACCTATGATATATTTTTATGGACTATTATCAATCCAATCTATTTCAATAGTTGGTTCACCTTTATAAGGATGAGTCTATTAAATCATTTAATATTATCAATAGCCAATCTACTGTAGTACTTGGCTCACCTTTGAAAGGTTGAGTTGACTAAATATCTTAATATTACCAAACTTATAATTTATATTTAATTAAATCATCTAAATTTACTATACTTATAGGTTGGATTTAATTAAATCATCCACCCTCACCAGGTATATAGTGTAAGTTGATTAAATCACTCACACTCACCAGATCATACACATATTTGAGATGTACAATTGAGATGAAGCAAGATCAATGGCCATATTGTAACTCATCTTTACACCAATTTAGGTTCATGTGTCCTCTTGTCTATATATATGCACTTACAGGTTCAAAATTGTCCTAATATTATCTCCAATACTTCATAATGAGGCATAATTTTAAATCAAGTTTCCAAAAGGCAAGATGGTTGCATAAACACACACATGTACTCCTAACCTTACTCTTATTACTTTCAAGAATATAAAATTATTTCAATTCCATATTTCATACAATAATTATATATTGTAACATGCTCTTGGTTCTAGGTTAGTCACCATCAAAGCACTCAAGTTGGGCTGATGTAAAGGCAAGGTGTGTTATACACAAAAATGTATGAATTCATTTCCTTTAAACTAGTAATTTTATTACTAGATTAAAATGGGGAAAATTTAGATACAAAAATATGATTTATATATTATCTCAATCTTGTACACTTAGAAATACCTATCATGGTTGTACCTTTCAATTTTAGACCTATTTGTTGTTGAAAGGCTCACATTCACTATATTTTTGTGCCTAATTACTTATCTCTTAATCTAAACATTTTTATTCTATTTACAATCCTTCTATACTATGAAAAAATATCTAAACCTAATTATTATACTTCACTTCTAGTCTTGGACCAGTATTTGTACACTTGTGTCCTAATAATACACATGAATCAGTGCAAGTGTTTATTTTTCTTACAATGTGTCTCGTGACAAAAAGTCATCCAATTTACAAAATAATAATATTCTAAAGGTTAACCTAAATTATTTAATGTGATATATTTCCAAAATTGATTGGTATATATAAAATATCAACCCTCATTTATTCCTCGCCTAGAAACACCTAGAAATCACATACAAACTCATAAGGCAATATACCAAGAAACACTCAATTAAGAATTCAAGTGAGAAAACCTTCCTTATCCATACCTATTTTCATATCAGTTAAAAAATCAATATTTATATAGGTATGAAGCATTTAAAGAATGTCTCATGAGCCATATTTCCCAAGTTACAAGATAGGTCACTATATATTGTTGAATATCACACATTGCATCTTTGTGCACACACAAACCAGTATGTAGGAGAGAAATACATAAGTTTGAGTCCCTATTATAATTATAATCTATGTAAGTATAACCCATTTATAAATATATATTTTGGGTAGCTCAACATTGTGAGCCCACTAACCCATTTTTCCCATAATCAATCCAAGGGTGAAGAGATGGGATTTGATCATTTGATAAAGAGTCACATCCTATGTGCATGATACTAAGACATTATAAAAAATACAAAAAAAACATAAAAGGTATCAATTGGTCACATCCATATCTAGTTAGTATTGTGTATAGGACACTTATGGTAGGTTTAGACATATGTGTCAACACAACTATCCAAATCTGAGGCAAGCATCCAAGGCCACAGAAAGAATATTTATATAATTTTATGACTATTATAGGAACATATTCTAATCCAATTCTATCCTATTTTGGGTCATACATGCATGTGCATAGTAAATGAACTAAATATCATTTATTTCTAATTTATTGTAGTATCTATCAATAGTTATACTTTACTATTTTTAGCAATCTAAATTACACAAATTTAGAATATTATTTAATTTATTTATCTATTAATTGGCCTAATTATTAGGTGAGTTCACCATATTTGTGTAAAATCTAACCTAATTCCCTTAACCCTAAATATATCCACATACATAAATTTAGGGATAAATAAAAACATACTTGAAGTATCAATATCAACAAACTTATTTGTAGAACTAGTATTAGCTACAAATTAAAACAAAATTACATAAAATTTAAAGTCAAAAAATATTTAGTACAAAGCATTATATTTCATAAAATAGATTAAAAAAAATATTGATTTATAAAAAATATTATAATATATATAGGGTAATATGATAAATTATGAACTTTATTTATTCTAAAAAATAATATAGAACAAACAAATTATGTGTAAATTCATTTACTATTAAATATTTTCATTATAACTCTAAATAGGGTCATCCATCCTCATTCATAGTCCATAACAACTATAGGTTGTGTCCCATTGGTGTACATCACAATAAAAGTAAACAATAACACAAGGATGTAAACTCTTATGAATATATCAAAATTTGAATGTTGGTCCCACATGCCACTTTTCTGGAGGTTGGATCTGATCAATGGAGCCTGAAGTTATATGAAATATATCAGGGAATATTGGCTATGTATATTTATTTTATTACTTTAATTATTCACAACCTTACAAAGTGACCTCTATTGAGTTACTACACTTAATAATACTTGGTGACACATAATTCATATCAATAATTTCATATATAACCATAGATATTTCATCTGAATAGGGTATTTCCATAAATGTTTCAATGTAAAACATGTTGCGACAACTAAGGTGGTTTAAAAAATTATATAAGATGAATATTGTGATGATACACTTGATGAGGTTATAAGACTTGAAGGTATGAAGACAATGCATTATGCATACTATATTATGTAGAGGTAAATAATCTAGTAGTGATGATGTCATCATCAACTTTCATTTCAAGATGCTGAAAACTATTATTTTTATTAATGAGAGTGAAAAACCTTAAAAATAGTTTTCCCTGATCTAACTGGTTGAATCCCACCTAATATAACTAATAGTTTAAAACATCAACATAACCATACCGATAAAAAATGCACATAGCATTAATTTATTCATTGTTATGAATATTACATCAAATATAGTCATAAATAAAAAATCATGAAATAAAAAATGAAATATATCATAAAATACACACAATATCACATCGTTGATGGTTTTGATTGGTATTAGTAACCCTTGTTTTGTGTAAAATACTGTGCATGATAAAAATATACACCCTTAGGAGATTTGTGACCTCTACCAATAATGTATTTGTGACTCTAAAAAATACTTAACCAACAAAATGTTTGTCCATTGTAAACATTCATTAAACACTATGAAAATTATATGGGATAAGGAATGTTCAATGAGGCTTATTTATATAGACTAGGTAGAATTTTGTAATAAATGTTGGCATACATACCCAACTTGACAATAAAATTAACTGCATTTGATTTTGGGATCACAATCCCCTCTAAACAAAAGAATTTATTCCTTTCAATTTTGAAAAAATAACCCACTCCCTCCAATGGGCAACATCTAAATTGGATCTGATGTAATATCCTTGCTTAATTACTCCAACATTCTTATTTGTTTTATCATAAAATTATTCCAAATCAATAAAATTCAATAGAGATTTGATTTCACAATATTAGGGATGATGTAGCATAAGGTTTCCCCCTTCATCTACATAAACCATCTGTACCAACAATATTTTATGTATACTTTCTATCCATTAATCATTTGTACCAAGGATGTAAAGGCTAGGATTATCATCATAATAATCTAATTGTGTCAATTAAAGGTTTCCTATGTGAGAAGTGAACTATATTTATCATATTTAATAAGATAAATATAATCATATATTGGTACAAACATCTTGACATACCATTTGGTGGGAAGATCATGAAGATAGTATGACATGGGCTTCTAATTTCCTTTAATTTTTGAATAGTAACTTGAGTAAATTGGAATTTTATTGTTAAAGGAATCTTTATTTTCTTCTAATTATATTCTTTAATTCTTTCTTCATTACAAATATAAAAAAAGAGTCACATCATCTTTGATCTCATTAGTGCCCATAAATGATGTAAATTTGATTGTTATAGAACTTATTCAATTTTGATAAAACTCCCAAAGAGTATCATCATCTAGAATCACAATACATTCAATTATATCACAATTAATGGCATAACATTCTACACTAAATCAAAGTGATTCCTCAACAATTTTTGAATTATTACCCATAACTAATCACAAAGATTTTGGAAGCATTACATTAAGGAGTAAGTTAAAAATAGAGTGATTCTTCATTTTTTCAAGATAAAAAGGAATATAAAAATAAATAAAAATACCTGAATGGGAAATAACATTGGATTTATCTACTACATAGTGAAATAAATTGGTAAATACCCATATCAAATAAAAAATGGTCAAAAATGAATGGCGAGTCTACCAAATTATTCATTTGGGTTTCGATAAAAATTTAAAAAATGAAATGCATTAGGGAAATAAATAAGGAATAAATACATATAATACAAGTAAAATTGATCAATATCTTGCTAAAAAAATCTACATTGAACAAAAAACAATCAAAAAGATGAATTCGAGTATTTTCAAAATTTATTTTTTCATTAAAAAAATGTTACAACATACCCATGTTTTCCTGCTGTGAATCTATAGATCTATGTTAGATCTGGTATTTTTGTGTGCACTTACTATGGGGTTCTTTTTGGGTTTTTTATATTTACAAATTGTTATGTTTTTTGTTTACATTAATTTATAAAAGGAAGGGTTATTTTTTAAAAAGTGGCCAACTTATCACTGAAACTCACATTTAAAAATTTAATGCTTGAGTTAGGATGTGGGTGTTGGAAATATTTTACAATTGAGAATTATTATTTAAAGTCATAAAAAAATAATTAAATGTACAATTAAAAAATATAAAATAATATTTTAATTTAATTTTTACAATAGGATAAATTTGGGAGTGTTTAATTTCTTTTAAGAACTTTCTAATTCTATAACATATAGGTGATAAGCATTGTCACTTAGAAAATTTATGTTGGCTTGTGAGAAGTGTCCAAAAATTAATTAACAAACACAATATTAAATATGAATTACTATTTAATAAATATTTATTGATTAAATCTTAGAAGTACTAAAGTTTAATATTATGATACCCTCTTGTAAGCAAATAATTAGGAAGGAACAAAGAAGGGTCCTAGATACTAGCCCATATTAGGTACCCATATACAATCAAAATAAAGATAAAAGAGAAGAAGGAAGTAAGGGCCTCACCCTAAGTCCCCCCTAATGACAACTTGCTTTACCTCAATAAAAGCTCTCAATAGAAGATAACAAGGTGCAATCAAGGGTTTAGTGAATATTTCAACAACTTATTCAATGGTAGGCATGAACTCCAAAGAAATAAATCCATTATAAATACATTTTTGAATGAATTTTATGTGTATATCAATATTCTTTGGTTACTAGTTCTCGATTGGATTGTGATAAATAATAATAGCACTTTGGTTGTCAAGTTAAAATGTAAGAGGGTTATGTTGTATAAAATTGAACTCATTTAACAACTATAAAATCCTTCGATCCTCTTGATTGGATTTGATAGATCCTTAGTATTTGGCCTTGGTAGATGAAAAGGAAATGAATGTCCACTTTTGCATCCCCAAATAACTAGACCTAAACCAAGATTTTAGACAAAACTAGATGCAAAATTATGGGTATCAACATCTCTTGCTTAATATGAGTTAGTGTAACCCATAATTTATGGAGTGAATTATGGTGTATATTATATTCTAGAGTTATTAATGCCTTGAATACATCACAAAATACACTTAGTTACTTTTTAATGACTCTTATGGGGTTCTAATGAGAATCAAGAGATAAGGTTAATAACAAAGGTGATGTCAAGGCAAGTTCAAGTCAAGTATATGAAAATACATATGAGTTGTCGATACAAAGTAGGATCAACTATAGGATTTTTACAATTTATAGTTAATACAACACCTGACTAAAATGGAGTATGGGTTGGATTATAGTCATCCATATAATCGATGAAGCAAATATATGGAATATTTATAATGTATAATATAAATTCCATTAGGTGACTGATGTAACTAAAGTCTAAGGAAGTAGTGTAGAAGTCCTAATTATATCATATCAAAATTCCTCATCAACTTAAGTTTAATATCCTCAATCATGGGGTCAAAATTTCTTTTTAGAATAATATAATCTATGTATATATATAAATTATCAAAATGTGATCCCCATGCCTTTGTATATATACATTTATGTCAGAGTGATATCAAGAGAAACTTTAATTGAGAAGAAAAAATTGTCTTCTCATACCAAGAATGCATAGATTTATTGAGTCCATAAAGAGAATGACAAAGTTTACATATGAGATAAGAACCTTGCACAAAACTTGGAGGCTGATCCATGTAGATACCTTATATAGATCACTTAGAAATAAGGCACTCTTCACATTTATCTAGAAAAGGTGTGATGTAATAAGGGAGAGTACAAGTTAAACTAAATCCATATTATCAATAGGATCAAATGTATTAGATTGTCCTACCCCTTCAACCTATGAAACCCTATTTACAACTAGGCATGTTTTGTACTCATTTATTGAATAATCTAGTAAATATTTGGTTTTATCTACCCATTTACACTATATAGACTTCCTTCACTTAGGTAGATCTACTAGATATGAAGTGTGATTTTTCATGAGATGATAATAAATCTCCTACATAGTAGTAACACACTCTAGTTTTATTTTTGATTTGGAATGTAGTATTAGGTCATCTAAAATGGTGTGACTTAATAGGGAAATGTTATATGTATATGATCAAGTGCATTGAGTAACAAAATGATCACCCATTAAAGAGCCAATTATCTTAAGAGTAGACTTAGCCCATTTTAGTATAGGCTAAGAAGCAGTTAGAGGAGATGGTGGTGTATTATTATCGTCATCATTATTCAGAAGTAATTCATCAAAAGTAGAATAAGGATGAATTTTAGAGGGAGAAGAAGGTGGTGAGGATTATATTGGAACAATACTCTCATAAAATTTGGCATCCCATCATAAAACTCATCATGAGTGATAGGGTCAAGTATCCAATAGGATTTGGCATCATAAAAATATCCAACAAATATAATTAATATGCTTTTCCTCTCTATCACCTTATATTTTTTATCAATGATAAATTCCCATGTAGTAATATCGAATACATGAAAACTAGATGTATCAATATTTATCCCAAACCAAGCTTCTTCAAGAGTTTTATTCTACACTTACTTATGGGGAATGTGGTTCTAGATATAACTAGCACCATTTATGGCTTATTCCTAGTATTAAGAAACCATATCTCTAGAGTTAATCATACATTTTTCCATCTCCTTAAAAGTGTGATTATTCTACTCTACAACACCATTCTATTAAGGGTTGTAGGTAATTATTAACTAATGCAATATATCATGTTCTATGTAAAATTTATGAAATTAACTAGAGACATATTCACTGCCCCCATTGTCTATCTATAGTTATTTGATTTGAAGAGATGATTTCCTATCTATAAAATCCTTAAAGGCTTTAAATTTATAAATTAATTCACTCATGCACTTGAGGAAATACAACTAATTTTTTTAAGAATAATCATCGATGAAGGTGAGTACATATTTTTCTCCAGAGAAAGATAAAGTGGGAAAGATCATGAGATCATTGTGCATTGACTCAAGAGGGATTTTAACCCAATATGCCTTAACCTTTATAAAAGGGTTTCAGTGTTATTTTCCAAGCATACAAGTAGGATAAATTCCATTCATGTAGGAGACCTTGGGTAGGCAAATCACCAAATTTCAAGTACTAATCTACTATAGGTATCTATATTTAAGATTCCCAAAACATTCATGTCATAATTTTCTAAGTAGACCAAATAATAAATTAAAGAATATTTAATATAAGGTTCAAATATATTAAAGTTATAGATACATGAGCCATGATCTGCATCACTTGTATCAACTATATCTTAAGGATATGATAATTCTAAGATTAAAACATGTTGATTAAACACCATGATCTTCCCAGTGCTTGAGTTACAAATTTGATACACAAAAAATAAATTTGTGTAAAATGTTGGAACATACAATAAATTATTGATGTAACCATCCTAAATATGAATAATATTAGATCCCAACACATAAACTCTAGAAGAGTTACCCACTTCAATCTAGGAACTACTAAAATTTGAGAAAGAATAAATAGTGTAAGAATGTGTAAGGTGATGAGAAGCAATAGATTCAACAATATAATTGTCTTGTGATGTAGTTAATTTCTTAATGGTGATTTTTTTACCTTTGCCTATTTAAGGTATTGAAGGAGCAAGAACAAAAATCTTGTGTTTCTTGATAGTGGCTTCCAAGGCTTCCATTTTATTTAAACATATAGAATCAGAGTAGTTTGTCCAACCATTAAGCTATATTAATCATAATTATTATTTGGTTTATACTATTGTATAGGTCTAGAGGGATTAGAGGACTTAGTAGACTCAATAGGTTTAGAATAATAAGAAAATTGAGAAGCTTGAAAGCAAGATTCAAATGGCTTGGTGGAGGGTATAGTCTTTGGTTTAAGTTTAGGTTTTACTTTGGAGGAGATAATATCAAGTGCATGACTAGAGCTTGGAAGAGTGACAAGAGTCATTATCTTGGTTTGATCCTTAGTGAGTTACTGACAAATTAACTTAAAAGGGGGCCACTTTGTTAATCTTTTCTTTTCTAGTGGTCTAAAATTAGGACGTAATGAGTTTTGGTTTTTTCAAAAATTATTAAATGGTGAAAAAGTTAAAATGTGAAGGAAAAGATAGTTCTACATCAAGTTACATCTATTTGAATTCATTAACTTTACCAATAATTGTATTAAAATTGTCCTAGGCTTCCTTGGGGGTTTTGGCATCAATAGTGTGAAAGAGAAGGGTGTATAAAATGTTGATGCCAATCAAACCAAGTGCCTCATCCTATTTTCATGCTAAAAAATAATGACCCTTCTCAAATTTTAAAGGAGGGAAAATGTGAGAAAGAACATGCCAAATGCCTTTAGACTACAAGAGCTACTATGTTTTACAGTTTCCACATAGAGTAGTTTAAATTTGTGAGCATCTCAAATAGTTGTGCATCTATGGTAGAGGAGGTAAACAAGAGAGAGTGCATACAAAATTGAGCTTTATAGACATCAAGTACCACTGAAAATGCATTGTAAATTTACAATAATGCCTTTAGGACATTAGGTACCACCAAAAATGCATCCAAAGGTATTTTTACCAAATACTCATAGTAAAAAGGCACCTCTTATTTTAATAACTTAGACAATTTTAATTAACTAAAATGCCCCTATTAACATAAAATACATCATACTAACCCCTCCATTAAACCCCCCCATTAACAAATTTATTAGTTTCACCTATTCTAATGTTCCCTTTCAAATAAATTGATCAGTTTCAATTATTATTTATGGTCTTTTGATAGGTTTATGAGAATTTAAAATTATATTTTTATAAAAATCATGGATTTGACTTAGATAGAACTATAATCTTATTTATTATTATTCTTCTTATGGTATTATGTCACATGCATTATAAAATAAAATTTCAAGATTATTATAACCTAGACTAAAAATGACACGGTATAAACACACTTATTTTAGTATTTTAAATGCATTTTTATGACTTTCACGTGATCATTTTTTTTGATACCTTATTTTGGATTTGAAAAGAAGCATGTATATAGAGATATTTATCTTTGTCTACTAATCTAGGATAATTTGAAGGATTTTGGCATCGTCGTAATTTTATAGGGAATGCTAAAATGTGTAACTAGTAAGTGAGAATGTCACAATTATTGTTAATATCAAAGCTTCAACCATAATAATTCATTTTGTGTATGCATAATATACCCCAACTATAAGGCTCAGAAAGATAATAAAACATCCAAGAACACAAGATTAATTCCTAATGATATTTGGTATAAAGAGAACATAAATAATAAAGCCAATATAGGAACACCAATAAAAATCCTTAGAGTTATAGTAATACAAAGAGTGAGAGGTGAAGAGAGAACCACAATTCACCAAATCCTAGAGTAAGAATTAATAATCTATTTTCTTGCAAAATTTATTATCAAAGTAAATTATTTTTGAGATTATTAGACATAATGGGATCATAAAACTAAAACATTGGAAAGGGACACCACACTACTAAGTCAACACTAACATCAAGACATAAAAAATAATATATGTGTGTAAAAGTAAATACCCATTCAACATAATTACTTATTAATATGCAAAAAATAATATCATAGGCTAGGGGAAAATACGTTGGGTTGGTGGTAAGATTGGCACATTAGTGGATAAGTGGGATTTTAAAAATGCTAGCGTGTGGTAATTATATCATTTTGTTAAATTAAAAAAGTATGGATGTGTGACAGAGACCCTAACAAATTAAAAAATAATAACACTCCTAATTTTACTCTCTCTCTCTCTCTCTCTCTCTCTCTCTCTCTCTCTCTCTCTCTCTCTCTCTCTCTCTCTCTCTCTAATCTTCAATATCACACCAATACACTTGTGTTCCTCAAATAGGAGAGAGAGAGAGAGAGAGAGAGAGAGAGAGAGAGAGAGAGAGAGAGAGAGAGAGAGAGAGAGAGAGAGAGAGAGAGAGAGAAGAAACTAGAACTATATATCTGAAAGATCTTGTGACAAGTGTTATATCTATAACTTTCTAATTATAAAACATAAAAGTGATAATAAATATCACTTAGAACATTATAATATTGGCATGTGACAAGTGCATAATAAGTAATTAATGAATACAATATTAATTAATGCTAAATGAGATGACCTTACCATTTTGAACATGATGGCAAGTAGGACCAGGAGCAATTTTGAACATGGGCACGGGTGGTAAAATGTAAGAAAATAGTAACATGTAAATTAGGATAAATAAAATGTAGAGGACTCTGATATATTGAGAACTAAAAAGGTTATAAGATCACATTTGTTTAGTAATGAGTTATTTAAGTATTCCCTACCTAGGTACTCAAAAAAGGAGGATGATAAGTATGAGAGGGAACAAGATATCCTAAGTAGAAGGGTTGTGGTTAATCAAATCTTTGTCCTCTTATCAGATGAAGATATTAAGCTTAACTCCACTATACATGATAATGGGGTCTATTTTCAAATCCTAGATAAGTTAGTAGAGAGAGATATCTTAAATATGGAAATTTTTTTAATAACAAAATTTATGTGAAACAGATCCAATATAAACATTTTTAGAGAATGGGAAAATTACGAGATCCATTAGGCCATATGGATATCTTTGTTCTGGATAATGGATTTTTCATTATATCTTTATTGAACCAAGGAGATTATATAAAAAAATGGTTTGAAGGACCTAAGGTTTTTGGGAAATCTAGTTTTATCCTCAAGAAGTGGAAGACTAGGTTCAACCCATCAGAAAGAGCCTTTTAAAGAAACATATATATGGGTTAGATTTATAGGATTTCCCCTATAGTTTTGGGAAAGGAAATCTTGGAAGGAATAGCTAGGACCATAGGTCATCTATTTTATTTAGACTCAATCACCAAATCTAGGACGAGATTAGTTTTTGATATACTTTATGTCAATGTATCTTGTGATACTTCCCTCTTGAAATTGATCAAGTTAAAATCCAAATAGGAGGTATGGACTCAATATATTTAATATTGACTGAGATTTTTAGCAAATGTAATAAAATGGTTCAAGGACATAGAGCATACTTTGATAGTAAGAAGATGGAATAGATTTGGAAAAGGAAAAAAGATTCATCCACCATGCACCTCAATTGAGAGGTCAAGGAATCACTTGAAAACAACAAGGTAATTGAATAACTAAGGTATGTGAGGGAGATAATTAGTAAGAATAACAAGTTGAAAGAGAGACCATATATCCCTCTCTAGCCTATTTTTCAAGGATATATTCTTGATAATATGTATAACACCCAAAAGTTAATAAAAGAATATTATAGACGTAAATAAGAACAAATAAATCCCCATAATAAATGAACAATATCTAGAAAGGGGATAAGAGACTAGGAAAGGTTAATTGGAAGAAGTAAAATTAGTGTATAAAGAGGGATATACCCCTAATAATAAGGAATTGGTCTGATGATTGATACAAGTTAGAGAGGTTAAATTAGGGGAAAATCAACTAAGGTAAAAATGAGGAATAACCCAAGGTTATTTCACCATTTCATTCAAACAAGGTGAATAATCCATAAGTAAATTTGACATGATGCATACTTGTGGTGGTAAGCCCACAAATATAGGAAAGAAAATAAAGACCCAATAGGGAAGAAGTAGGTTTATAAAGGAATAAGGACTATAAGAAAAGGAAAAAAATGGTAAGGAGAAGCTACCTTGAAGGAGAGATAAATTTCTAAGGAAATGGTCCCATGCATACCACTAGGCCAACAAGTAAAATATCCCAACAAAATTTCAATTGTATAATCACTAGAAACTCTAAGGAGAAATTTGATGTAGGGAAGGATAAAAAAGTAAGTAGACCCAATTTGAGATAATTTTTAAGTATATAAATTTCCAAAGAAGTGTCAAATGTAACCCAAAAAACATTATAGGTAAGTAAGATCTCTTTAAAATTCAAAAAAATATTTTTATACTTATCTAGAGAAGGAAATGAAACCTTAATAAGAACAAGAATGATAAAGATTTCAAGTAGAACCTAGTTAGAGGTCTGAGAGGGAGGAAAAGTAAAAATAGGAAAAGGAAGAGATAGTCTAGTTTTTCTTTTTGTTTTTAGTTGATTGATGGCAGTTATTTTGTTGACTTTCAATAGATAATCTACTCTATTTTAATTAGACCATTGTTAAGTATTTCATCTTCAATTTTTTTTATTGTTATGATGCATCTTATTATTATTATTATTATTATTATTATTATTATTATAAGTTTTGGGTCCCTATCAAAAACCTTTATTTACCCTAATAAAACAATAAGTGTTCCCAATTAAAGCTTATAACTACTAAAGTCTAATATATTATTGTTATATATATGTATCTAACTCTTAAAAGTGACGTATCTAATATGTTGAAAAACATGATCTAGATTGACACAATTAAAAATATGGATATAAAATAGTATTGCATTGTCCATGTTGATATAGTACAAAATGTCACATAACTATATCAAATGGGATTGACATAGTTGTAAATGGAAATAGGCAGGAAAACTAACTATGTTAGTCATGGCTAATACAGTTGAGAATATAGGGAAAAAATAAAGCTAACTCAATCTAAATTACATGTGATCCAAATATGGATCCTAATTTACTATTCATGTGCAATAAATGTTTCCACTATGTCCAATTGTATGTATTTAATTATTTTAAGACACTATTTTAATAAATCTATTTTCAAAACATCAAATCAGATATGCATTAGTCAAAAAGTCAATATGGGAGTGATCTAGACACCTTCATGGTGATGAGTCAGGATCTTCTAAGTTATTTAAATGGAAGGATTTTTGTCATGTGATGTAAATTCTATTTTTAGGGTGGTGTTGGTATAACCACTAGTGTTTCAACCAATTATTATGTAACCACCATAATGATTTTTAAATTTCCAATCTACATACACTGATAGTTTCTCCACCTTTAAAACATACAAAGTTAAATGGTTGTAAATGTTTCTCCTTCTTGGTGATGGTTTGGTTAAGCTTATTGGTTTGATATAAGGTTGATAGATCATAAATATATATCTTAAAAAGGAACTAAACATCATAAAAGGTAGTGATAAGTATAGAAGTTAGATTCACATTGGTTTATGTAAGTTTGAGTCTTTTTTCATATTATCTCATTGTTTCCTAGTTGTCGAAGATTGGTTAAGTTATGTGTGAGTATTGAGATGTGTTTGATAAGTGTAAAACATCCTTATGTATGAATTTTGGATAGAGTGGTGGTTAAAATTATGTCCATGAATTCCATGTTTAGTATTACCTTATACATCTCATACATTACATAGTGGAATGGAGTGTAATTACCTCACCCACTGGAGTTTTTCCAACATCTAGTTTCTATAAGATAACCCTTGCATTTGTGTAGTGATTTTTTCATTTTTATGTTTCATGTTTATATGAAATATTTAGTACATTTTATTTCCAACACTTTTTTGTCTCTATTTTATGAAGTTTCATAGCCTAAAAAGTCATATAAACAATTGTTCTTAAGCTAAGTGTAATAATATCTATGTTGATGAAACTTAGAGTGGAAGCTCCACCTAGTTTACATATTAGATTTATATCAAAGCTAGTTTAGCCAATCCTTTATGTTTTCAACTACATTAAAAGTTTATTCTTATTACTATAATAAGTTGAGATAGTGGTCAAGGTATATTAGTTCACTTTGTAGTAGATATTTTCAAAATGAAGTGGAAATAAGAGATCAAAAGTATGGCCTATGCCGATGAAGAATATGCTCAAGTAACAGAAGAGTGATTTCACAAGTTTGGAGTAGATAGAATTTCTCTTTCTATGAAAAATATTAACTAGTTAGAGTTTGTTATGATGATTCAT
The DNA here is from genome assembly GCA_037957365.1 of Torreya grandis. Classification (NCBI taxonomy): domain Eukaryota; kingdom Viridiplantae; phylum Streptophyta; class Pinopsida; order Cupressales; family Taxaceae; genus Torreya; species Torreya grandis. Next base: position 2,940,848 of record JARHVA010000928.1, read on the forward strand.
GTGGAGAAGCTTAGTGTTTCCATGGAGACATCAAAATCAAGTAAGGATGATGCTCTTTATACTCATCAGAATAAGTAACGACAACCCCATACCAACCAATATCCACCTCCATTCAAGGTCAAGGAAAATATTTAAAGTTAGATGTATGATGGGGATGTGAGTTTGGATAGGCTATACCATTAGCTAGCTCACCTTGAGGTATATTTTAGTTTGCATTATATCAATAAATTAATAGATTTATTATACAAGTTTAAAGTTAACTAGTCATGTTTTAACTTGGTTTGATATTTATGTTCATTATTTAGTTGCTAATAAGTTTCATTATATTAATAAGTGGGATTATTTTGATATGATAATCAAGAATAAATTATATACTATTTGTTATGAGGAAGTGAGGTTCATGTATTGGTAATATCTTATGAAAAATCAAGGTCAATGCATATAGGAGTACACAAGTGAGTTCCACAAGAAGGTTATTCAAATGGAAAAATATGTAGCATACCATGAGCTATTAATTAAGTATGTGGATGAAATCCATAGCCATTTGAGTATATTATTCCTCTTGGCTAAGACTATATACGTAAATGAGGCTTGTTCCCAAGATCACTACTTGGATATGAACAACAAGAATGCTCCATATACCTCTCAAAATACCTACAAGCAATAGGTTAGTTCCAAGAAAAAGGGTAAAGGTAAAGGAAAAGGTACACATAATTATAATTCTATATATAATAATGATACTAAAATATATTTTATGAAATGTGATGTCAATACTCATTCTGAAGATCAATGTTGGAAGGTCCGTGTATATTTGCATCCATTGAATAAAAAGAAGAATAAAAAGATTATGCCCTCTCTTCAAGGTGATAATATTGGTTGTAGCTATATGGTGGATTATAATTTGTGTTATACCTTTGTTAGTTGAGAGGTATGTCTAGGTAGTAGTAGTGCTCAATAGGGTGAACTTTCTAAGCTTTTTCATATTAAAATTCAAATGAACAAAATAAAATTTGATATTATTTTTTATAATTGTTCATAAGCTAATATAAAAAGTAAGGAATTCATATAAAAATTAGGGTTTGATACTTACAATAATCCAAGCCCATATTATTTGAGTTGGGCAAGGAAAAGTGTAGTCATCATGGTGACCAAGCAATGCAAAGTTAAATTTGGTATTAATACAAATTTTGTTGATGAAGTTACAATAGAAGTTGTGCCTCTTGATATGAGTGGCATGGTGTTTTTTATCCCCTACTTATATATCTAGGATGTAATATTCATGAGTAAATATAACCAATACCATTTGGTAAATGATGAAAAGAACTACATAATTTCAGCCTACAAAGGTGATTCTAAAATCTCTTTGGTAAGTACCTCTAAATCTAAGAAGATTATTAATGCTAGCTAAAATTTTACTTTACTTTTTTCGAGATATATTCTAGATAAATAAGTATATCTACATAATTATTATTATAATATGTTTACTAAAATAGAGTATAAGTGTATGAGAGAGATAGTACAATAGGTAAAGAGGTTTGATACAAGTCTACGAGGATGCCACTAGCTTATCCTATTGAGCATAATATTTATTCTCTAATCAATGGTACATTTCTAAATATCATGTTATATAGGCATTCCTTGAAGGATGTCAATGAGGTAAAACAACTATTTCAATATTTTATTAGCCAAGGTGTAATCCATCCTAGTAATTCTACATGTGATTCTCTTATTATTTTAGTACCTAATAAATATGTTTATGGAGAATGTGTGTTTATTATATATCATTTAATAAGATAAATATCAAGAATAGGTGCCCTTTTCCATGGATTGATGATATTCTTGATCAACCTCAACATGAAAAGTATTTTAATAAGCTTGATTTGAAACATAAGTATCACTAAGTATAGATTAAGGAAGAGGACATTTGGAAAACAACATTCAAAATAAGGCAATGGTTATATGAGTTATTAATTATACCTTTCACACTATGATCTGCACCAACTACCTTCATGTGGATGATGAATGAGGTGATGAGACCATTTATTGATTCATTTTTCAGTATATATTTGTATTATATTATTGTTTTTATTAGAACTTTTGATGAGCATGTTGATCACCTTAAATAAATTTTATAATTTTTGAAGGAGAACAAGTTAGGGTTGAATGATAAGAAATGTTAATTTACTCAACAATTAATTGTCTTCTTCTAGAATGTGGTTGGATATTGGCAATTAAAAATTGATCCAAAGAAGGTAGAGGACATTATGAATTGATCATAGCCTTCCAATGTGATTGAGACAAGAAGCTTTATGGGCACAGTTCAATATTTGAAGAAGTTCATCAAGAACTTCTCTTCCATATTTGCACCTTTTCATGCCATTACAATAAGTGGTAAGAATTTTATTTAGGGTAATAAGTAACAAAGTGTATTTGACTTTTTTAAATATAATATTAACCATGTTATGTTTTTAACTTTGCCTGACTTAAAACTATCATTTGAGGTGTAAACTAATATTATTCACTATGTTATGAGGGTTGTTCTCCTTCAAGGATGTAATTTGGTATGACACCATTATGATTTATTTCATGATGAAAATTTTAATTATTCTACATAAGAAAAATAAATTTACGCTATTTTTAAAATTATTATGATATATATAGATCATCAATCTCTCAAATATTTTTAATCTCAAATTAAAATTCAATAAACTAGACACTATAAGTGGATGAGATTTTTTCAAAAATTATATTTGGTTATCAAATATAAGAAAGGTGTGACTAACAAACTATTGATATGTTGTCAAGACCTACTTTTATTTCAGATATAGGAACCATAACTCTTATTGAGCCTTTTATGAATGAATCTTATGTAGAGCAAAATGATTATGAAAATTTTGGGGATCTATTTATTCAAAGAGGAAAGTAATAAGGTGTGGATTTTGAGCCCAAGGAGTATTATTATCTTTAATATAGTTTGATCTAAAATTTGGGTAAGATTGGTGTTCCTAAAGAGGAAATATTTTAATTAATGAGGGAAGCACATAATTCAAATATTGCATGAAATTTTGGTGTTACAAATATTTGTACATATTTACAAGCATATGTTATTGGCATAATATGTAGGTACGTGTTGCTAAGTTCATAAGAGGATGTTTATTATGTATCATAATAAATCCTAGTAACAATAATCTGGTTTTATATATGCCATTACCGATTCCTTATAGGTCATATGAAAACATTTACATGGATTTTATAGATAGGTTTCCTATGTGAAGGAAGGGGCATGGCTATCTCTTTATGTTTTTGGATTGGTTTAGTAAGATGTTTATTATTGTTCATTATGAGAAGACCCTCAAAGATAGTGATGTAGTTGAGTTAATTTTTGCTAATGTGTGGGTTCACTTTGGTTTTCCTAGTTCTATTTTTCATATCATGACTCAAGGTTTCTTGGGAATTTTTGGACCTAATTATGGGAGAATATGGATACTAAGCTGAAATGGTCTACCACTTTTCACCTAAAAAATAATGGGGAAACCAAGATTCTGAATGGAACATTGGTATAAATTTTTAAAGGGAAAAATAGGGAGCATCCTAAGTCTTGGGATGAAAATTTTGTTTATATTCAACACTCTTCCAATAGGGTTGTGCATTCTTATACTATTGAATCTCCTTTTCAAACTTGTTTTGGATTCTTACCTCCATGTGTATCTGATTTTATTTTGATACATCCATACAAATAAAATGGGAAAGTGTATCTTGATGTCCAAAAATTTGATAAATTCATTGAGAATATTTAGCAAACTCACCTCCAAGTACAAGAGATATTGAAGGAGTCTCAATCCAAGTACAAAGTAAGGCATGATAAACATATGGTTGAGCATAATTTATTTGTTGGAGACATGATATGGTTGTACTTGAGTAGATAAAGGATCTAAGGTAAGTCTAATAAGATTAGCCTTTTTAGGTATGGTCCATTTTAAATAATGGAACAAGTGGGCAAAAATTATTCTAAACTTTATTTGCCTCCTTATATAATATTTATTCAATTATCAATGTTGATAATTTATGTATATTTTATCCTTGTAATATAGATAAGGAAGATGAAGGGTTTTTTTAACCCTCAATTGAAGACACCACTCTAGATAATTAGTTGGCATTGGTAAAGGGTATTGATTTAGAGGAGGAAAGGTAAACATGAAGAGAAGTGTAAGAACATTTGTTGGTTGGGTTAAAAGGTTAGATACCTATAAATTTAAAATTTTATTTGAGAAAAGATGTGGGGAAGAAATTTCATCAATTATAATATCCCTAAAGCTTTTAGGAACTTAAAATCCTCAAATTGAGAAGGTATGATCCAAATATGGATAATAAAGTACTATTCATGTGTACTAAATGTTTCCACTATGCTAGATTGTATGAAATTCATGTTTGTAATAAATTATTATAATAAATTTATTATTCAAAACATTAGATTAGTTATGCTTCAATGGTAAAGTTAATATGGGGTTGATCCAAACACTTTCGTGATGATGAGTCAGGTTGTTGTAAGCTCTTAAAATGGAGGGGATTTTGTCATATGATGGAACCATTGCTATTTACAAGGTGGAAGTTGCATAAGAACCTTGATGATTGCGTAACCCCTAGTCTTATAAGTGGTGGTTGCATAACTACTCTAGTGGTTATGTGACCACCCTAAAGGTTTAACCACCTTATAGAACATGCAACGTTTAATGGTTTTAAACATTTCTTCTACTTGGTGACAGTTTAGTTAAGCTTCTTTATGGTATCTAAGGTTGATAGAGCATAAATAAAGGTATTAAATATTAGATAAGATAGTGATAAGTATGGAAATTATATTCACATTTTTTTTAGATAGGTATTTGCTTTTGACTAGAGTTCCAACTAGTCTAGGACATAATTAGGGGCCTAGATCCCTAAGTGATTATCTATCATAAGTACTAGATTTACCAAAAATGACCATAATCATGTCAATAATACCAAAAATAACCATAATTGGCCCAATAATACCAATGAATGGCAAAAATTAGCCTAATAATACCATTAATGATCACAACCAGCTCAAGAATAATAAAGATCAGCCATAATTAGACCAAGAATACCAATGATCAACCATAACCAGCCCAAGCATACCAATGAATGACCAAATCCATCCTTTGATACCATACTAAGATTTAAGCCTGGGTGGTACTTGAAACAACCAAGTCACTTTACCAACTCACCCACATCTCATCGGTAGAAATTATATTCACATTGTTTTGTGAAATTATGAGTATTTTTTCTTATTATTTCATTATTTATTATTTATAGATAATTGGTGTATTGTGTGAAAGTACTAAGAAGTTTCTAATAAGTGCATATCATCCTTGTGTATGAATTTTTGATAGATTGTTATTAAAAATTATATCAATGATGAACATGTCTAGAAGTACATTATACATTTCTTACATTACATAGTGGAAGGGGAATGAAATTACCTCATGCACTAGATTTTTCCCACATAAAATTTATTTAGGGTAAATATTTATGTTTTTATAGTTCTTTATTTATTCTTATGATTCATTTTCATATGAAATAGGTGGTACATTTAATTTCTAACACTTTTTTATCTCTATTTTAGTAAGTTTTGTAACATAGAATATTCATATAACCAATTATTTTTAAGATATGAGTAATAAGATCCATGTTGATGAAACTTCTAGTGGAATCTCCACCTAGTTTATGGATTAGATTCAGACTAAAGAAATCTTGAAACTATGTAGAAGATGTGAAAATTAGATAAAAAGTACCTGAGGAGGCTAGTATGACTATAGATCTAGAAACTGAGTACCAATAGGTATAATATGAAATAATGTGATAATAATCTCTCATTAGGTACTATGAGTCAACCTAAGTTTGATCTTAGTGGACTCCTTAGGACATGTACTCTGAGATAAATATGCATTGATGAGTCTTATAAATAAACTATCAATGAAAATAATGTGTATACTTATGCCCCACCCAAATCTCCTCACATCATAATAGTGTAATTTGGGATGTTGATTTTAGAAATAAACATAAAAAACAAAATATAAAAGAAAGTGTTGTAGTAAATGATTAAAAATGAAATAAATGAGTTAGAATTAAAACATACATATCTCGACTTACCTTTCTTCAAATAATATTGCATGAAAATACCTTAGTTTTGATTGGTGGCAATCGTAAAAACTATATTTGGAAACCCTAAAGATAGAAGGATAGAAATGGATTAAATTAATGTCACCATACATAAGGGAGTCTAAAAATAAAAGTATGCATAAATCTAAAAATAGGTGAAAATCAATGAAATCTATAAATCCATTAGATGAGATATAAATTAGGCCCTAAAGACCTAAAGAAAAAAAGAAAAAAGATTAAAAAATGGGCTCAATATACATAAGGTAAATTATATATTAGGTTCATATGGCACAAGAAACAAAGATGGTACTCAATAAAGTAAATCATTAAATTTATAAACAAAACCAAATATACATAAAGGGATGAGTAAATTATGTTGATATAACCCTATATATATATATATATATATATATATATATATATATATATATATATATATATATATATATATATATAAGAATAAGGTCCAAAACCTAACCAAGGTAAATCCTATAAAAATAAGGAAATGACCAAGAGAGCATCTTACAACAACTCAAATATGTAACTTCTATTCAAACATTCCAATTTCAAAGGAAAACCTCTAAACAGTAACACTTATCACAAATGCTAAAATGTCTAATAAATATGGAGAATTATATATATATATATATATAAGATGTAAATGATTTGGAAATAATTCTATTTATTAAGGGAACAAATGAAAGGGAGAGAAAATATGGTGCCACTAAGGTAAAAAATCATTTTTTTCTAGAAATAATACACTCTAATCGGTTTGGAAAATCTAAGAACTTTCAACATCAATGGCCTTACATTATCCAATCCAACAAGCATGACCTTGGTTTAACTATTGAATCATAAGGTTCATCTCATGAAGGATATGAGGATGAAAATTTTAAAGGATCCTACCTTCCCACAACATGTTTCATGTTTCTCTAGCCCAATAAATTTCTCAATCGTTATGAATACTAGGTACTTGTGTCATAAAGTAGGTAGTAATAATAATATATATAAATCCTCCTACCCAGGTCTACTATCATACCACACTCTAATTGACATCATTTTTACCATGAGGACAAATATGTAATAGATTCCATTAGGATAGGGGATATGCCAAATGATATGATTGCATCTTTTGGTGTGATTATGACTCTTATTTTTAACCCTAAATTTGAGTCTTGATGGGGGATAGTGTTAAGAATATAGATAAACTTATGCATAAGGATGATAAAATAACCTATAGTGGGCCAATTAATATAAATATATATGAAACACTCTAAATTTATACAAATTATATTGTTAAAAATAACAAAGTATAACTATTGAAAGATATTACAATAAATAAGAAATAATGGTACTTAGCTAGTTTACTATGTGTAGCGAAATTTGGACTAGAAACTAGGTGTAAAATATACATGATAAATATTAAATATTTATATTTATATTCTATAAGTTATAATTTTAAGGTTGCAAACACTACCATTAGATTTAGACACTACCATTAATGCTAGTGTTTGGCTGTGACACAAGTGTCCATCATAGAATAATGACTGGATCTGAATGTGACCAAATTCATTCTTTTGGGTTTCTTTATCACCTTTATAATTATGTATTCAAATATAGGGTATATTTTATCACTCTTATCTAATTGATCAAAACCCTATCTATTACTCTTATTCACCACTTTAATGAATTTAATAAAAAATGCATTAGTGGACCCATGGTGTCTATTTGGCCCAAATACCTCTCTCTCAATGGGTCTTGCCTACCTAGATAATACTCCAAGTAAGACCTCAGACTTATTTACTTCTCTCTTATGTGTCTAAAGTGTGTACACAAGGGTGAAATATTGTATATGAAGATGTATGCAATGATATATCTTGTAATTTTATAAATACCACTCATGAGCTACTCCTTGAATGCTTCTGACCTATAATATGAATGCTCTTATGATTGATATGAAAAGAGGGATGAATAGGGAAAAATAGAGTGCTTATGTAGTTGATTGATTTAGCTTTAGTAGGTGTTTACTTGGTATTTTCTATCTAATGAATGAGAAAGCCTAGACTTGTATTTATACCACACCATTTAAAAATATCTCACGGTAGGGTTTAATGATATAATTAGCCAACCCATGGGTTTCAATCATTATATAATTTAGATGAATTATTTCTATTGGACACTAGATAAGAATCTGGAGACTACCATCAATGGTAGTGTCCCTTTGTGGCTAGTAGTATCCAAAAAGCTATAAAATAGGTATGGATATCAAAATAGTAGTGAATCATGTTTATCAAGTTTTAAGCTTTATATGTAGTATAGGATACATGGTTCATCAAAATGATATCAATCAGACTAAGAGATAGCCATAGTGAGATGGAAAATGTGAGCCTTTTGATAGTAGGTAGGACTATAACTGAAGTGTAGAGCCCTAATTGATATTTGTCAAATTTATAAGATTGAGTTGTTATAAATATTTAGTTTTAGTATCTACATTTACCCCCTTTAATCTAGTAATATTTAAGGATGAAATTACTAGGTTAAAGGAAAGAAATATATAGATGAGTGTGTATAACACACTTTTCCTTTATTTAAGCCCATTTTTAGTGTTTTTTTGGTGTATGACCTATAAAAAAGAGTATGTTATAGTATCAATTAGTGCATATAATCTAAATTTTAAAATAATTAAAATGTTTGAAAATAAAAAGAGCAAGGAATGAGTGCACATGTGTGTTGATGCAACCATGTTACATCTTCATGCTTTGACTTGGTAAATATTTTTCCTTATTAAGATTTAGAACTTGAGAAGGTTAAAAACTAAACCTTGGAGATTTTAAGAGGGAGATTGGAAGGTATTATTCCCATAATCTATTGTAAAGATGAGTTGTGACACAACCATTGAGATCATTATATCTCAATTGCATAACTCAAGTGTGAATATCTATATATAATTTGGTGAGGGTTAGTTATTTGATCAACTCATACTATAAATCTAGTGATATTGGATGATTAAATCACTCAAATATATAAATATGGTTATGTTGATTAATTAATCAATTAAACCTATAAAATGAACCCATTAGTGTTATATAAAAGGCTTGATAATAGTACATCATGGTGTAATCAGTGTATTTTGGTGAGTATTATAATTGGTAAGTTTTATATTTCTTGGTTTAATAACATGGTATATGCACCTACAATATATTTTATTTCAATAATGTGTCATATATATAGAAAAAAATGTTTAAAATCTATGTAAAATCAATGCAATGTATAGGATTATGACCTAAGTGCATATTTGAATCATGGAATTTAACTAGATTTTGTGCAAGTGTGGAGGTCATGTATTTATGGCATGAACCCATTAAAATATAGTGATTATTAATAAGTGTATAAGTTTGGAATTATGACGTACCCCCACTAAAATCTATAAATTATGAAAATGTTTGTGTAGAGGTATTGCTTTTGTGACATGCCCCCATTAAAATCTAAGAACTGATAAGGTGTATAAGTATGGAGGTCATGTTTTTATGTCATGCCCCCATTAAATTATATAAATTTAGGTGTATAAGTTTGGAGTTTATGTTTTTATGACATGCCTCACTAAAATCTAGAAAATTTGAAGAATGTAGAGGTCATGATTCTATGACATGCCCCCACTAATATGTACCCCCTTTTGAGGTGAGGGAACTATAATCTAGAAGGTACCTTACCTTAAAATGATAAGGTAATTGTATAATTTGTGTATGAATCATGTATCATATATGGATACTAGACACATACACACACACACACACACACACACACACACACACACACACACACACACACATCAATTAGGTTCATATTATGTGATCAAACCAAGCCATGAAGATGTATGGTATAGATCATGATAATGTTTAGATGGTAACAGTACAAGCTTAACAATAAATTCAATCACCCACACAATGTAACTCAATATAATTCAAAGTAATGGTCCAAGGAGACCTCATACAATGGGCATATGCAAGGAACATATTCAAATGTTAAAGAAATAAGATATTATAAAGATGCATAATACACTCAAATAAGTTATAATGTGAATAAATGAAGTATAAGCAACCAACATAAGCATATTATACTAATCCTTGCATATATGTGTTAGCAAAAAATGGTATGTAGTATAACATATCAAGTACACTATGATAGTTATGAGCATGGACATAGACATGTGTAAGCATTAACATATAATATAAAACATTATAATTTATAAATGATCATAAATTATATGTAACCTATATCAATCATGATCAAAGAAGTATATGCATCTAATGTACTATATGATGTGAAGAGAGGAAAGGTCCAACATCTCAAAATGCATAGATAATGTGTCTTGGTATGCCCATATCACTCTCAAATATCTGTGAAACATATTTGTATATAGGAATGAAATTATATGCTATTTACAACATAAATCAAACAACATAAATGCCAAATATTTAGTAAAATCTTTGAATACTGAATATTTTTGTATTTTTGAATTATTTGAATGTTTTTATATGTTTCTTGAATATTTGATTTTTTTAATATTTTTTGAATATTTGATAGGAAAAATGATATATTATGATACCATACAAGGGATGCCCATAGGTATCCCCAAGCTCAGAATATGGGATGTGAAATTGTTGGTATACCAAGGAACATTCATAGGTGTCATATTTAGATCTATAGAATTTATGGTAATGAAGAAACAACAGGAGTAATAGTATGTGGAACCCATCATTTAGTGCTACGTGGTTTCCTTAGAGTAGATATAATTGGAACATGTTTAGTTTCTCTAGGTAAATAAATATGTTGTGAAGGCATAGATGGATATTACATGGAATCCAATATGTGTCTTTGGTGTAAAGTCCTCTCAAGGATGGGATGTTTAGGAAAGGGTATTTATTTTTTATTACCCTTTCATAAAGGATAAAATTTAGTAGGTTTTATAATTAGCTATCTTGTAATATACTTATCTTGATCAAGTGGATGTTCATATAGAATTCTAAGGACTATGACTACCCTATTGGTATGGATGTGTTTAATACACCCATACATTATGGAAGGTACTATGTGGATTTTATGTATATAAGGGCATCCTAATAACATATTAAATAATCATCTATATGGTATAAATGAAAATGTGGTAACCACATGTGCTAGAATATCCTTTAAAGGTAAATCAATCTCAACAATAATATATTGTGATGTTCCATCTAATGCTATAACCATTTTGGTCAAAGGGTATAAATCATCATGTGTATATCCCAAATGTGTAAGTAGTGTCATGTTAATTGTGTTTTCACTAGCACCATTATTTATCATAATACTATAATAGGTTAATGATAAAGGTATGCTCAAATAAATAATGAAAGAATATCTGAGTTATCATCAACTATTTCACTATCATAAAATGTAATATAAGATGTAATGTGTGTGTATAGGTTATAATAATATCATCAAATAGATTCCCATAATTTTATGGAGGATGATGTACATTATATGCCATTTGCACTTCCAAATCTTTCTTAGAATGATATTATAAATGATTATTAAATATCTTATGATTCTAATGATCACCAAGTTGTTAACCAAAATCCTTTAGAAGATCATCAAAGGTAATATTTTGATCATCAATGAGGTCTTAGATATTATGTTTCAAGGTATAACATATGTTTGTATAATTTATAGTGCCTTAGTGATAATATCAATATGCATTAGCATTATATCTTTATGTAGAGGCCAACTCGTATCTATCTCTCTAGGAGGAGGGAGAGATATGATATGACACTCCATAAACTTTTAAATTAAAGGAGCAAGAGACTCAGGTAATCATGTAAATTGTCTCTTAGGTGAATTGGATAAGATGAGTTGATTAGGTTGTTGTGACACTGTGTTAACCATTGTGGTTGTTTCTTCTTTAGGTTATGTAATTTTTGTATACGCAATATGTTTAAACTTTGTCATTTATTGATGATTTATCTCTTGTAGGAACTTATCAAGTTTTGATCACTTTGAGTGAAATCCTTAAAAGGTACAATGGGAAAGGGGTTGGTAGACCATTGTTGCTTTCAAGATTGTTTTTCAACTCTATCATTACATAAACCCATTACAAATCTTACTTTTCTAACTCCCCAATCAATCTAAACCCCATTTACACATTAGCATAGGCATTTCTCATTTAAAAAGGCACCTAAATAAGTAAACACCATATTTTCCTTCTAATTTGGTTGGGTTTATCTTGTTAGAAAAGATTAAGTTCACATTATGGAACTAAGTTAGCCTTGCCAACTTAGTTTGAGGCATAACAATAACCTTTTCTAACTAAATGGATAAAACTAGTCAATCTTGTAGATTGAAATTTTAGAAAGGTTAAGGCATATCCATTGTTATAAATAAAAGGCTCATTTCAATCCAATAAACAATAACATTCATTTTTCATCATTACAGTTTGTCATTCTATTAAATCTACATTTAAAGGAGCCATTTCTTAGGGTTTTCCTTGGAGATAAAATTATTTGTCTTATGGGAAGTCTTGGATGCAAAGTATGAGTCTTTTAGCCTAGATATAATTTTTATATTGTGATCCTTACAAATCCACAACATATTTCAAATCACCATTAGCCAAGAGAGATATTGAGATTCGACAGGTTTAACCAAGGTAAGTATCATACCTCTTGCTATTGCATTTGATAGATAGATATTATATAAGTAGTGTGTGTTTAAATGTGTAACGTCTTTCTTAGATTACCTTTATGATTAAACTTAGTATAGATATAGGGTTTTTTATTGACATCTGCTACTTTAGGTGATCTAAGCCCTCATTTGCCTACCATGATCCCTTGATTTATTTTATTTATTTAATAATACCCCTTTTTCCATAAGTTTTGGCAAAAAAATGATTAGTTTTATTTTATGTACCTAGACCTAGCTAAGGTCATTTCATAGTATCATTACCTAGAGGATTTGAAACCCTATCCTTTGGTGTTGTGTGGTAAGAGATCTCTTAGTTAAGTTTAGCAGATCTAATTTGGTCATTTTCCTAATTAAAAAATGTATTGCAATGGATGTTAGTTGATTATCTTATCCAATTTTGGATTTACTACATCAGATAAGTTGTAGATATATCTTAATTTGTTGCATACATTCTAGTGAACCTAATATGAGTCTAACCCTTGCGTATTTTTAGTTGTCATTTATATTCAACTAGATTAGGCTGGTTGATCTAGTCTTAACTTTGTCTATAGATTCAGGATCTGTATTCAATTAGATCATATTGGTTGATCCTATTTTATCCTTTATTCTTAGGTTTTCTTTCCATAGTTAATCAAATCATACTAGTCAATCTAGTCTTTTTCTCTATTTGCAAGTCCAAGATTTATAGTCAACCATATCATGTTAGTAAATCTAGTTTTTCCTTTAGTTTGTAGGGTTTCATTTCAAAACTAAGTTTCACTAGTTGAATCAATTATTTTTTCCCATTTTTTGGATTTCTCACTAATAATCAGCTAGACCGTGTTAGTCGATCTAGTTTAATTTAGAATTATTTAATTTTCAAATTTCAACAAACTAGATCAACCTAGTTGATTTAGTTTTATTTTACCACTTTTAGTTTTAGCAATTCAAAAAATAAATCAACCTGATTGATCATGTTTAACCTCTATGTTTTTCAAAAATTTACCCTAGTAAGATTTAATCAGGTTCAGATAATATAGCTAGCAATTAGATTTTCAAAAAAAATAGTCAACTAACTAAGTTGACATGGTAAATCTAGTTATATTTTTATATTTTTCTCTAAATAAAATTCTTATTTCCAATTTTGTCAATGGATTCAATTTGTCATTTCTATATTTTAGCAAAATTATTTAGCTTTTCAATTTATAGATTGTCTTTACTAGTTTTTTAGTTCTAAAAAATTGTATCACATAGTCAACTAAGTTGAAATGGACAACTTAGTTCTATTTATTTTTACTATTCCAAATAAACTAAGTCAACTTGGCTAACTATGTTTGTTTTTATCCTTTTTTTTTAACAAACTAGATTAGCCGACCCGATTATGTTATGTTTTGTTTGTCAACTATATTGGCTTGGTCAATCTTGTTTTGTATCTTTTACATTCAACATAAGTAAATTCAATTTCATTTCATATAATTTAATCTCACATTTGATTTGAAAAAAAATGTCTACCTATTTATATACTTTCCAAAACTAAAAATTAGTTTTTGACAATTGATTTTTACCTTTATTTTCACTTTGTCTTGATTTCTCTGGAAACTATATACTGACAGTTTTAAAACTACCTAACTATTATAGTAAAAGGATATGTTATACTCTATTTATGTTCCTTTTTTATCTATTACATATATTATGGCATGAGGGTCTTTCCCTAATACTCATAGCCATAGTATAGAGCTAAACATAGTCTTTAGTTTCCATGTACTACATGATATTTAGAAAACATGTAGGATTTCTATTTGAATTAAACTTTAGGAATCCATCCATCTATTTTATATTATAATATGTCAGTTAGTTATCAGTGCTGAGAAGCTACTTCCAACTTACCCTTGAAACTATGTTTAGTGGGACATGGGAATGATAGTTCCTCCATAGTTAACGCTTTGAAACATTAGGTCGTCACTATCTAATAGACAAGTAAGTATATTTAGAAGCTTAAAAATTAATCAAAACTTTTAGTACAATTTTATAGTCTTATTTTTAGATAATTAGCTAACATTAGTTAGATTATAAAGTTTTTTATTTATCTCTATTATATAGCATATTATATTGACCAATGTTAATACAATTATGTGTTATGTGGCAGGTAATTCAACATTTTGTCTACTTTACTGCTACCTTCAAAACTACATAGTTTAAATTATTATTATATTTTTTATATAATTCAAATAAATCAACTAGAATGACTTAGTATAATTATTTAGTTTCCTACCTATACAACTAAGTCAAACAGCTCAGTTCAGTAGTTTTATCAACCATGTCTATTTATTTCCTTTAAAACTAAGTTGACCTGCTCAACTTAGTAGGTTATGCAGACTTTCACTTTTCTTAAGTTTACAACTAATTCAACCAACTCAAGTTAATAGGTTTTTCACACTCTATTTATTTCATTCCTAGATAACTAATTTTACCAACTCGATTTAGTAGGTTTTCATTAATTTTCTAGATTTCTCTAAATTGCACTAGATCAACCTAGTTGACTCCATATGCCTATTTGACTTAGTATTATCTTCAAAAAAATGTTTTTTGACTTCCTAAACTTATACTAAATCAGCCTGCCCAACTCTATATGGCTTTTTTGAATTAGTTTTATCTTCAACCAACTTTCCATAATTCTCCAAAATTATACTAGATTGACCTAGTCAACTTCATATGTTCTGGCCATCCTAGTTCAATTTCTCAATTCCTTTGAAATACACTACATCAACCTAGTTGATATTATTTCTCCTAATTATTTATTTTATTTTATCAATATTTTTCATCTCTCAACTTTATAACTTATTTATAATCATGAAATCACCCATTAGGATCTTTATTGATATCCTTAACCCATTTTGAGTGTACATTGGTGATTATTTCCTTCCTACTTTAACCACTCAAGAGGATATGCCCTCATGGTTAATTACTCCCATCCACCATCTAGGTAAATGGAATTCAACATGGTCCATATCACTCAAAAAAATGATGTATATGATCCCAACAAATGATATTATTTCTAAACTCCCTTATTTTAATATTGAATCAATTGATACCAACATAGGGAATCCTCTTGTAAGAAATCCTCCTCTCACTAATATTAGGTCTACCCATCCAACTAACACCAACATTTCACCTTCTAAAACTAATGATAAAAATATACCTATAGATACAACTCAATTTATTACTCAAATGGTTCAAAAAATGAATGTTATGCAAACAAATAATAATTCTCAAATTCTCCAAATGCAAAACCATATCCTAAAAATGGTAAGTCAATCCCCTATCATCATTCCTCAAAATAATTAGAACTTTATTCCTCCTCTTAGATATTTCAATGGGAATATCATCCCTCAACCTATCATACATAATAAAATGCTTCAACATATTCAAAACGAACCTTTTAATCTATTCATAGTATCCATAAATATTGGAAATATTTCTCCAACCATTAACTATGATGGAACTAAATATCCAACTATCTTCCTCCAATCATTCAATAATCTCTATAAGAATTGAGTCCAAAACAATAATTTTAATAACACTAAACTTTTTGTCAAAAATCCTATGGGAGATGATATATAATAGTATAATATACTTCCCCAACATTCTATATAGAAGTTTGAGGATCTTGTCAATGCTTTAGTCAAATAATTTCAATAAAATGATCTTCCTAAAAATTGTATCAGTCATTTTATCAATGCTAAGAAATTACCTACTAAATATACACATAATTTTATCAAAATATGTAAATCATTGTCTCATAAAATATATCATAACATGAGTGATGACAACCTGTTTAAACTATTTATTACCACCTTAAAACCTTCTCTTCAATACAAGGTTAGAATATCTTCTCCTCAAACCTTAGAAGAGGTTCTTGACCAAGATAAAAGACAATATTTACTTATGAACCAATTTGAACCATCCCATAATTTAATCAAGGAATATTTCCAAACTTCAACCAATGTAATCACTAGCATAATTATTAATCTAAATCGTCTCCATCTAAAGTGGAAATAATCAAATCAGACAATCAAAAATTCCTCCCAACCACCTTGGTGGTATGGGAAATGAAAAAACTTTTATCTCCATCTAGACCTTTTATATATAATAATATTTTTCCCCCATTATGGTAGGATCCAAATAGTTTTTTTGGTTCCATGGTAACATTAGTTACTCTCATGAAACATGTCATGGGCTCATGAAATTTGTGTTATCTTTCATATTAGGGGAGGAATTTAACCATGATGCTATGATTATACTATGACATCTGAATCATCTTAAAGCTTCTCAAAAGTGAAAATTTTCCAAATATACACATCCAAAATCTCAAAACCATCGTTCCTTAGATATCATTGCACAATACTCTATTGAATATGTTTGCACCTTTGGTGTTCATTAAAATCAATCTTATACCAATTCTCAATATGTGAACATAACTAAATTCAACTATCATTGCAAACTTACTCATGAATATCATGTTATCAGACCTAATAAACCTTCTAATAATGATTAAATACTTAAAGACACTACCATTTATTATCATGCATATTATATAACATACACTAGTGGTGATCCACCTCCACTAGTACACCTTTAGATACTTCCAAAAATTACTTCACCTAGTCAACCTAAGGCTTGTGCTCACTCTATTACTAAACCTCACTAAACTTACTTAGATGAACTTAATATTATGACTTGTAAAATTTATTTACTGGAATTAGTAATAACTTATCCCTATCATTACAAGTTCCTTATGCAACAACTACAAGACATAGAAGATCCCTCATCTAGTGAATATAAATTACCTATTGATACCCATAAAACTATATAAATTCATGCTATTAAAATTATTTCTTCTACCAAACCATTCATAGAGTTTCTAGAAGAAGATATGATAAATGATGAAATTTTATTTTGAGTTGATGATCCACCTCTCTTTATCAAAATTGACATCAATAACACTTTAATTAAAAAAAATCTTAGGTGATTAAGTATTGGGTATCAATTTTACCTCTCTTTATTTAATTCAACAAATCATATATTCCAAAGAAAATCTCAAACAAACTTGACTCATGTGTCACAAATTTGACAAAACTAACCAAAAACCACCTAGATGCATTTGGCTCCTTCTTACCATTTTACCCAAGATAATAAACACCAACCCTATGGTCTTTGATAGTTTCTTATCTTTAAACATGTTTCTATTTCATCCTTGGATTCATCTTATATGAGATATCACATCTTCTGGTATTCAATGTATCAAATTCACCCATAATGTAAATAATTATAAACATGAGGTAAATCCTAATCCTTGAAGTATATAACTTATAAATCCTCTCTCTATATGTGTGTGTGTGTGTGTGTGTGTGTGTGTGTGTGTGTGTGTGTGTGTGTGTGTGTGTGTGTGTGTGTGTGTGTGTGTGTGTGTGTTATTCCTACTATATCTCACATCAATATTCCTCTTCTTCCTGAATTTGTCAATATGCATTTGGATCTACATGTAACTCTTGTAGATTCAGATGATGATGAACTCAATAAATTACAAAACATTTATAGTACCACTTGATTAACTTGCTATATTTTAGAATGGGTCTCCCATTCACTTCTTCTATGAGTTATAACCATTCCTATAATATATGATACCACTGATACTCCTCCCCTATGTAATTCACACAAAGCTTCTTTTACAAAAGATGATTTCACTTACAATGATTATGGGGTGGACAAACTCTTTTGATATCCTTTAGCCATGTCTCCTTGAAATTTTAGTAATATGTGCCTCTCCACTATTGATGTTCCCATTTAAATAGATACATAGGTTATATCTCCATCCAATTATGATACCTACATTATGATGCAAGCTTAGTCATGAGATTTATATGCACTACATTATTAAAAGACATTAGCTAAAATAAATGCCTCCAATTGTGATGTTCATGTCATTAAAATATCTTATGATAGTGAATTAGAACCAAAAGGATATGTACCACGTATCAATGCATATTTGATAGATACTCCATAGGTTGTCCAACAAATCAACCAATCTAATCTAATCCAACCCATAAGCCCTAATTACACTAACAATTTAATATACTAACTCAAAATCCATTACCTCCCATCCACACTCCCACACGACCCACTTATATGCCTATTATCCATGATCCAATCACTATTAATGATTTTAATTCTCTTATTATCTCAATACCAACTTTTATTTAACAATCTCACACCCCTACAATCTCATAAAACATAATAATTCTAGTTTATTCTTGTTGGCTAAAAAAATTATTAGGTGGACAAATGTGGATTTTCAATCAACAATGTGGGGACATAGTGATCACATCAATCAAAAATGTGGGGAAAAAGTGATTCTCTTATTATAAGTTGAAGATACCTTTATTTAAAACCAAAAAGGGAAATTAAGGAAAGAACTATTCATAGATATTTACAACAAAAATGTTTTATGCAAGTTTTTCATACTTTTAACTAGAAAGTACATAAAGGATATAGAAAGGAAATTAATGGAATGATGGGAAGAAGGGTGAAAAGGGACTAAAAATAGAAAGGAAAAAATGGATTATTCTATCTAATTAAACACAAAAGCTATTATGATAACCCCAAAAATGTTGAAGGACAAACCTAGGTAGTTAAACACAAAGACTCACTATAATAGCCCAAGATTCAAGATTGTAACATGGGAAAATTTTATCATATAAATGGGATGATAAATACATATTATATCCATAATAATAGGGTACACACACTAAGGAGATTAGATAGCATTACAAATAAGGATATTCAACAACATTGTAATTCTCAATAAAAAAAGGTATAAAATCTTATTCTTAATCCCACCAAGACTTCAAAATAATAATAATTAATAATGAGTATTCAAAAAAACTTATACACTAAAAATTATTAATTTATTGAATATTTAACAATAATGTTTTAATAAATTGAAAGAACAAGAATTAGAATGGATTGACCTCATGCATATCATTCACCAAAAAGATTCATGGCATAATGTCCTATAAATTATTTATGTATCGTTTCTTCATGGGTATGAACATATATATTCATTACTTCCATATTGTAAAAAGTTCTTATACTATCAAAAATTTAAATGAAAAAAATCCAATCTAAGCTCAATTGAATCTAACTTTATAAATGAGGCCTAAACTCTTATTTATAGGTTATAATGGGTAGTTACATTATGTAACCACATTTTTTACATTTTTATTAGCTTTAAAAAGTATGATAGTTAAATTTCACATGATAAAATTTGAAAAAAATATGATGAGAAATTTGCATAATTTACAAAGGTACAATGACCAATTTGCATGACTTGTAAAAGTGCATTGGTGTTTTTGCATGACTTAAAGCTTATAAAAGTAAATCAATATATTTATAGAACTTAAAAAAGTGAAATGACCAATTTTCATGACTTTAAAAAGTGTCTTTGTGTTTTTACACAACTTTAAAAAGTACAATGGCTAATTTTCACAACTTGCAAAAGTGACTTGACAATTTTGCACAACTTAAAAACTATGAACTCCACCTTGTTTCTATAACTATGGTTCTCCCCTTGAATTTATAAGGTCAAAATGAAATATTTTAAACATTTATCCTTGAGGAAAACATTTATTCATCAAACTATATTTTCAACACATTGATCGTGAGATAAATCAGGGTTCAGATGTGAAAGTTATGGCCAAAGGGAGATTGAACCTTGTTTTGACAATTTTTGCTTGTCAACATGGTAGATTTCAACCCTTCTGCTTTTAGTGGTGTTAAATTATAACCCCTCTAATATAAAATATATAATTATCCCTCTTTATTTTATTAGGATAGGTTGAATTTTTAATTCCAAGTGTTTATAGTCAAAATTCATCTCTTAGATTTGGTCTTTGCATTGGGATAAAAATCAGGACCTTTCTAAGAAGTTTGATTTTGCCTTAAATTTTCTCGCTAGTCTCGATAAGGTCAAATTAATTTCTAAATTATCTATTATCTACATTGCAGTGAAGTTAGAAAGGTAACTACCTGAGGTAGTCCACTATCATGAATTCTCTGACCATAATCTATTTTATGCACCACATATTTTCTTTACCAAAAAACTCTAATATTTATGTGCCCAAAGTTTTCATATGTGTATTATTCTATTAGGGAACTAAAGTTGACATATGATGCAATACAACAACCTATGTGGAGGATAAGATGCTTAACTTGATATTTGATAAAATCCTTATGTTTGGATGAAGAACCCACACTACACTACCCTTGATGAATATTAAATTTTGAAAGTGTTTAGTCAAAATGTTTATTATTTGAAAATTTGTAAATGGGGCTATCAAACTTTGGGGGTGTTATCAACACTAGTTGTGGGTTTCATGAGTTGTGCCTACATAGGTATCAAACTTTGGGGGTATTGTCATCACACCTTTCAGGTTTAGAGGGTTATGTTGGTATTCCTTGAAAGATA
Source organism: Torreya grandis (assembly GCA_037957365.1). Classification (NCBI taxonomy): domain Eukaryota; kingdom Viridiplantae; phylum Streptophyta; class Pinopsida; order Cupressales; family Taxaceae; genus Torreya; species Torreya grandis. The sequence continues at coordinate 2,962,239 of JARHVA010000928.1, forward strand.
TGGGATTTATCTTTACACACCTATTAAGGTCTAATCTATTGACATAAGAGTCAAGATCTATTGGGTCAACCTGTAGTGGTTATAAGATCTGGTAGGGTTATTTTTACTTTAAAAAAATCCAAGGAAAAACATAAAGACTTAATGATTTTTCAATCTTTTTGTATTTTAGATAAATATTGACTTTATGAATATGAATTTTCTCAAAAATAAGAATTTTGATTTGACTAACTTTGATTTATTTTGACTTTTCTTTTTCATTTGTGATCAAAAGAATTAACATTTTAGCCTTTTAACCTTTGTTCCAAAACTAGTACAACAAATGCACAACATAATTTATATGATACCTTAAAGACTTCCTTTATACCCAAATGTAAAAGAAGAATTTAATAGTGATATTGAAGCCTCTATTCTCTTTGACCCTGAATATATCACCTAATCCCATATGAAAGATAATTTTCATGCCCTATACTTGTTCTTCCAAAAGAGAAATTATTGAGATATCCTCAAAACCCAAACTTTATAACTCAAAAATCCTAAATTAGGGCTAACCAAAATATTCTCCTCAAATGCATATACATCCACAATGTTACTTTGAAAACTACTCAATGGCTCACCATTTGGAAGCTCAAAGGATAGTGAAGATCTTACTATGTGACCCAAGCCTTGTCCATTAGGATATGAGGTTAGTTTCTACAATGATTTGAAATGTTTTATTGTTATTATCATTGAAACACCTCAAATTTACTATAAAATTATAATTAAGGGTGTGATCATGAAATGCAAAATTTCATGACAATAATTATTGATAAATATTATGAAGCTTTTGTATGGTTATATGAATATATACCCAACATTGATCCTAATATTATTATCCATAATATCATTACATATCCTAATGTGAAACATGTGCATCAAAAACTAACTAAATTCTCTCTAAATATCTCTACTTTATGTCACAAAGAGATCATCAAATTTATATGCTAAATTTATCAAACCTATAGATTACTCCAAATGTTTTCCAACATTGTTCCCTTACACTAGAAAGTCACCATGGTTATTCACATATTTATAAACTTTCAAAATATCAATATAAAGTTCCTTACATATAACTTTGTTACCATCAATCGATGCCATTATTTATTTCACCACTGGCTATGAAATGTTATCTCCTATGGATGGTTTCTTTGGATATAATCATAATCACATCATTCTAGAAGATAAACATAAAACCACACTTACAAAAAAATGGGGCACCTATTACTACGTCAAAATGCATTTTGGCCTTAAAATTGTTAGTACCAGTTATCAATGTGTAATGACCCATATATTTCATGATCTCATACATAATTTTTTTGAAACATATGTAGATGACTTTATTATCAAATCCAAGCATCATTAAAATCATCTTCATGATATTTCTATCATCTTTGATTATCTCATTAAATAAAAAATTTGACTATATCCTTACAAATGTGTTTTAAATGTCACATCCAATAAACTCTTATGTTTTATAGTTTCTCTTTGGGGAATTGATGTCAATCCATCTAAAATCAAATTTATTGTCAGCATGCTTATTTCTCAATCTATTCCAAACATATAAACATACCTTGGTAAATTTTTGATAATCTAAAAATTAATTCTTGAGATGGCTTACCATATTTATTCAATTAACTCCCTACTTAATAAAGATATAACTCTATAATGGACTATTCATGTCAAAAATCATTGTTGGAAATATTGTCATTGATGTCAAAGGTTTAGCATTATTGGTGATAAAGGCCCCATTGCATTTAATGTTGTTTTTAATAAATATATCTTGGCTAATATGAGTTAATATTTATTTAATATTAACGAATATATTTTTGGTTGCATATGAGACAAAATAAGTGCCCATGGAGAAGTCGAAGAGCCACGGGGTAAAGACAAAAGAAGGATGGGATGCATTTTCCCATGAAGAGTCATCTTGGGGAATACCAAGAGTCACCAAGTGAAGACAAAAGAGTAAGGGCATAATTTCTCATGAAGGGACACTTTGAGGAATATGAAAAGTCACCAAAGATAAGGACAAAAGTGGGAAGGACGTTTTTGGTCATGAAGGGTCACCACATGACTTTTCAAAGGCTTGGATATGAAGGGTCATCCAAGATTGGTGCCATTTTCCATGAGGATTGAAGGGTCACAAAGGGGGAAGGCCAAAGGTCATTTGGAAAGCTATAAATAAAGGTTTTAGAAGCCATTTGTAAATATGGTTGAGATAGGTTGATTTGATATTGTAATATCTAGCTTATAAGAGCAATTGTGAGAGATGAATATGATTTGTATTTGTTATATCTAGCTTGGAAGAGCAAAGGTGAGAGAGAGGAAAGAGATGTTGTATTGATCTATCATTTGTTGAGATAACAACATTGAGAGATAGGTGTGTGGTATACACAAAGGGGTTGGTGCTCCTATGGGTTGGTGCTCATGAATTATTGCTAGGTTGGTGCTCAACAAAGGGGTTGGTGCTCTTGTGGGTTGGTGCTCAGCAAAGGGGTTGGTGCTCCTGTGGGTTGGTGCTCATGAATAGTAGTTGGGTTGGTGCTTGGTAAAGGGGTTTAAAGCTCCTGTGGGTTGGTGATCACAAATTGTAGCTGGGGTGGTACTCGGCAAAGGGGTATGGTGTTATTTTGGGTTTGTTCTCATGAATATACTTGAGATTGTTCTCCATGGTTTTTCCCACATTGGGTTTCTATGTTATATTTAGTGTCTCTCTTTATCTTGCGTGATGTTTATTGTTTGAGTTTTATTGCATATCTTGAATGTTTGACTAAGTGGAATTTGATAAAGGGAAAGTTTTATAAGTTATATAATATACTGATTCACCCCCCCTTTTAGTTTATTCCATGCTTAACAATCATTTGGCAACATGAAATAATCATTCTTGCATCTTCCTACTCTTTGACCTCCTGCCAATGATTAACCTCTCATCTTTTACACTTCCTCTACCCACATATCATTTGGGGTAATTTTTTCCAATAAAGATGAAACAAATCATGAATATGCCATATATTATATTAACCTTGCTCTCATAGACTATGAGACACCCTATACCAATTTTGAGCATGACTATCTCACCATTTATTTCATAACTAAAAAACTTCATCATTACATAATTTATCAAACAAATTATGTCATCATCCATTTTGATCCCCTTCATCATTTCTTCTCACAAACTTTCTTACCTAGTGATATAATTGGCAAATCAATGGTTCTCTTGAAGGAATTTTATTCATGAATCATTACACAAAAACTAGGTAAAGGCCAGGTAATTGCTGACCAACATTTTACAGCTCTTATACCATACACAAATCATCTTAAATATACACTTCTTGATGAATTATTTTTTTACATTGAATATCTTAATCAATATATTTCACTAAAAGATAATGTTCATAGTTTTATAGTTTACCTTGATTCAAATAATATTGATGAACCAATCCTTTCCATTTATAAAACAAAACCCAAATTCATCATCAAAGATTTACCTAAAGTTATAATTAACCTATATAAAGATACATAGACACTTCATTTAGATGGTTCTAAATGTATTCAAGGGGATGGATCAAGATTCATCTATAGACAACATTTTTACATTGTATAACACTTTATTCTTGTACACTTTTAAAATACATATCATAGATGTACCTTTAGTTTTTAAACCATTCTCACTACCAAAAGGCTCACATACACTATCTCTCTATGCCTAATTACTTATCTCTTATTCTGACTAATTTTGTTATGATAAATCAAACTTTCTATCTTACCCAAAATGTTATAAACCTACTTATCTTCCATCTCTGTAAGTTTTAGACCTGCACCTATTTTCTAATTTCCTAAACACTTATGTTTTAGTTAGACACCTATGTCGATGCAAGTGTCTTATTCTAATGCAAGTGTCAAGTTCCCTAAATTCAACTAATTTGCAAATGAAATTTATTCCTATGGTTGATCTAAGTGCTTTAATGTGAGATATTCTCCAAAGGATTGGTATAAATATAATAACTATCCTCATTCATTCCTCACCTAAATACTCACAAGGTAACTTACCAAATCACTTAAGTGAGAAAAGATTCCTTATTTTCTCCTATTTCCATATCATTACTAGGTACACCACATCTATAGGTTTGAATTATTGAAAGATTATTACATGAAACACATTTTCCAAGTTACAAGCTAGGTCACTAGTTTACATGCTTATCACACATTACATGATTTACAAAAAAGACAACTTGTATGGGATAACTACATAATTTTGAGGCCCTCATAATATTATTAGTTATATAGGTAATGCTCATTTACATAGGGGTGTTTGGGTTAGTTTGACACTATGTGCCCACTAACCCATTTTCCTATAACCATTATGAAGATGAATACCTAGGGTTTTCTCATTTGATAAGGAGCAATACTCCATGACCTAGATTTGAATACACAAGAGCAAGGATGACATAGAACCCAAAATCATATAAGTTTTCATATCTAATTTTAGAAATTATTTCATAATAGACACTTGCATCTGAGTTAAACAATTTTTTGGTGTAATTATCTTAGCTTGATACACATGTTCATAGCTACAAAGGCAAAATTTTATAAATCAATTGATTGATTTAAAATACATATCTAATATAATTTATATTTTTTCCAAATCTATATCTGTATTGGCATCATAACTAGCTAAGTATCTTATTTTTATTGTAATTTATAACATAACTTTAGTTTCCATTTTTAGTATATCTTAGAATAATAAATCTAGTATATGTTTATCTAAGTTTTATAAATAATTTCCGTACTTTAGAGATAGTCTACCATCCTTTTTCTCTAGGCTATCTCTACCCTTTAACCCTAGATTCCCCATATATAGATTTTAGGGTTAAACATTTGGTCAACCTAATTCATGTGAATGCAAAATTTCCTAATTCCTAGTGTTTTTAGCCATCTAAGATTTTAGATTGTTATGATTATTCAATTATTGCTTATATTATTTTGTATTCAACCTAGTCATATCCATAAATTGGGAGGTGTGCACATTAAACACATTGAGTTTCCCCTTCTACCACCTAAGATTTCTAAAACCAATCAGGGACCTAATTCTATGGATCATGATGATACCAATGTTGAGAATGAAAAACATATTGATTAGGTTATCATAGAATAAGATTCTAATAATCAAAACCATAAGTTTAATGAAACTGATGAGTATAAGAAAATGCAACCAATTTCATTATTTCATGAGCGTATTCATCAAAACCATGAAGATTTTGATGAAATCTTAAGAACCAAAATATAAACTAAAATTTATAAAATCCCATATCCTTAGTAATTTATAGAGGTAGATGTTATAAAGTGTAAATGATTCCCATCTAAATAACTCAAGGTGAAGTATGGGTGTGAGAAAATCATGGAGGAGGAGATAGATGCCCTTTGGCCATACCATAATGTATATAAAATAGTTAGCCTTCCCAATGTGATGCTTTTATGTGGATTGTCATGAAAAATAAGACTTTAACTTGGGATTGACTTCAATATAGTGGCTGTACATGTCCATCATGATGTGTTATTTCTAATATAGCTAAGGAGACTCCTAATCACCTTTTTCTTCATTGTTTATTTTATCAGGTTGTTTGGACCTATTTGTCTCAAAATTATCCATAATATTATGCTTGGATGGCTAGAGGATAAAATTAATCAAGTGGGTAAATTTTATAATATGATGTTTATAATGGTTGTATGACACATTTGGAAAAAAAGGAATAATATAATATTTAGTGATACTATTAACTCCCTTGAAAGCTTTATTGAAAAATTGGAGTTTACGTGATGGAAGATACTCATAATAAATTATTTATTATAAAATCTATAGTGGTTGGGTAAGAATGACACATTCTCTTGAAATGGGCCCTGATTCATAAATATAACTCAAATATTTCCTCTCATTTTGAGAAGTGTGCACTAGTTAAATAGAAGACCCCTAGAATAGATTTGGTAAAACTCAATTTTTATGGTGCCTCAAAAGTAAATCTTAGAATTTAAAGAGCTAAAAATGTGATTAAAGACCACATAGGTAAGTTTATATTAGGTTTCTAAGATAACATATATGATTCCCCTAATAACATAGCTAAAGTTTAAGGCCTCATTCAATGGATAAATTTCATCATTGACTTTAGTTTTAATGATGTTGAAATTGAAGGAGACTCTCTAATCATCATAAATGTTTGTGTCTGGTTGCAAGAATTAGAAAATCCATCAATTCATTAAAGTATTCCATATATTTAAAAATGACTTCAACTCCATTGTATTCCAATATGGCTACAAATAAATTAACTGCTTGGTATATCTCTTAGCTAACTATGGATCTAACACCTTAACTAATGGAGATTTGGTCAAATTGGATGATCTAGAAGTAGGTACATCTTCATGCCTTGCCATGATAAAAGATTACCATTATAATTTAATGACCACCCTTTTGGTCTATGAAAGTAGTTTATATTTAATTATTTATATCATATTTATTTTCAAAACCATTATTTGCTATCTACCTCTACTCTAGTATGCTCTAATTGAATCAATGTAGAGAATAATATATTCTAGAAAGGAGAATGGAAAGATAAAATTGGAAGAGAATGAGTAAATAAAAATGGATAATAAGTTAGGAAGGAAGAAGATAATACTTCTTAGAGGCTTGTAACATGACCTAAAATGATATAATTTATTGGATCAATCATGGATGAAATGAAGTTGGAGATATTCAATCCTTCCTTCTTGCTCAACAATTTTTATATTAGGGATGTTTTGGGTGAGGAGTTGTTAAATAAAAGTGATATGAGTTAGAATGATGAGAAGGTTTAGACTCACTTTTTCATGAATAGAATTTTTATTACCTCACAAAGGAGTTGATCTTCCAATCAATGAAAAATAGAATGAATCACACTTCAAAATCATTTCTCCTTAACTTGATGAGTGTCTCTTCTAAATTACTTACATGAATATTTTAAGAATATGGGAGATGAATTAGATAATTTTTTATATGGTTATGGGAAATTAAAAAAATGGATGGGATTAGTCAAATTTCTTATAATTCCTTGATGGATCCCATGACTACTAAAGTTGAGATCTCTTTGAGGCCAATCAAGATAACCCTACTTATTCATTTCTACTAGAAGTGATTTTTTATATAATAAGCCTAGAAAATAATGATGACTTGATAAATGCATAAGGGTTTTAGGTTTCCTTTATTAAATAGTGTGTCTTCAATATTTTTATTTTAAGGGGTTTAAAGGAATCTAAGGCCAAGGTTTTGCATATAATTATAGACGTGTATATTCCCTTAAATATTTCAATCCTAGTGGAATCAGTGTAGTTGAAATCTTGGCCCTACTTACTAGAAATCTTTTGGCAGGTGGGTGTTATTTTGAAATAATTTTATTCAACCTTTATTTAAGGATTATAATATGGTTGATAATCAAACCTATATGTAGTTGGTATATGCTTTCTAATACTAGCTTTTTTAATTTGATCTATTAGTAATCCAAGTTACACCCTACTGAAGGTAGATTGCTCAAATATCCTTCAAACTTGGACTAACATTATATTGGTCTATAGGTGTGGGGTACCTATACTTAGACCAAACCTCTAAATTGTGAGGCTAGCTCCTCTGATATAACACTTATGCTCATCTTACTAAAACCTACTATGATTTGGGAAGAAAAGAGTGAGAAGGATTTCTAAAAAGGGGAAATACTATTTTACTAATGGTGATACACCTATACTTCTAGTTCATCCACTCAATTTGAACTCATAAAACACTTAAATAATAATAAAAGGACTAAGAAATATCTTTAAGGCTTCTTTTACAATAATATTTCACATGGATGTCTTAATGTATGACTATATCTTGGAGGTAAAGGAAGATAGGTCTACTTTGAGACAATATTCAACCTTTTTACACTTCAAATCTGATCATCAACCTTTGGCATTGCATATACCCTACAAAAGATAATTCATCAACATATAGGTGTGGAAAGGACATGCTAAGGGAAGATTTTACCACTTATACGCATCTAAAGAAGAATAACCACACTATAATTCAATCATAAATATTCTATAATAGTCCATTTTATTGATTCAAAAGGTTACAAAGATCAATCTTGGTAGACTTTCATCATTCCCAAGAGAAGGATCTTGAAAATAGGCCTAAAATCCTAAATATATAGAACATGACAAGAGAAAAATCCAAGAGATGGCATAGAGGTGATAAGTATAAGGCATCCATTTATCAATTCAAGATTAATTTTAGTTAAAAACTAGTTTCCATTAGTCTTCCATAATATTTCTTCTTGTTTGGTGCTTTGCATGAGCTAAATGAGATGTTTGGAATTGGAAACAAGGAGGTGGGACATAGTGACTTATTCAAACTTATCCTCTAGCATGTTATGCCATTATGTGGTTAGATAACTCCTCATATCATGAGATCAAGTTAACTGAATGACCCTTATTGCATGAAGACTATGTAATATTCATTGATTTCTAGTCAAGGGTTAGTTAACTCATGATAGACACTTAAGATCAATTAACTCCTTATTTAGCCCTCTTTTACATTGATTGCCACTCAGGTATAGTTGTGTATGGAATCTCCACTTGAAAACTAGTTATCAATCATGATAACTCCACATAAACTCATTTGATATCCCTTCTATGCCATTTTGAACTTTAATTGATTAATCAAAAAGGTCTACTAGGCTAATTAGGCCTAGTAGCCTAACTTCTTGCACTTGATGGATATAATAACCTACATAAAACTGTTATAACATGAAAATATAATGAGATTTAGGCTTATAAAAACCCTCCATATCATGAAATGATCTGTTTTGAACAAGCAAAACCTGCAAATTGGTCAAAGTAGTTGACTAGGACAAACTATCCTAAATTTTTGTAGATTGGTTATTTTGAAGAGACCAACATGGGTATTTATATTCATGTATTTGAGAATCTAATGGATTTATTAGGAATAAAAAGTACCAAATTTCACTCTCTATGGATTAGAATCCATTAAACTAACTTGTACCTTTATTTTATGAATTTGTTGTTTAAAAAACCCTATTTTTTCCATGTTCATATAGTTTTATACATAGCAGTACCATTTTCAAGAAATTTTATGATTTTAATTCATGTTTTAAGAGCTTTTATGATGATTCATGGGGTTTTAATTGGAATAAATTTCACTTTTCTCAAAATTGGTCTATAAGAGGGTTTTATAGGCCAACATTTTTTACGATGGTTCATAAATTATAGACCTCCAAACAAGAAATTATTTCCATGGATATTTATTCCATAAACCCATTCAATTTTATTAATAATATTGGATTCCCATGCAAAAGGTGTGAAAAAATATGTGATATATGGTTTTGCTTGCATTTTGGAGCTTTTTATGGTCTTAGTGATAGTTCATAAAGTAAATCTCCTAAAAAAACCAAATAATTCATGGATTAAAATTTAATATGGGTCCTAAAATAATTCTAATATAATTTTGTTAGACTCTTCATGTGGTGAAAGATATGAGCATCTAAATAGGCAGCTCAAACTAAGTGTATGGACTATGTAGTTTGAATTTGTTCTTGAGAGTGAAACTAAATTTTAATTATTATTACATAATTTAAATCACATCATATATACCTTTAAACATCCCCTTAAACATTCTCATGGTGTCATATTTACTTGATAGGGTCTGAAAGTGCCTTAAGGTGATATAGGCCTCATAGGCCTAAAATTGGATTCTAGGCCTAATTGGCCTAATCTGAGTATTGGAGCTATTGATACAACTTTAGGAATATATGGGGATAAAAATAAATTTTTTATCGTTAATTTCCATCTCCTTTTACTTATTTTTTCTACCCAAACTCCACTTTACCTTGATGCCTTTGATTGTGCCTGCAAGAGTGATTATTTACACTATGTTTTTTTATTTAAGGTAGAGGTATGTAAGTGTTTTCTCCTTCAATGAAATATTTTAATTAGTTTTAAAACTCTGATTTATTCTCTCATAATGATATTATTCTTTTTCTCAATCCTCAAAGTCACCTTTTACTTGGTATGCCTTGATCCCTCTAGCCTAGGGTTTCAAATAATCATAGCTTGTCAAACCTTGATGATTGGGTTTATATATTTACTCATATATAATGAGATTATAAACATCATATAACATTTAAAATTCATTTTAAGCCTCTATACAAGGTGCATACATCTTGAACAAATATCAAAACAAGTAAAGGGTCTTAAGAGCACACATGCATGTTTTTGGTCTTTCTTACATAGATAGCCCTCAAGGGAATGATTATCATAAAAATATATTTTGGTAACTATTAATAGGAATTTAAATATTTAAAATTATGCTTACATACCTAAAAATACCTCTCATGAAGCTCAAACACTCTGTCAAACTTTATAATAGTCGACGAAGTCTACTTAGATCCTTCTTTGACTGTCAACAGACATACAGTTGACTGTAGAAAAATAGTAAATACTTACATTATTAAAATTACCTCATAAATATTATATTTAGGTATAACCAATAATTATGACAAATTATACCAATTTTCATACTTATATTTTGCATATAAATGCATTTAGATGCTTTTTACCAAAATTGAATAGTAGGTTGCCTGTGTTTTTCTTGTCTCATAAGACCTATGACTATGTTACATATTGAAACATATTATATTGGATAATAAGAGTGTAATAAAGGATTTTTTAATGATATTATAACCCTATTTATTCACATTTATCCTTCATTTATCACTTTGCAAACCTATGCAACCTATGTCACACTATACTTCTTCAAGAATCCTCATTATGACATGACTGTCATAACACTATTGTAGGTGGTTTTGTGAGAAATGGATGTGATTGGTAATAATTTCATCATATATTTACACTTTCAAAACCCATAAATTCACTTTAAACCTTTTTATTATCTCTTTCTTGACTATATTCACTCCTCAAATAGTGTTCTTAGGCTTTACACAGTCCTAGTCTGTATAGGCTTACGTACTTCAAGGTTTTATAGTACAGGTCATGATATTTGATATAAGTTTTAATATTTCAAATCATAATTTTAATGTATAGGTGATATCACAATCTTTTCTCCTTTAATTAATTCATCTTTAACTATTCTTTGAGAGAGCATGTGACTACATGAGATGGAATTATTCTTTGGTATGGTTGTAGGTGTGTATTTTCATGAATTTGACCTTAAATGTAGCTTGTATGGAGAAATCGTGTTCATTTTATTGATGATTTTATATCTCCATTATTCCCATGAATAATTAATTTTAATTTTAAACTCTCATTATACTTTACTCTCATTCTCTTCATACTTGGAGGTATGCTTGTGTTGTCATGGTTGTAGGTGATATTTTATGAGGTGTATGACTGAGTATTTATGTAATTTGATCCTCATCACTTGAAAAAACTGGACACTATTTCAATATATTATTAAAAAAAATTATAACCCCATTTATTCTCAAGAAATATCAATATTCTTCTTAGTAGTCTTTATGTGATCCAAGATTGCACACTTTAAGAACCCTTTCAAACCCTATTATAGGTGGTGATTTGCATGAAAAAAATGACTTAAACTAAGTTTGATTAACTTTAAGGTTTTAATTTTAGTCAAAATTCATATGCATCACTTTATCACATTCTATTTTCCATACACATCATTCTACCTTCTTGAAAATGAACTCTTCTCTATCATATACTTGATTGTGCATTAACTTAGGCCCTAGTGCAGACTATGATAGAGTTTTAGGATGTTTGGAGAGTTTGAAAAGGTTAAACAATATCCATGAGTACTCATAAAATCATGATATGATCTCTATTATTTTTAAAAACCTTAATTTAAGGTCAATGTCTCTTGAAAGTATCTTTCATAGAATTTTATTGAACCCCTTAATCATGGTTGTAGGTGGATGTTCTTGTACAGACTATGTGGAGCTAGACCTTCAGAAGGTCACAAAACATGAACTAGATCATTTTATCCCTATGTAACTTGATTAGAGAGTAATGAACCAACACTTTGAAAGAGATATCTTTAAATATTTCCTTCCTTTGTATCTTCATGAAAACTCTTGAATATCATAACCCTTAATTGGTTATAGGTAATGATTTTTAATAGGCTTTATGGTTTCTACAGTCCTTGAATTACCATGATGCTCCTTGGTGGTTATTGAATAATTTTATAAATGGATTAATTAGATTTATATGATTAGAAGGTGATATTATGGTTGAAAGATGATGGGAACATTGAATAAAGGTCAAAATGGAGCTTTATTACAGTGAGAAATGGCAATGAAAGATTGTGTGATAGGGATGAAACAAGATGGAGTGAAAAGAACATTGAATCCCATAAATAAAAAATCTTGAAGACAATGGAGGAAGAATTTTCATATATAAAAATAGTAAAACCACTTTGGAGGTCATTAAAAAGCATAAATTGTTGTAAATAGAAACCTAGGAGTTTGCAAAAAGCCTTAACAAATGCTAAAAAACCTTAAAGTTTACTAAACTATGACTCTATGAAGATGTTGAGCCATTAATGGATTCTTTGCTATGAATATTTGGATAAAATTTTGAAAATATTTAATCAGGCACATATAACATGAATGAAACCCATTCAAATAAGAATACAACAAATATTGATGTTCATTCTCTCTCTTGGACCATATAAACTCTCTTCATATGCTTGTAGACTAGAGATTTACACTATTATGCCTTATTGAGCTCCATATGACCCTTAAACATGTGGAAAAAAATTTAAAAACTCCATGTAAAGGAGGATCATGCTCCTGAGAAACTCCACAAACTTGAATTTTTATGCCATGATGCCTAGATGAAGAGAAAACTTAGAAAATTGAATGCCTATTTGGTTGAAGGAGACATAGTGAGTGCTTTGAATTCAAAGGGATGGTTCATGAAGGAGATAGGAAAATTTTTAAAACCAATTGCCATATCTAGAAGATATCTCATACTCCTATCCTTGAACAAAATTATAGACCTTGATTTTCTCTCTCATGGCCATATCACCTATAAACTTGAAGGGCTCTCACTATGTACAAAGAAGGTAGATGATTGGAGGGAATAGATTTTGAGCTTGTTTTAGATTTTTTTGAAATAAATTTTTTGTGTAACACCTATAACCACTCCATATTAAAACTTCATGCCTTAACTATATGGTAAAGGCCATACAATCTGTACTCTTTGCATGAAAATAGATTAAAACGGTTTTTTCTTTACATTGTCTTCATATTTCAAGCTTGGAACCATGAATTTAGGAAAATTAAAGGAAAATTATGAATCATGAGGGAGATTATAACAATAAATAAGTCTTTTATGATTAAAATTGGGTCAAAATTGGCACATGGGAGTCCTTGGAGGCCTTTTCAATGTTTTAGAGTTACATGAAGAGTTATTTTAAAAGAATGAAACTTTATGAATAAGGTAATGGAATTGTTATGGATGTGTTAAAAGGCATTATGAATTATTTTATGGCATTTTTACACCATATTTAAATTTTAAAGACAAAAAATCTCTCTTTTAAAGACCAAAAATCTCTCTTTTAGGTATAAATACATAGTTTTACAAGGAGATTTATCATTAAAAAGGCTTATAATAGTACTATGAAAATTTCTAAATTAAAGGTGATGGTGTTTGGCCTTGATAGGCCAAACTACCAACATTTTTGGTGACTTGTAGGGGTTGACCAGCCTGTTGGTCAAAATAACTCATTAAATTTTCTTGACATTAGCAGTTTGAAACATGATAACATGGATCAATGACTCTCATGGACTGCCAAATAGACTTGTACTTTGAAACACCTCTCTTGACTGCAACATCAACCAGGCAAGATAGAGACAACAAAAGAAACAAAACCTAAGAAATAAACAAAACTAACTTAAGAAAATAAAATAAGGAAATAAACTAATACTTATGCTAATCACTTATTGAAACAAACTAAAACAACTAACTTAAAGTTAAATGCTTTCCTCTAGGGTCAAATGGAAAACCAGATTCTCCACCATGTCACCATAATACATGATTGTCACATCTTGATAGCTCCTTATTGAAGATAAGATAATTTTTACATTCATAGTATATTAGGGAAGAAAATATTTCTTCTAGTTCCAAATTCAAGTTCATGAATTGTAGATGTGAGTCCAAGACCCAGACATACTCATAAACTATCACCTACAGCCATGACAACATAGGCATACCTCTAAGTATGAAAAGAATGAGAGGAAAGTCTAATGAAAGATTTTATTATTCAAATGAATGATTCATGGTAATAATGGATATACTAACTCATAAAAATAATGAAGAAGAGTGCTCCGTACAAGTTAAATTCAAGGTCAAATTCATGAAAATGCACACCTATAGCCATACTAGAGAACAATTCCATCTCATATAGTCACATACTCTCTCAAATTATAGTTTAATTTGCATTAATTCAAGGATACAAGATTGTGAGATCACCTATACATTAAAATTATGAGTTTAAATCTTCAAAATTATATAAAATATCATGACCTCTACTTTAAAACCATGAAGTACATAGATTTATATGGATTAAGATTGTGTAAAGCCTAAAAACACTATTTGAGGAGTGAATATACTCAGGAAAGAGATAAGAGAAAGGTTTAAAGTGAATTTATGGGTTTTAAAAACACAAATATATCATGAAATTGTTACTAATCACCTCCATTTCTCATAAAACCACCTACAATAGTGTTATGACAATCATGTCATAATGAAGATTATTGAAGAAGTATAGTGTGACATAGGTTGCATAAGTCTAAAAAGTGATCAATGAAGGATAAATTTGAATCAATAGGGTTATAATAGAATTAAAAAATCCTTGATGAAACTCTTAGACTATAATAAAATATGTTTAAATAAGTAATATAGTCATAGGTCTTATGAGACAGGAAAAACATAGGCAGCCTACTAGTCAATTTTGGTAAAAAGTATCTACAGACATTTATATGAAAAATATAAGTATGAAACTTGGTATAATATTTCATAATGAGTGTTTATAACTACCTATAATATTTATGATGTAATTTGAATAATTTAATTATTCACTATTTTGTTATAGTCAACCACCTATCTATTGATAGTTAAAGGAGCTAGGCAAACTTCTTAGACTATTATAAAGTTTGTTAGAGTATTTTAAATTCATGATAGGTATTTTCAGGTATGGAAACATAATTTCAAATATTTAAATACCTATTAATAGTTATCACACTCTAATTTTGATTCTAGTCATGCCCTTGAGGGCTAGCTAAGCAAGAAAGACCCAAAATAAGCGTGTGTGCTCTTAAGACCCTTTACTTGTTTTGAGATTTTTTAAATATGTATGATCCTTGAAGATAGGTTTAAAATTAATTGTAAATATCATATCATTTTTATAATCTCATTATAAATGAGGTAATAAGCAAACCTAGTCATCAAGGTTTGACAAGCTATGACTACTTAAAACCCTAGGTTAGAAGGATCAAGGCATACCAAGTAAAAGCTAACTTTGAGGCTTGGAAAAAAGAATAATGTAATTATTATAGAATATATAAGAGGTTTAATACTCATTAAAATATTCATTTTAAGGATAAAACACTTTCATACCTCTGCCTTAAGCAAAAAACATAGTTTAAGCAATCACTTCTACAAGCACAGTCAAAGGCATCAAGGCAAAGTGGAGTTTGGGTAGAAAAATTAAGTAAAATGAGATGGAAATGAATGATAATTTTTTTTATATCCCAAATATATTCCTATATGTGTCTCAAGACCTTCAATACTCAAATTAGGACAATTAGGCCTAGAAACTAGTTTTAGGCCTAGAAGGCCTATATCACTTTAAGTCACTTTCAGACCCTATCAAGTAAAGATGACACAATTATAATGTTTAATGGGATTTTATATGTCATATATGAGGTTATTTAAATTATTTAATGACAAGGAAAGGTTATTTTAAATCTCAATAAAAAATCCAAACTACATAATTCATACACTCAGTTTGAGCTGCGTATTTAGATGCTCATATCTTTCACCACATGAAGATTGTAACCAAATTATCTTAGAATGATTTTATGAACCATATTAAATTATAATACATTAATTATTTATGTTGGTTTAGGATATTTACTTTATAAACTATCACTAAGACCTTAAGTATCTCTAAAATGCAAGCAGAACCCTACAGGTAAACTTCTTTATGTACGTATATTTTCACACTTTTTACATGAGAACATAATACCCTCAAGAAATTTAAAAGGGTAAATGTAATAAATATCCATCGAAATAAGCTTTGTTTTATAGGTATGTACTTTATGAACTATCATTAAGAAGGTTGACCTTTAAAACCCTCCTACAGACTAGTTTTGAAAAAAGTGAAATTTATTGCGATAAAAACCCTATGAATCATCCTAAAATATATTTAAACATTAATTAAACTTATATAATGTCTTAAAAATGGTACCATTATGTAAATAACTATATGGATATTTTCAAAAATAGGGGTTTTAAGGAAAAAGTGTAGAAAATAGAGGTACAAGGTAGTTTAATGGATTCCAATCCATGAAGAGTGTAGTTTGGAACTTTTTTTCCTCATAAATCCATCAAACACTCAAATAAATGCCTATAAATACCCTTATTAGTCTCTTCAAAATAGCTAGTTTGTAGAAATTCAAGACAATTTGACCTAATCAACTATTTTGACCAATGTGTAGGTGTTGCTTATTCAAAAGGGCTCATTTAATGCTATAGAGGGTTATTTCAAGCTTAAATATCATTATATTTTTAGTTTATAATGGTTTAATGTAGGTTCTTATATACATCAAGTGCAATAAGTTAGGCTAATAGGCCTAATTGGCCTAGTAGACCTTTTTGATCAATCAGTTAAAGTTTAAAATGGTGTAAAAGGGCTATCAAATGAGTTCATGTGGAGTTATCATGCTTCATAACTAGTATTCAAGTGGAGATTCCATGCACAACTATACCTAAGTTTCAATCAATGAAAATGAGGACTAAAGAAGGAGTTAATTGATCTTAAGTGTCAATCATGAGTTAACTAATCCTTAACTTGCAATTAATGAATATTATATAGTCTTAATGCAATAAGGGTCATTCACTTAACTTGATATCATGATAAGATGAAATTTATAACAAAATAATGGTGTAGCATGCTAGAGGATAAGTTTGAATAAGTCACTATGTCCCACCTTCTTGTTTTCAATGCCAATCATCTCATTCAACTCATGCAAAATTATAAATAAGAAGAGATCTTATGGAGGACTGATGGAAACTAGTTTATAAATAAAATTAATCTTGAATTGATAAATGGATAACTTAGACTTCTCTCCTCTATGCCATCTCTTGGATTCTTCTCTTCCCATCTTTTCATGTTCTATATATTCAAGCTTTTAGGCCTATTTTCAAGATCCCTCTCTTGGGCATGGTGAAACTTTGCCAGGATTGAGCTTTGTAACCTTTTGAATCAATAAAATGGATCATTTTAGAATATTTATGATTGAATTATAGTGTGTATATGCTTGTTCAAATGTTTATAAGTGGTGTAATCTTCCCGTAGCATGTCCTTACCAAACCTATATGTTGATGAATTATCTTTTGTAGGATATATGTAGTGTCAAAGGGTGATGATCAGATTTGAAGTGTAACAAGGTTGAATAGTGTCTCAAATCAAACCTCTCTTCCTTTACCTCCAAGATATATTCATACATCAAGACCTCAGTGTGAAATATTATTTCAAAATAAGCCTTAGAGATAGTTTCTTAGTCCAAATCTAATTATTTAAGTGTGTATGAGTTTAAATTGAGTGGATGAACCAGTAATATAGCTGTATCACCATCATTAGAATAGGATTTCCCCTTTTCAAAAATCCATCTAACTCTTTTAATCCCAAATCATAGTAGGTTTTATTAAGATGAGCATAAGTGATATATCAAAGGAGCTAGCCTCACAATCTAGAGGTTTGGTGCTAACTTACTCTTACAGGTTCCTCTTTTTTCTTTTTCTTTTTATTTTTCTTTTTTCTCTTGTATAGCCTTAACTTGTATGTAATATAATTTTTACCTAGGTGAGGGTACCTTTTCCATTATTTTATAATTAAAAAAGTTCTCCATAAATAGAATTCTTATATATTATTCAATGGTTTCCTTAGTATGCTACAATTTTAGGCATGAAATAACATGGTTATTGTATGTCATATTATGGGAAATATAGGTTAAAATGGGTCTTTTAATAAATCCTTGGTAATAAACTTGTTTCTTATTTGTAGATGATGATGATGATAATAATAATAATAATTATTATTATTATTATTATTATTATTATTATTAATAAAAGTACATGACCCTACTTAATTCGTGTAGTTGGGTTATATATATATATATATATATATATATATATATATATATATATATATATATATATATATATATATATATACATATCCCAACTACATGAGTTAAGTAGGGTTATGTTATTGAAATTTATATTTTTTAGATTCATAATTCTTTCAATCCAAAAAGTTAATACCTTCTATTAGGTATTTTAAAATATAGTACATAATGACTAAAAAAAGGGTTAAATTAATTATGATGAATTAAATTATAATATTCAGTATTTTTATTATAATATAAATAAATATTAATATTTTAGCTTTAAATGATGTCATCATAAAGATGATGTCATATCTTAAATTTTTTACTTTAGTTTTAGATGTCATATTCTACAATTTAATGACCTTGGGTAGAAATTTTTAAGTTGAAATTTTTGCTAATGCAAAATGGGACCTCTTTTATTAGCCTTGCTATTGGATAAATAATCCCATATGTTTTGATTTTTTAAGGACATCACATGGTAATTTGATGAAATGAATTTTTCAAATTTATTTTTATTATATACAATAGGATTTATAGGATAAGTATTGACAAAAATAAAACCTTTTATATAGTAGAGAGAATGATCATTTACTATTTTAACTAGTGGTTGGAATTGTGAGACATCCTCTATAATTTTCTCTTTATTTGGAGTCCTACCCTAATTTCATTATATTATCAATAATGTAATAACAACTATTAATTCACTCATAGCTCTATATGCATTTTTAAAGTAGGCTATGTTTGGAGGTGGTGCTTGTAACTACTCATGGATAAGAATCATTACAAAAATAATTTGAATATATTTTATTTTGTAACCATTGGTTTTGATAATCAATTTAAATAATCAAATTTAATCATTAAGTGTTTAATAATTTTTGATATTGACATCCTTACCTTACTTGATTTATTCACCATTCTATTAACTTGCAATCTCTATGAGAGCCTTCACTATTCCATTTCCATTTTTGAAACCACTATAAACATAATTTAGGCATCCTTTTTATAATAATAGGTTTCTATAATCTAAGTTCCAATAATATTTTTCCTTCTAGGACAATAACTTACTAAATGAATAGGGTTGTAGCCAAGCTTTATCCACTAGTGTGACCTTGTCCCTCACACTCCAAAGACAACTTTTCAAATTTGAGACATTTCATATTGGCCCTCCTATAATTTTATAAAGGTTTGTTAATGGAAATATTCCAAATATTATCTTATATAAGCACATCAAATCCTCACAAATTATTATATACAAATCACTTGGTAATTATATTCCCTATTGAGTAAAAGGCATTGATATTTCCAATTCTAATTTATTTTAATAGTCATAGGCTAGGTTTGAAGATAATCTATTATAGGTCAATGACACTCTTTATCAAACATTCAATTCAATATATTTAGTTTCATTAATATATAAAATATCAAGATTCACACGTACACTCTAGGAGAGAGAAGTACATCAGCCTAAGGCCCTTTTGGTCTTTGTAGGTAGCACTCAAATTACACAAAGTTTTTTGTGGATAGATCAATTATTCCCCTTACCTGATTCCTCCTCTTTTATTTGATATCCTATTTGGTTTCTTATAAAAAATAGAGTTTTTTATTTTAGGTCTTCCATACATCAAATCATCTCCCACAAATTACTAAAATTTCCTCTAAGATAGTCATATGGTGATTACATAGAGAAATTAGTTGCACAGTCAACTAAGATATGGCTAAAGTCAATAGAGAAGGATGCATTTCACCCCTATCTTCATAGTGCAACCATGTCCTATTTCAT